>CM043021.1:1233207-1803765 GCA_023690525.1 Holotrichia oblita
ACTATCATTCCAGATGGAATTTTACGAGGATATTACAAAACAGTATGATCAGAGAACCTCTTCCTCGAAGAACTGGTTTAAATTGTCTGCTAACCTCACTAGTTTACGATCATCTATATCTATGTGTAGTTAACGTTGTGACAGCTGTTACTTTCCCTCTAATTATCATTCCAGATGGGATTTCACGAGGATTATGTATTACAAGACAGTATGATCAGACAACGACCTGTTCCTTGAAGGGCTGGTTTAAACTGAACAGCAAACTAGGGAAAATTGATAAAGGCAACTAAAGGGTGTTCAATAAGAGTGCAAGATTTGAATTGCCCGCCGTGTTTGACAGTCATAATGACAGGGGATTACGATGTGACAGATCGAAAGTTGACAGATAGGAGTTAGTTAACATGGAAGATTATACGATAAATAGAACAACGCATCCTGATGGTGAAAGTTTTTATTGCCACCACTTGTAAAGTGCATCTAATATTCGGTCGACAGAATGTTTCTAATTCATTTATTATGAAAAGAATAATCGAAAAATTAAGCAATAACATTTTTTGTGGGGTTTTTCGGTCCTTAATAAAATAAATCTTTATTTTCAATATTTCGTCAACATTCTTTGACTTCTTCCAGAAATTATTATTTCTAAAAGTATAAACAATCTCTGAATTATACAATTATAAAATGTTTATAAAAAACTTACACAAAAAAATTAGATTAATGTCTGTTTGAAGTAATTCAAAATTTTGTCAATGTCAGAAATGGTTTTCAAAAATCAAAATACAAAAATAGCAAGATATTAAAGTGAATTCCTATTATGGTTTAAAAGATTACAATATAATATATTGCTAAGTTGATTAGTATCTGTTTTAAAATTCACACTATTTGCAGTAATATTTATATAAAACATTTCAAGAAATAATCTATTCCTATATTTTGGTTCTTTATCTAAAATTACAGTATTTTCGAAAGCAAACGTATGATTTAATTCTAATGCATGATTAGCCAACGCACAAGAATGCTTACCAGTTCTAATTTCGCTTTTATGTTGACTAATCCTATGCTTTAACCATTGTGAGGTTTGTCCCACATACGAGCCTAAACAATGACTACATGGAATTTTGTAGATTAAATCATTTTGAAAATTTGCCGGGGTTTTATTTTTAATTCTAGAGAATACATTATTAATTTTAATTACATTATATTCAGCAATAGATAAACCATTATAAGATTTAAAAACAATATTATTTTATTTGTTAAATTTGGTATAAAAGGTAATTTTTTATATTTTAATGAAACTGTAGATTCTTCTCGGGGAAATTGCTCATTACTGATATTATTTTCAGACAATCCAAATTTAATTTACATGGAACAGATGGGATTCAATTTGTAAGATGTAAAAAAGGGAAGAATACAAAAAAGAATGCCTTAAACATGCTTAAACTTACCACCAAGTTTCCAACCAGCCTCAACACATTATAGAGCAGGAATTCCCAACCTCTATTTCACCGAGCCCCTCCGTACCAAAAATAATATTTTCATGCCCCCCTTAAGTTTCAACAAAAATATGAAATGCACATTTTTTTTATCAACTAAATTATTTATTTGAATTTCAAATAGGTACAATACAGATACAATGTATTTATTTATTAAGGATCTGTACCAGTTGGTCGATTCTGGGTTCAGTATTTGCTAGAGCTATGGTTAAATCACCATCGACGGCAAGGCGATTTCGCTGTTTAATTTTTATTAAAACTAGAGCTGAAAACCTGTCTCGCATAAATATATGGACGAAAATGGAATAAAGCAAGAGAAGTAACTTTTGGATTAACAAACAATCGTTTGATCCAAAATTTCTCTAATGTCGAGAGATGAAAGTCATTTCTCATGGTCTAGTCAGCCTTCATTTCTAGAAATTCCTCCTGAACTTCTTCAGGTAATTGTGAGACATTGACAACAAATGGACTTCTGGTCATGTGCCATATTGGTGACTCGGAATTAACATCTCGATAGTATCGGTGAAATTCGTTTTCCCATGCTTACAAATGAGTTTCTATTTCAGATTTCAAATCTTTATCCAGTTTTTCATGATTAATTGCTTCGGATAGCCGTGAAAAACGAAATACATTTTCAACAGATAGCTTATTTTTCCAAAGTTGAGGGTTTAATATGAAACCTTGAATATGGTCATAGTTACTAATCAAAATGCAATTTCTGCCCTGAAGTTTCAAGTTTAGCTGATTCAGGGCTTCAAATATATCTGCCAAATAGGCCAGCTTCCACTGAAATTGTTCATCTTTGAATAGTTGCATAAAATGATTATTTTCTTCGAATTCAAGAAAGAGGATGACCCTCTTCCCTTAATTCATAAAGGCGAGCTAACATGTTGCGTTTTGATAACCAGCGCGCTTCTGTATGGAATAGGAGGAGCTTGTGATCAAAATCGAGATCCTCGTAAAGTAAATACATGATCTTTATAGCCGAGTTCAAAATCTGGCACAAATTCTCTGTGGCAAAGTTTTTGAGGCCACAGCTTGCCGGTGAATGACACAATGTGTACCAACTAACACGGGGTTCTTTTCCTTAAGTTTTTGAGCCAAGCCTGATCGTACACCTATCATTGCAGGGGCGCCGTCATTGCAGAGTCCAATGAGTTTATTCCAATCCAAGTCATTTATTTCTATGAAGTCCGATATTGAATTGAATATATTTTCAGATTTCATGCCTGCTGATAATGATTCTGAGTGGAAAATCCCTTCATCAATGTGATCTCCGCTGACATATCTAACATAAATGATTAGTTGTTCACAATTAGCGATGTCTGTGGACTCATCACAACTAATGGCAAAAATGGTGATAGTTTGACTTTAGGATGATTTGAATAAAAATTAATAAATCTACCTGAGGCTGTAGATTTTTGATACCAGTCTAACGAGTTCTAATTACTTTTTTGTCTCAAAAACGGTATGCAATTATCCTTTTCAATTTCAATGGTAAATTGTAAATTTGGATTAAATGCATTAAATATAGCAAGGACCCTATCTGTCATGTTTCTAGGTATGGAACAAATTTTATCATCTACGTACTTAAAAATAAAATGTAAATTCAACGGTAAATTGATTATGACATTATCCAGTAAGTAATCCATGACTATTTGAGCCAGAATTGGACTTATAGGAGGCCCCATCGCTGTACCAAAAATTTATTCATAAAATTTTTTATTAAACACAAAATATGAATTATTAATAATAAATGATATTAATTCAATAAACGATTGTTTAGATAAATCTGTATAATTACTTAAATGTTCCCATTTATCATTAATAATTTTAAAAACTAACTCTAAAGAAATTTTCGTAAATAAAGAAATTACCACCAAAGATGTTCTTCACTGGATCTCTTGGTGCAGAAGTAGAACACTAAACACTTTAACCCACTGTTTGGTGTTTAGTGGGTTAAAGTGTTTAGTGTTCTACAACGAAAGATATCAAAATATAATTTTCTGGTAAGGTAAAACCATTTATAAAATTCACAAATGTAAAAGTATCTTTAATATTATAGTCTGTTAAGTTCCAATCCATTAGTTATATGTAGCACAATTTACACAACTAATAATAGGACGTAGGGCAATATCAGGTTTATGTATTTTAGGTAAATGATATAATTTAGGGAAAAATGAATTATGAATATATAACATCTTATAAACTTCATCTGTCAGTTCACCATTGATTTTAATTTTACGTAAAAGTTGATTATATGCTCTTTGAATTCTTTTTGTAAGTTTATATAAATTGTTTATACTTTTAGAAATAATAATTTCGTTAGTGAGGGTGTGGACGAAAGTCCACAGATAATGCACAGCAAAGAGACTTCACCAATTGAATCTTGAGCAAGCAGAACTGATTGCAGATTTTGCGGACAAAAGCATTTTCAGTGATGAGGCCCATTTTCACCTCGATGGCTACATTAATCGGACAAACCTGCAGCATTTGGGGCTCAGAAAATCCATGAATGATTCATCAGCAAGCAATGCATAGAACGCGTGTCACCGTTTGGTGTGCAGTGTGGCCTGGAGGAATAATTGGACCGTATTATTATCATGCTATAATAATGCAGTTTTTTATGCCTCAATTTGAAGATATTGCTCTTGACGACATATGGTTTCAGCAGGACGGTGCTACATGTCATACTGCGCGTGAAACATCGCCTATCTTGCACGAGCTTGTTTGGTTGTTGTTATTTCGCGGTTTGGTGACCGAAATTGGCCGCCACGCCCCTGCGATTTAATGCCTTTGGCTTTCTGGCTGTGGGGTTATCTGAAATCGCAGTTTTGAAGGCCGAAATTAGACGCTTCATTACCAATTATTAAATATTATTAAATATTTCAATATTTTTCTACAGAAAACCATGTTTAATTGCATCTTAAACAATACTAAATAAAAAGAGCAAAACAAGAATACAATAGACTGAGTTGGTTTTGCTACTACAATGTATGAAGTTAGTCAACTGCGGCTATAATCCAGTAACAGCACTAAACAAAACAGCAAAGCATACACTGTAACTTCAAGCAATAAATTTAATTCAGTAAGATGGAAAGACACAAAGAATTTAGTCTGGTATAAAGTCAAGTCATTCTTAAGGCTTCCTACTCCCATTCTTTCCTAATTCTACACCTTCTACTCCCTTAAACATTCAAGGCATTCCTGTATTCCACCCTTGCACTTGCTTCAAGTTTCACATTTAACTTTATTACGGGCTGTTAAAATTTCACACCGACGAGGCAAATGTCCAAGTAAAAAGCAAAAAGTAAAAAGAAAAAAAAAGAATTCTTCCACTGCATTTCATCGTTTACCGCCATCCTCGTCTTAAATACTCCCATTTCACCGCTCATCTCGCTCTACTCTGCTGTTGTATCTTTACGTTTGATGTGACGACTGAACGATTGAACTTCCCCTTTGTGTCCGTGCGCCAGTCACAATGAGTTTTATACGTTGTTTCCTCTCTTGCACATCCTCTCGACTGCGCCGCGTTCTTTTAACTTTATATTTCTTCTTCGCATATTCACGAGTTTAATTAGGTGGATACCTTTTCTTCCTCATTACCTTTCTTACACTTTGCGTCCCGGGCTTTTGTAGTTTTCGTGAAAGAATTTCGGTGGAAAATAAAGGTGTGTTTTAAAGGGAAGTAGAAAATTAAAAAATTCCTTCGTCTAACGGTAAATGGGTGTAGAATGAAGTGAGGTGTTTTAGTTAGGTAACATTTTACGTTCTTGTGATCTTATCGGTTTTCACATTGTTCACATCTTTTAAAAAACAATATCTGTTGCTGGTCCAATTTATTAAACTTTAAAATTAATGTAATTGTAATCAATACTACGGTTCACATTTCCACATTAAAATTTTTGCTTTGGTCTTTTGTGCTTTTATCTCCCTTTTTTTCAGAATAAGTATTCATTTCTTTCACTGCCGTATTCCCCGGCGTTACTCATTTATTTTTTCTGCGCGACTTCACCGTACGAAGCGGCAAAAAGCACCCCGCACCGAATGATATGTAATAATAAATACAAACGTTGTCCTTTTTTTTCCGCTGCAGCTTACTCTTTCAGTCAACATTAAAGAAAAAGAGAACCAAAGAGGAAAAAGCACGTGGGAGAAAACTAGAAAGGAAAAACGTGAAAAAGAGGCGGTTTTTATTAAGTGGTGACGTGAATGCACGCCGTCCTACTTTAACGAAAAAAAAAAAAAGAGAACCGCGAAGAGATGTGTGTGCATAGAGGTAGAGGAAAAATCGAGGAAAAACTAGGGAATCATTAGTGAAAAGCAAACTTCAACCGGCTCTCAAGCAAATCACGATTGCGCCTCCCTACTTTGGTACGGTTTAGTGAACATGTTGGTAAAAAGAAGGTTTCTGTGGTGAAAAATAAATAGGGAAAGTATAGCTGCAATCATAAAAAAGTGATTTGCGTTTTGTGGGTTGGCACAATTGTTTTTTATTCTTCTTTAAATTGTTATTCTGGTCGGTGCTCCACACGGTTTATTCCTTATTTATAATTTTAAACTGCGTTTAAGGGCATAATTTTAGTTTGGATCAAAAGAGTTTAGGAAAGCATCAACTGTCGTATCAGCTGGTCGTCGATAGTGCGTGGATAGATTCACATGCAAATGAGATGCATGTTTGCTTGCGTGTTTGATTGAAGACTTCAGTTGTTGGCTTCACAGAAAGATTGGTTTGAGGATAGAACAATCTTAGTAAAATAAATCAACTATCTGCCTCGTCAAAACAACCACAATTAAATCGAAATGTGTTCTAGCAAATGTCCTGTTGATTTGGACTTCTTGGTTATTGATCAAATAGAATCATAGAAAATTACAGAATTTAAGGTTAATTAAAAGTTAACGTTTATACCTTTAGGTCTAAACTAACCTGGGACTGTCTGCTCGATCTCAATTCTCTATCTCAAAAAAACACAGGTACACTGATATGGGTATCAGGTCACTGGAGGGTGTGAGGGCCAGTTTCGTTGCCCTCACACCCCATAGTGATGGTCTTGCAAAGAAAAACACAACATTCGGATATATTGGATCAGAGTCAGTCTGTGGTCTCACCAAAAGCCATATAAGAGCTCATCTCTAACAGTAGGCAAGTGAACAAAAAATCTGGCACTGGACCAACCCCTCAAAACTAAAACAATCCACAAAGTTTATTACTTTCTCAGCTAACAAGCCGAGATCTCTGCTGGAGCTCAATAGAACAGACCTCAGCGCCAAGACGGCTTTACTCACTGGCAACGGCCCTCTGAGGTATCACCTGAGGAGCTGACATGCAAATGCCGATAAATCCAGTTTTGGTGTACCTAATATGTGTTGCATATCGGTTCTTATTAATGTTGGGATGCTCTATCGATTGCTGAAGTAATTTTAAACCAAAACCAGTTAACTCCACTGTAAATATATATAGAATATTGAGCAAAACCAGATAAATCCATGAAGTCATCTATTATTGAATGTTATAATGTGATGGAGTTTGAGACGAATCGTTGCTAGTTTTCTGTTATGTATTGTGTACATTTCATGTTAATTGGTTAAAAATAATAGTGTAGTTTTATGAAAACAAGACAAAGTTCAACAGGATATGAAAATGTGTCATTATATTCCTGTTACTCCAATAAAACGTAGAAGATCTCAACAAAACATTCCCAAAAAACATAGTTTCTCGGCTCATTACTTTCTTCCAACAAGGGTGAGCAAAACAAGTGTTAATGTTTGTCAGTCCTTCTTCTCACAAGCTTGAAATGTTAATAAGGATAGAGTGAATAATGTCGTAAATATAATTTTGAATGGGAATGCACGAAAAGAAAATCGTGAACGCGATCGCTTTAAAAAAAAATCTGCCCTGAAAAAAGAAAGTGTGAGGCAATTCTTCAATAAATTAGAAAGCAAGGAAAGCCATTATAACAGGGCCAAATCTAAAAGGATATATTTAAGCAGCGAGCTTAGTATCAAGAAAGTACATGAAATGTATGAGAATGGATGTGATATCGAGAACTGTGTAAGCTTCCTGACGTTTCGAAGAATATTTATTAATGAGTTTAATATTGGATTTTCAAGTCCAGCTTCGGACTGTTGCGCAAAATGTACTAATCTGAAGTATCAAATCAAAGCAGCTAAAAATGAAGAAAAGAAAAACGATATGAAGTCAGAACTAAAGATACATAAAAAACGTGCCTTCTACGATTTACTTAAACAAAATCCTCCAAATTCTAAGACATTTTGCTTCGACCTTGAACAGGTACAACCGCTTCCTCGAACCCCGATGCGCAACAAATAAGTTTTTATGCGTTCTGTTGTGTTGGTAGCAAATCCACTGATCCAACATTCTTCACATGGTCTGAAAACCAAGCTGGAAGAGGATCCACGGAAGTTGGTTCAGCACTTCTTAATTACTTAAATGCCTTAGATTTAGATTGCATTCATACACTCCGGCTTTTCTGCGATGGGTGTGGAGGGCAGAACAAAAATGCACACATTGTCCATACTTTGTATTATTTTTGGCTTCGATTCAACTAATCTTCTGTTAATGAAATTTTGCTTGTGTTTTCTGTTCGTGGTCATTCATTCCTGCCTGCAGACCGAGTGTTCGGTAGAGTGGAAAAAATTCTTAAGCGAAATCCAACAAACACATCGTGTAAAGAATATGAAAAAGTTAGTGAAGTAAGGATTTGAAAAAGGATTGTATTGCAAAGATTTGGAACCAACAATGCTAAATACTGCGGCTACCAAAACTTTGTGTTTATGACTGGTACTAAAACATTTTGTACGCTTTAAAAAAAATTCTTTTGATAATGATCTCTCTCTTAATGAAGTCGATAAAGAACGAGGACTTCCGGAAAAAAAAAGAAAAACTCATGAAGATATCTTCTACAACAACAATTTGGTGAAAAGTGGGAAGAAGTCAAGTCGTCTGAAGTGGCTTGGTATAAAAAGCTTTTGAACTGATGTGAACAAATCCATATCTAAAAAGATATAAATAGTTTTGATAAGACAACATAACTTTTTGTGTTTTGCTTTAAAAAATTCCTATAAAATATTCAAATAATATGTTCATAACATAAATAAAATATATTTAAGAGCATTTTTTACTGTCTGCATTGCAAACAGACACAGAAAATATGGTGTTTCTTAAATAAAAATAGGAAAAAATCCAATCATCATGCAAAATCCGACTGGTAAAATGAGAATATACCGAGTATCAAAAATCTACAACATACCATATTGCACAATATATAGTCGCATAAAGGGACTTAGAGGCATGACAAAGCCCAGTAAGGAGCGCCTAACTGCTTTAAGCGCAGAACAAGAACAAACTTTAGCTAGAGACTTGGCTACTTTAGAAAAATGGGGCTTTGGCTTATCCAAAATAGAAGTGATAGAAATGGTTTCTATATTCGTGAAAGAACATAAATTCGGACCCCTTTTAAAGATGGGGTGCCAGCTACGGACTGGTTTTTGGGATTTAAAAAGAGGCATAATTTGAGCATTAAAGTTCCACAGTCAGTAGAATATGCACGGAAGAAAGCCACTGATCCATTCATAATTATGGGATACTTTGAACTTCTAAAGAAAACTTTGCAGCAATTGGGACTCGAAAAGAATGGTTCGCAAATTTGGAATGTCGATGAGAGTGGTTTTTTCCTAGATCCAAGCAAAACAAACGTGGTTGGGATGCGAGGAAAACCTTGTTCACGAGTAACTAGTACACCAGGACGTGAAAATACAACAGTTTTCTTAATGGCAAGTGCTGCAGGTGAAAAAGCCCCGCCTTTAATAATATTTAAAGGTGCGAATGTCTGAGATCAATGGCAGGCCCCTGACAATGTTTTTCCTGGAATGTCCTATGCGGCAAGCAAAAAGGGGTGGATGGACATCGAAATATTTTACAACTATTTCAAAAATACAGTTGTTCCTGCCCTTGGGGAGAAAAGGTCCGTACTTATTATTTATGACGGGCACTCTACACATGTAACCCCATCGGTGATTGATTTAGCCATTGAAGGAAATATTAACATTTTAAAATTACCAGCGCACACAACCCATTTGTTACAGCCGCTGGATTTAACTGTCTTCAAGTGTGTCAAAACTCTGTGGGATCAAAAATGAGTAAAGTGGCAACAGCAAAAAATATATTCTCATTATTTATTGCTGAAACTTGGCAAGAAACTGATGCAAGTGTTATTGTCAACGGATTTCGAAAAGCCGGAATTACATCTTTCAACGAAAATGCAGTTCCAAAAGACAAATTTGATGTAGATGCCTTACGACGATGGGAGCTTAGATTTCCTGTAAATACCAATTCTCTGAATGAGACTTCCTCAGTTAACGCGATTGATATTCAGTCTGAACAACCAGATCCTTTAAAAGAAAAGCCTGACCCTTTGCATACCGACACTGGACCATCCACGCTTCCATTAGAAAAATCCAGTTTTGAAAATCTTCATTTAGAATGCGTTCGTCAACATCAAGTTACGAGGGAGCGTTTTTATATTCGCGGAATGAGCGGGTTGTAGGGGGGTGATTAGGCGCATTGGGGGCGTGGCCTGTGCAGCGACTCATAATTAGCATAAATACGAAGTTTCATTGTTATTAGACAGTCAGTCTTTGAGCTATCGTCCACCAAGTAACATCAACCAAGTAACCAACCAAGTAACAACAGCGCGTAGAGTGTTCGCGTGCATTTTTGGAAGACAAGGATGGTGTATTGAGTCGAATTGTTACTGGAGATGAAACTTGGGTTCATCATTATGAACCTGAGTCCAAACAAGACTCCATGCAGTGGCATAAAAAGGGCACAGCACCTCCCAAGAAATTTAAAGTGTCACAACCAGCTGGGAAACTCATGGCAACGGTATTCTGGGACTCGGAAGGAATATTGTTGATTGATTATAAAGATAAAGGTGTTTCTATATCCGGAGAATATTACGCTTCAATATTAGAGCGACTAAAAGAAGCCATTAAAGAGAAAAGACGGGGAAAATTGACGAAAGGTGTGCTGCTTTTGCATGACAACGCGCCCGTCCACAAGAGCCGCGTTGCGTTAGCTGCCCTGCATAAGGTGGGTTTCGAAATTGTGAATCACCCACCCTACAGCCCAGACCTGGCCCCGAGTGATTATTACCTGTTTCCGAAAATGAAAAAAGAGCTGCGGGGTAAAAAATTTACTGCCGATGATGAAGTCAAGGAGGCAGTTTTCGCGTATTTTGCAGATAAAGAGAAATCATTTTTTTATGAGGGTATAAATAAATTAATTGAAAGATGTGAAAAATGTATCCGTCTTGCAGGTGAATATATTGAAAAAGAAAAATAATTTGGTTTTTTTATTTCCACCCTCCATTCCGCGAATATAAAAACGCTCCCTCGTACACCAAAAGTCTCTAAGAAGAGATTAGCTCCAGGAGCGGAAGTTATATCAGCGCCAATAGCTCTAAAAGAAAAACAAAAACAACGAAAACTGAGTTCATCCAGTGATTCGAGTGAAGATCTGCCGACTTATAAAAAATCAGATAAAGAAGATGAGTTTTTAAGTGAATTGGAACCATCATGTGAAAATGATACCTCCTACAAAGACAATAATTTTGAAGTTAGCAAATGGGTACTGATACAATATGCAACGAAAAAAACTGTAAAACATTATGTATGAAACGTCTTAGAAAAATGCGATGACAATGAATGGCTAGTCAAATTTCTCAGTTACAGAAACAATAAAGTTATATGGCCTCTCGTCGATGATACGGCTCTGGTAAATAGCGAAAACATGATAAAGTTTCTTCCAACGCCACAGGAAGATCGAAGAGGAACAGGAATGATGTTCAATGTGCACTTTCATGGATTCAATCTATCCTAGTTTTATGTGTGGTTGTCTACTGACAATATTTTTGAAATGTTGCTTAAGTTTAGAGTTTTGATTTTGCAAGCTAGAAGAATGTGTTTTTATTTTTTTTTCCAAACCGCTGTAATTTTGTTATTTTCTATTGAAAATTAAGGCGCCAAAATTTGTGATGACGACAGAGAATCTTTTTGGACAACACGAATTCAATCTTCAAACAGCGAAGCTAATTATTAATTTACGGCCACATTTTTTCCAATATATAAGTCATTAACGTGGTACTCTATTATCAGAAAGTTATTTAATTGAAACTGGTTTATAAACCTATATGAGAAGAAATAGGTAGAAATGGTTTTTGCCCTTCATGCATAGGCTTTAACGTTCATTGGAATCCACCTCCTTTGCAGTAAAACCAATCTCAATATTTAAATAAGCAAAAAATACTAGTACTATTTATTATTGAACAGAGCTAAACTTCGATATTAAGGAACAATTTAATATAGCACCTCATACAAGGATAATTAGTCCTTTATTCCTTGGAAAGCCTTACAAATTCATACATAACCTCGAAGCAAATCCTTACCGATTCATCTAGCTAATAACATCTATATCGCTGTAATCACCGCAACGTCCTTAATTTCTCTCCTAACCAAAAAGCCCCGCTGATTACATCCAGCGCCTCTCTAAATTACAATACAAGTGGGTTATTACGCAACACCTTTACTACGCCGTTACGTATACGTGTACATACAACCGCTATCCACTTTACGGCAAAGCGTCCTGCGGTTATGAATAACAAGGTAAGTCGCAGGTATATGAATATCAAAACCCTTATTACGCCGCCAAATGAGCTCGCCCTGCCTGCTGCCACTTTCCTTTGCTTCGTATACGAACGTTACGATCACAATCCCCTATTTTCTCCCCCAACTCCGAACCTCGACGCGAATTTAATTTTACTTTTATGTTTAGAGCTTCCATAACAAATTCGTATCGTTTGTATACAGAGTGTGTTACTGTTTTTGTTAAGATGTAAATATTGCGGTCGATAAGTTTGGTGGATCGTTTCTAAATTGTGGGATGTGGTGTTTTGTTTATTACGTGCTCGTTCATACAGGGGGCGGGGATATCAACAACTTCTTTATATTTCAAAATAATTATTTACAGAAATGCACTCTATCACAGGTGGAAAATTTGATCGAGCTAGGTAATATTAGGTAATGTATATGATGAAAAAATTGTCCAGAAAATTTATCAATTTGGAGCGGTCACAGCGCTCAAACGCGTTAATGTGCCTTCCTGGTAGTTTGTACTCTCGTTTAGATTAACAAGATGAACCAACTTGCCCAGAGCGAAGCAGATTCATCAAACGGTTCTAGAGAAAATTTATCTCTATAACGCGTTAATGTGCCTTGCTGGGAGTTTGGCTTCTCGTTTAGATTGACAAGGTGAACCTACTTGCCGAGGAGGAAGCAGATCCATCAAACGGTTATCGAGCTAGGTAATATTTATATGATGAAAAAGTTGTCCAGAAAATTTATGAAAGTTTGAAATTGATGATGATAGTATTGTCTAAAAACAAACAGACCCATTTTGTAGTTGTTTTTTTTTGTGGCGAAATGAGAGCTTTTGGCACGGATGATAGCAAGATCCTCTTTTTAAAATAGTCTATTAACGATATCTATCTTTTAATCAAGCTTAAAAGATAGATCGTGGTTGTCTCCGCAGGCTTGGTTTTGGATACTCATTAATGACTCCTGACAGGATACTCGGTGCTCATCTTGCAATCTATACAGATGACAGCTGAATCTTTTTATCCTCTCACTATCTTCTACGTCAGCTTGTCTCTATCTACCTGCGGGTTTCCAGGTAGAGGCTCCGCATTAACGAATTCAAATATGTCGCAATACGATTCACTAAGCAGCCAAGACTTTTTCGGATAATCCTAACTTGGCTGTACACTAGAAGATGTAAGCGGTTTTTTTCTTTAGACCCTGATTTAGACCACCTGCTCAGGTGCTCAAGGTGAACATCTTTCTCCAGGCGAACTAGGATCAAGTCATTTTCTTTTCTTGGTATGAGCTTGGGTTGACTCGTTTATTCAATTCATCTCAACTCCATTTTCATACAGTCTGATCTACTATTTTGCTTAAGGACGAAGGAATATCTGAAGTTGTCTTAAAAAAGAGAAAAAAGGTTTTCAATTATCTATTTCCTTTTAATTTTAAAGCTTAGACCCTTTTTAGACTCTGACTTAGACCACCTGCTTAGGCTGCAGGAAACAACGCTCAAGACATCTTTTTTCCAGGCGAACAAGGACCACATCTTTTTCTTTTCTTGATATGAGCTTGGGTTGACTCGTTTATTCAATTCATCTCAACTCCATTTTCATACTGTCTGATCTACTTTTTTTCTTGAGTACCTATTAAAGAATATCGAAAGTTGTCTGAAAAGGAGAAAAGAGGCTATCGATTATCTATTTCCTTTTAATTTTAAAGCTTAGACCCTGACTTAGACCACCTACTTAGGTCACAGGAAGCAATGCTCAAAACATCCTTTTCCAGATGAACAAAGACCACATCTTTTCTGATCGACCTTTTCTTAAGGACTAATGAGCATCTAAGCTCGTCTTAAATGAGAGAAAAAAAGCTTTCGATTATCTATTCCAAGAATTTAATAAATGGATACTTATTAACTTGTAGATCAAGAAAATTCTGAGCCTATACTGACTTCTTCTTCGTTAATATAATAATGTATTACGTTTCTTTTCAGCAGCTTCTTGTTCTTTCAATGACTTCTCTGGTGTTTCCATCAATGTGTGTGATGTTGTGATTTAGCTTTCTTTTTCCCCTATCAGTATTTTTTTTGTAATTGTCCTTTTGAACATGGCTCCACAATTTCTGGATTCTAATGCAGTAAGTGGATGAAGATCCTAATGATGTATTCCAATTCCTGTTGTGCAATAGAGTGCTTGATTCTAAGCTGTTGGCAGACTAACCGAATCGAAAGGTGGTCCATGAGATATTACTAAGTTCAGAGTTGCAGAATAGGAACTACCTTAACAGATATCTTATCTGATAGTCGGTTATCGGTAACAAATGCTCACAAGATAGCATAGGTGCTAGGTATTTGCCAGATTTTCTAGGAAACTAACTTGATAAAATCATTTTGTTTTTATTTCACAAGGCACTATATTTGCAATATTGCATTTCATTTAGCGAGACGGAATAGCATTTTAATCCTTTTTAATTCTTTAAAAAATGTGCTAGTAAGAATTGGCTACTTCATTTTCAAATGCAATACAGAGATGTTTCAAATCTTAGAAGATCTAGACCAGAACTTCATACGCTCTTACCTTAAAATTTAATAAAGAAAATGTAAATAAAGTCTTCTATCTATTAAAAAAGGAATTGGAAAAGCATTATTATTCTGGAAATTCATAGGGAGTTCAATTATTTCAGCTAAGTCAGCTGAATTTCATTCTGGTGATAATTTTGTACCACTCTTGAAAACTTACCATCAAGAAAATTCAAGCAAATTAAAAAAAACGGGTCCTCCACACGGAATAAGATACTTTACGGGATGGCTAAGTAGCCTCTTGTTACTGCGACCTATGAGTCTGTTGTAGCTGCCACACGAAATAAGGCAGTGTTTTTCATCCATCATTTTTACGTGTCGGTCACCACACTTATACCAAAAACATAGCTGTGATTTTGAGAGCAAAAGCATGTCACTAGAGACTGTGTCTACTACCTCATATCACGCATAAAATGCAGCCTCTTAGACAAGAGCGCCATGGGATCAATGAAATTATTCCATAGATAAATGAAAACAAACGATCATCTTGTCATTTTGATATCCGTGAATTATTTGGTAGAGCATATTTCAAAGTCCAAAGTGATGAAAGAGTTGTAAGCAGAGCAGTATTTCCTGGAGAAGATTTCATACAAGAAATACAAAAGGATGAGTTCTCTTTCCACAGAACATTCTCCCTAGACCACTTCCGAAATCGAAGAAGAGTACGAGAGGGAGAAAATCAAGTAAGGCCAAAATCTTGACATCAACCCCTAGTAAAGACCAAAATAGATGAAAATAGAGAAAAAATAATTGAAATTGTGCCCAATAGCCGTTTATCCATGCAGACTGTGCCCCAGCTGCTTATTTTGTGTTAAAACTTGTGATACAAGTTTGATTGATGCTACTGTGTTGTTTCTGTGTGATGCCCATAATTAAACAAACAATTTTGATTGAATTTTTTTAATAGCATTGGTGTGTTATCTAAAAATTAAAAAACACTGGATGTTAAAGCCACGTGACATTTTTAAGAGTTTTTGTTTTAGTTTAGTTACAATGCTTGTGGGATCTTAAATCTTCTACCTCCACTCAGTTTGCTAGCTATGCGACAGAAATTAAGAAAATACCTACAGTGAATGATTGCGGTCAATTAAGGGGACATAGATCCGTGTTGTCCAAAATAATTGGCAGCAATGATGAGCAGTTGTTGCTGTTCTTAATATTTGAACCAGTTCTCATCACTTGAGTCAGAATTGGTCACAATTTTTGGTACTTTTTGAATCTGAAGAGATATACTTGAGTTACACTCTACAATTCTAATGTTTGAAACTGTAGCTAACGATTAATAAACGTTTAAAAGCGTTGAATATAATGAAAGTTCAAAAGAGTTAGTAGCTATGACAAAGAACAAATTGAAAAACGGAAACATATAACACTTTGATGATCATCCCTGTAAAATGTCATCATTCTATACTCTCGCCTTTTCTAATATAGGCGGTATTCCCGCAAGAATAAATATTAGATCATCCCGCTAGATGGTTGGGGCGTCGTCGGTATCCGCGGTATACCGACACACTTCCTCTAATGGAGTTAAAATTATGCAGTTTCGAGTTATATCTCTTGTCGTCCTCCACGGTGGTGCGGCTAGGCAATAATACAGCCGCTAGTGCTTGCGTGTTCCCTCTCTGTTTACAATTTATATGTAAATTAGCTGTGCGAGCAATTACTGGATCGGAGGACGGGTATTCCTTCCGTCACTGCCCCCTCGCACAAGCCGAGAGGATTAGATACTGTAGATAAATGGGAAAATAATTTTATAAATTTTATTCGAGATAAAATTTGTTAAATTATAAAATCAATTAATTAAAAAAAATTAAATTCGACATCTTAATATTTAATGTAATCGGGTAGAATTCGTGAAATATATAATTAAAATTCTGCCATTTAACTAAATCATCTCAGCATTTAGGCAGTACAAAGCGAGAGATTGTGTAAAGGAGATCTCCGAGAGGGTTTTCAGAGGATAAGGGGTACGACTGCGGACGTATACCGCTTTGTGCGTAAATGAAAATTGGTAGGGATAGACGCCAGTGGGTATATACGGAAATTTTTGATGTGAAGTGGCGAAACAGTGGAGGAATGGCTAAAAGAATGTCGCGACTCCCCGGTTGCGTTGATTGCTATGGCGAAACGATTTCAGCGGTAATTGGGACGAAGTACGGGAAAATAATATTGATGTTTGGGTCACGTAGCGTGACAGGAAATATGAACTGCGAAAGCGAAAAATCTGAGCTTGTTAAATTGCGTGAAGATGCGTTGTAGTGGCAGTTTCGAGATCGGTAAGTGTTGATTGGATTTTCTGCGAAGTGTTGATTTTGAAAGGCTGTTTACTGATGGATTCTTATTTTGAACAGATCTTTTATTTTAGATGCATGATCACAATAGTGTAGTAGTAGTAGTGTAGTAGTTGAAGACATAACCATTCAAGCAACTTACTATTATTATTACTTAAAGATTGGTGTGAAAACAATTAACATTATTTTATACAAATACTCGAAGCTCCGTAAAGTTTCTTCTGGGTGGACTTCCCACAACTTGACTTCAATCGAAAAAGGAGACCATGTGAGATTGCACAGATCTACACTAGATCGTTTTGACTGGGAATCGTCCCATTTGGTGTACAACATTATCACAGGTGATGAAACATGATCCCGAAAAAAAAAGTAACAATCAACAGTTTGGGTCTTTGAGAATGAATCGGTTGTAGCACTGCAGGATAGATGTACAGTTAATTCTTCAGGTTCTCCAAGACAAAAACGTCCAAGAGGAAGGATAATCTTGCATCATGCGCTTGGACTCACACTGCCGCTCGACCAACTTTGTATTTGAATGTCCAAAACATAGAAATCATGGGTCATTCTCCATATAGTACAGACCTCGCATCTAATGACTTCTTCTTATTTCCGCTGGTAAAGGATAAATTACAGACTTTACGTCTTACATTGGCCGAAGCAGCGGTAGAATAAATATTTGAAATAAACAAATTATGGCCAGTAGACTGGAGAAACAGTTCTTAAGATATCATAACATCCCCAAAAAGACAACAATATCAGGCACCAACAGAAAATAAACAAGATGATGGAATAAAGAAATAGAAGAATACCTTCAAGACCATAAATGGTAGAGCAGCACAATCGCAAACGTGGGTAGAATTTGAAGCAAAACTAGGAAAAGTTAGTAAGAGTAACCAGAAGCTATTCTAGAGGACATTAAACACATTTAGGAAGACAAAGGAATCTAACCTGCAAGACATCAAAGCAAAAATTTGATGGTTCCTAATGGTGGAAAATGAAATAATGGATAGATAGAGAGAAGGCTTCAAACACCAGTTCATTAGATGGCGAACAATATGCATGAAAAACTGGACCAAGAAAGATTTCTGGACTTGCTTAGGTAGAAAAAGCTCTCGATAGAGTACTAGTCAATATCATATGGAACAGTCTAGAAAAAGAAATGAGAAGGTGACTACACTACACTGAAAATAGTTAAATGAGAATTAATCCAGCACAGGAAATAAAGAATTGAAAATAAAAATAGGACAAGAGAAATACATCAAATACAAATTCAAATATAGCGGGAGAGGGGAGGGGATGGAGAGGAATATTTACAGGAAAGAATAATAAACACTGCATCTCACAATCTGAACAGAACCTTCATCAGAAAGAAGGAAGCCAACCGTAAAATCAAACTGACAGTTTACAAAATAATTTTCAAGCCTATTCTAATATGTGGAAGAGTGGGGTGGAGAATTGGGTGCTAATAAATAGCATGAAAAGCAAACTTCAAGCCACGAATATGAATTATTTTAGAGGAGTAGGAGGTATAACTCGATTGAATAGGATCAGAAATATCCCGGTGAGAGAGAATTGGGTGTAGAAAGAATACAAAGTGTAATAAAGAGCCAAAAATTCGAAACCTCAATGAGCAATACCAGATCAGTCAAGTACGTATAAGAATCCAAAACTAAACAAGATAGGCATAGAATGACAAAATTCGGCACATTTTAAAGGATAAAAATGTATCATTACTAAAAAAAACATGATCTTATACTTTACACCAAAATTTTTTTGTAGGAACATCCAACATTGAATCCATCATATTATCCATATTATATTTATTAAATAAAATCATCTAGGGGATCCTATGAGTGATGCTAGCGGAGGTGACAGTAAAAATAAAGTAGCTAAAAAGGAAAAAAGAGGTCTAAAACAAATTCAAGAGTAAATTAGGTTTGTTAGTGGACATTTTTTTTTGCTTTCTTGAAAAGACAGCTGAAATGGCAGATAAAAAGAAACTAGAGATTACGGTAAAAATATTATAGAGTCGTGTATCCTTCCAATAGCTTCACTTTCGGAAAAGGCACAACGGATCAGAAATAAACATAGCAGGAAATTTACAGAAAACTATTTAATAGCAAAATCTCTGTGAAAAGGTTATAGCAATGTTTAACTAACAAACTCGACCAAAAGACAGGCCTATTGTGTCCCCATGCCGTTTTAGTCCTCTCAACCAGGTTACACCCGGACAAAAAAGTCCGCAAACTGGTCAAGAGTTAATAAACTTACTCCGGGATCATCTAATCGATCGACCCCAAAGTATATCCGCCTGTCTCTGTCCGTTGTTGGATAGGTACTCAGCAAGGAGATGAACTGCGGTTTCTTCCACACTCGCTCAGCCTGTCTCTGCTCATAAAGACTACCAGGTTCTTCAATAAGTTTCTAGAATAGAAATGAAAAACACTATTTTATGGCTTGAAATGCTTTTTATTATTCAGTATATTCTCCCAAAAGCTCAATACATTTATTCCAACGTTCCTCCAATTTATGAATTCCATCCCTATAGTGGTTTTCCGGAAGGTCTGCAAAATACTCGTTTACGGCTGCCATAACTTCATCATTAGACGAAAAATGCTTTCCGTGCATGGATTTTTTAAGATGTGAGAACAGCCAGAAGTCAGAGGGAGCCAAATCTGGTGAATACGGTGGATGATCATGCAATTCGTACTTCAATTCATTAAATTTAGCCATTGTTAAAACACTTTTGTGAGCAGGTGCATTGTCTTGATGAAGAATGATTTTTTTCTTCTGCAAACCAGGTCTTTTTTCACGAATTTTTTCATCAAATTGATCCAAAAGTTTGCAGTAATATACAGAGTTGATTGTTTTACCAGTTTGAAGATAATCCACCAACAATATCCCTGTAGCATCCCAAAAAACTGATGCCATAACCTTCTTTGCTGATTTTTTGGCACAAACTCGTTTTAAAGCTGAAGAACCTGGTTCACACCACTCTTTAGCCTCTTGTTTTGATTCAGGATCATGGGGATAGACCGAAGTTTCATCTATAGTGATGAATTGACGTACAAAATCCTTTTTATTCTTTTTAAAACGCTCCACATGCGGCACCCAGCTTTTTGAAACCCAAACCTTTACTTAAAATATGGCTTACACTGCCTAGAGCCTCTACAAGATCTCTCTCGGTCAATCGACGATCTTCCTAAATCATATCCTGTATTTTTGCTATGATTTCTGGTGTTGAGGCGCTTTTTGGACGTCCTTGACGTGGATCATCTTCAAGACTTGTACGACCACGTTTGAACTCAGCAACCCAGTTATATACTGTTACAAGTGACGGTGAAGAGTCCTTATACACTTTTAACAATCGTTCACGAATCTGTTTTGGTTCTACACCTTCCAAAAATACGAATTCAATTACTGCACGATACTTGATTTTTTCCATATTAAAAAAACACTGTGACACGCCTACTTTGATCAGCTGTAAATATAAGACTGAGTTGACAGATCTACACAAAACTTTCCACGTGTTCATGAAAAAGTAGTACCATTTTTATCATAGCCATCTATGTGTGATTTTAGAAACTTATTGAACAACCCGGTACCTCGCGAAGTCTTTTCTCGTTTGTCTCACGCTGGCAAATGCTTTCTAGTAGAAACAATGCCTAACAGCGAATTCAGATCTGATAAAGATTTTGATGCGATCATAAGAGCTTCCACATGTCGGTTTTGGACCTATGAAAAGAGCTTCACTGCCTTCACTGGCACCTCTTGCTAACTTGTCAGCTATTTCATTGCCTGCGATTTCAGAGCGACTTGGGAGGTAGTCCTCTTGCTCTTAAAAAAATCACACGTGCCCAAATTAGTAGAAAAGTACATGAGTTCTTGGAGATAGGAATTCTAGGTTCTACACTAGAAAGTTTTTCTATTGAAGGCTGCCCGTCTAAACAGCATTTCGAACACTTTTAATCTCCTCCAGTGGTGGAGTCATCAGTATTATGAATGATAATACACTCGACATACGCTTCATAATTTCCATGTATCGGTACACACCTGAGCAGTATCTGACTCATTCAGCCCCAAAGAGAATTGCTGTAAGACAATTGAGCTAGGTCACAATATTAGCTAACTAGATTTCATTAATTAGTATTTTTGTAGCTTCCATCTTCAGATTTGAACCTGTATAACAACATTTATAAACCAATAAGTTATAGCAATAAAATATCTAATACTACTGTAAATACTGTTATAGTGATACCATGCATGAATAAACGCGACGAAAGACATAAAACCAACGATATCCAGATTTTTACGGACCCTAACTCCATTTGCGATTCGTTACTTATGATCATATGAACCGGGAATGAATTTGCTGCGTGTGCAGAAACATCGATGAAGGTATAAAAAGGACTTTTTTACGATCGCGGTTAACTCATAAAAGAATTGATCGAATAAAGGAATCAAAACGTACAGTAGATAGACTTATAAATATGTTGAATTCAGAAGAATAAATTTTGACATCAAATATAATGTATTTTTCAATATTTTTATTTTAAAAATATAGCATCTGTTTCAGGAATCGAACCATGACACTTCACTTTCCGAGCGAAGCAGCAGAACCACCACGTTAACAGAGATATAGTTCGAAAATTATTAATTTATCACAAATGCAACTGACACAACCAGTAGTTCTGCCACTTCGCTTGGAAAGTGAAGTTTTATGATTTGATTCCTGATATAGGCGCCATATTTTATTTAAATGAAAATATTGCTTATATTAATTGGCGTTTGTAGAAAAATACATTAGATTACAAAGAATAAGGATCCTAGAACAGATCCCTGCGGTACTCATATATGTATAAAGTAATATACGCGTAGCAATAGTCGTGTGTAATTGTAGTTCTAGTATTTCAGTGAAATAATCTGTATAACTTCAATAGGACGATAGAAGGGTAGACCGTTAGTAAAAGGGGTACTTTCCGGTTAAAATCGAGGAATGGGAACGTGGAGAGTAGGCAGAGAAATCCGACCACTTATTGCTGATCTCGTAGCGACTCGCTTTTAATTCTGCCTCAATTATAAATGGAATTAAGTTAAGCGATTTTATTGTGGGTAATACCGGATTTGTTGTGACGTCGGCGTTTTGAGGGGTGGATTTACCGCCGCCGAAATGTGGCGGTAACGGGTGGCTTGATGGAAACAGGGACCGTCTAGGAGTGGAATGGGATATCCGGCGGGTGAAACGAAGCGGTTTTGCATTCGGTAAAAGTTTGTCGCGCCTTACTACCGAATAGCAGTCAGTGGAACGAAAATTAGTTTTTTCAACTTTGTTCTTTATTTTTTTTTGCCCCGCTTTCGGATTTCTGTATTTCTGGATTTTAAATAGGTGTGTATACGCGTGTGCTTGCATATGGAAAATGTAATGTAGGTATTTCAAAGCGTAACATTTTTTTTATTCTTGTTTCGTATGAGTTTCTTATTAGTTTCTTCTTCTTTGTTAAATTGCTTTTAGAGTTCAACTTTTTTTCTATTAAACAATTGCATATGTATATGTGAAAGGTGAAGTTAGTTATATACAGGATGTTTCAGAATAAGATTCTGATCTTTAAGGGTGTCAATCCTTACGTGTTTTTATGAAGATAAGTTCAAATAAACCTATGTCCTAAACCTCTTAAATTTTGAGCTACAGGGTATTCAAGTTTTTAGAAAAAAATAGTTTTTTATCATTAACTTCAATATCTTCCTAGACATTTTTTATAATTTAGGTTAGCTGTTGAAAGTGGCCACCACCTGCAAGTATCCATGCTTCAGCTCTTTTCCTCATTGAGTCTCGTACTCTTTGAAAAATTCCTGGAGTATTCCTGATAGTGTCACAACAAAGTATTATGCGATTTCTCAACTCCTCTTCAGTGTATATTGGCGTGCTATAAACCAAAGTCTTAAGGTGTCTCCGCAGGAAAAAATCTAGACTGTTTAGATCTGGGGATCTAGGTAGCCACGACTGTGTTCCTCCCCGCCCTATTCAGCGATTTCTATAAAATTGATTAAAAAATTCCCGCGTCTGGAGACTGAAATGTGCAGGTGCACCATCGTGCATAAACCATATACGATGACGGATTAAAATAGGAACGTCGTCTAGCAAATTTGGTAAACTCTGTTCAAGAAACTGACGATAAGCATTTCCGTCCAATCTGCCTGGTAGAAAATAAGGCCCAATTAAATAATCGCCAATAATTCCAGCCCAAATGTGGGTTTTCTTCAGCCCAAAAATGATTGTTATGAAAATTTCTTATTGCGTTCCTGGAAAAATTAGCTTCGTCCGTGAATAAAATTTTGGCGTCAAATTCAGGATTTTCGGTAACCATTTGAAGAAACCATGGGCAAAAATTTATAAGTAATGGAAAATCCCGAGGATGTAGGGCCTGGACTCGTTGAATATGATAGGGATATAACAAAAGAATCATGAAGAATTCCTCAGACTAGGATATGAGTAATATTTAAAATATTTCCAATTTGTCTGGTACTCATCTCAGGGTTTGTTCCACTAAATTTAAAGCAGCTTCTTCGGTTTCCGGTGTTCGTGCGGTATGGTGTGCCCCTTTTAGGTAGTTTTTCGGTTGAAAAGATCCCGTTTCAGATAACTTTCTGTGGGTTCCTGATATCGTTCGGGCATCTGGAACTATTCTATTTGGATACCGCTCCTGGTATAATCGTCTGGCTTCATATGCATTGCCGCCAGCAAGCCCGTACAAGTAGTGCATATCAGCAAACTCAGCATTTGTGAAATTTAGCATGAAACTTATACGTTTTAAAGGTATTACGATTTTAAAATTTAATTTAAGTACAATTTTCGTGTACTTAAATAACTATCTGTCAAATCTGTTTGGCATTATCTCATTATTTCGTCATTGTAATTGTTTCCTTGACAAGAAAGTTCATAGCCTCCTTTTCCAAAATAATGATGGGTACATACCAATAATTATGCCCATATAATGATCTTTATTTTTTGATCGGAAACCGTTCGTCGGACGAAAAAAAAACAGGAAATCCAATTTACCTTAAAATAAATATATGTGTTAAATTAGAAATTATTTCTCATAATTTCGAATGGTAATCTCGAAGAATCGTTGAATACTGAACTATCAAATACAAGAGAAGAATTAACCATGAAAGGAAAGTTGAATATTTAAGAAAAATAAGAAAAAGAGCAAAATCTATTATTATCCAAAGAATTACTGATATGTAAAAGACAAAACTACTCCGAAGTTAATCTTTAACACATTTAAATCAATTTATGAACGAAAAAGTATCACAGCACAGTTGTTTGCGAGGAAAACTTTTTTAACAATAATCTATAATGACGAGCAAAGTAAAATAGTTGAGCGTAGGTTTTCACGACCGTCGTTTACTGCGTTAAAGTTTTCCGGGTGTTGCCACTTAGATAAATTTACAAATTTACAAAGACAAGTCTTTAGAAACCTTCTGAAGAAGCTGACAGCATGATTAGCGAAACGTCAAGTGTAAACTTAACTATGTGACAACACCCGGAAGACTTTAACACAAGGAAAAAGTATTGAAACTCGAAAAACAAAGCTTACTTACAAATATTATTCATATAGTCAAATTAGGCATAATTAACCTCAATATAAATCAAGGAAGAAACATGGTTACAGAAAGTCAAGACAATGCTAATGTATTTGTGTTTTCAGTTGATAAGATGCATGTTAATGTGAATAGTAATCCAATCAATTGCCCGATTGAATTATTGATTAACAGTGAAGCTATCGAATAGATGGGCAATAGTGAGCATTATTTTAGCATTCTTTTAAAACCAATTATCCTTAAATAACCCGTTGCTTTTCTAGTTGGTGCACTATTAAAGCTTCAGTATTACTTTCCATTACCTTGAAATAAAGTGCTCCAGTTAAATTTTCAAATACAAATAAAGAAGCAATAATAATGTCACCTAATGTATCAACTCAAACAAGTTTGTTAGGGTGCTGTGTATGGCCTTCTCTAGATAGATGTGGGTTCATATTATTTTAATAAATCAGAACCTAATATGCATATTATTTCTACACGTTCAACTAGAATGTATACCTACTATTATTGTGAGACTAATTTTCAACGATGCAATTAAATAATGCCAAACTGTTCTTAACCGCAGCCACATGTGCCACATCTGTATGTTCAAGTCACCCACTCTAGCACGGTAATCCTCTCCACTAATCTATACAGGTCCCTAGCCGAGTGGGTAAGATACATCCCTGGGTCTCCTTTCGTTCTCTGTGATCGCCTGTCTCCCGTTCTATCCCACAAAGTCTACACTTAGTGTCCCCGTCAAACACTCCGATTTTGTGTAGGTGTTCTTTCATCGTAGCATGCCTGGACATTAGTCCCGTTACAATGCAAGGCTGTTTCCTACTAAAGTGTAGTAGTTCTCTAGCTCTTTTCCTACATGGTTTCCTTTTAAAGGTTTTACCATGCTGTTTCGTACGAACCTAGTCGCCTATGTGTCTCCGGGCCGTTTGCCTTGTGGCCCCGAAGAAAGGTTCTGGGACGTACACTCGGTACGACTTAGTCTTCCAACGATTTTAGTAAGGTAACTCACTAAAATCGTTCGAAGACTAAGTCGTACCGAGTGTACATTTTTATCTGTGACCCTCTCTTTGTGAGTTCATCAGCCCTTGCGTTGCTCTCGATCCCCTGATGGCCCGGTATCCAAGTCAAGCAAACCTTGTTCTGGTTCGAAAGTTCCACCAATTCGTCGAGGCATTCGGTTACCAGCCTGGACGACACTTTCCGGCTTAGTGCCTTTAGTGCCGTTTTGCTATCCGACATGATGTGAATTCGTCTGTTGATCAGCGCTTTCACATTCATTGTGTGTGCGTACTTGAGGATGGCATATACTTCCGCCTGCAACACACAAGCATACTCCCGCAATACGTAGCTGTGCCTCTTATTCTGAGAGCATATCCCTGCATCGGTACCATTAGCCGTTTTAGATCCGTCCGTGTACCAGACTAAGTCTTACTTTTGATTTCAAGTGCATACCTGGCAGCCTCCTACCGTCTGTCTGGTATAAACACCGTGAAGGGATTGCTACATCTAGATCTTACCGGCATGTGGTCGGTCCGCATTTCCAAAATCCCGTTTCCCACATGCTCGGGTATCGACATATGTTTCGTTTTGACTCCTTTCGGAGTCATGTGTTGCAGTCTGTATGCTCGCATGCTTGTCCCCCCCTGTATAAGCAGGTGTAACGGTGGCAAGTCTTCCGTTATTTCTAAGCAGACAAGTTTTTGCACCTTGCTCAGCTTCTGAACGGCGTTTCTTTAATGCGTCTTTGTCCACCATACCAAAGCCGCATACTTCATTGTTGGCATTACCATCAAGCTGTATATACAATTCAGCATGTCTGCTCTTAGTCCTCATTTCTTCCCATATAAGCGTCTGACATCCGCAATGGTTAGGTGGCTGATTATCGTTGTGGCGGAACGATAGGAGTTGGGTTTTATTTTTCTTCCAGAATTCTACCATTCTACCATTTGATACAAAGCCATTTAAACACAATAATTATAAACACACAAAAACCACACAGCGAGAGTTGCAGTGCTAGTCATACAAGCGATACAGCGATACAGAAGTCATTGCAACTGAGCACCCGCCACACATTAAAAAAATTAGAAGAATGTAGCAGATTAATCGAAATTAACCGTGAAGGTTGTCAAATCACATTGTTTGGATGAATGCAATCAAGAAAATGCTGCTGTATTTGTGTTTTTAACTGACAAGATGCATGGTCAAAAATTTGACGATAGGAAATATATTCTCAATCTGACTAAAGCTTTGGGCTGTGTGAGTCACGATACTTCATTGAAAAAACTATATATAAACAATATTATACATTTTCCGATTTGAGTATCAAATTGTTGAAATTATTTTTATCGGATAGAAAATCTTTCGTCAAGTAATAATAATTCTTTTCCTCAAATAGAGCAAATTAAGCACGGCATACCACAGGGGTCTATTCTCTGCCTTTTAGTATCAAAAGGCAAGGGCAGGGAATGATGCTAATCATATTTACAACAACAAATTTAATGTTAATAAAATCAAATCAAGTTTAATCCTGACATTGAACCGGAATAATAATAATGATACTCCGGTTATACCTGTTAAGCTTCTTAGAGATCTAGACAGTGAATTGACCTGGCAATCTCACAGTGATGATTTATGTAAATGCTTAAATATCAAAATATATCTAATTAGATATTTAAGTTATAATATTTCTCCAAATTGGTTTAAAATGATTTATTTTGTTGTTTTTTATTCAGTTATGAGTTACACAATACTTGTTTGGGAACACTTTGCTTCTCTCTTTTGTGACGAATATAAACTCTGATATATAGATATTGAAACATAATAATTTAATGTTTTGCCACAGACAGATTGACGCACTACATTACTGGTGGAGCTTGCTCAAGAAAATTGGTGGATGGAAGGCTAGATTTTAAAAGGTCATCTAGAGGCGATTTGTAGAATATGTCTTCGGCGAAAACAAACTCAATTGCTATCCAGCAAAATTTTGTCCATTACTGCTAATTCATTCGATTACCTATGCACCTTTTACCCTTCAACATGGAATAAGAAAAGTGATGTTAGCTTGTTAGCTTCACCGATGATTGTAAGCATTTCACCGAGCATGTTACCGAGTGTGGTGATTTGATGTTTTAAAAAATACACTGACTACCAAAATTTGGAATAAACATTTCACCGTTCCGTTGTGATCATGTAGATAATTCAGAGGTCTTAAACAGCTATGTTCGTTAAGAATATTTTTATAATATACTATAATTGCAGACTTGGTAAATGTATGTTTCCAGCAAGTTTCTGTACCAAATAATATAAAAATATCCAAGGTAACGCCTTTATGTAAATTCTTAAAAATATGATCAAAAGTCCTGGAAGCAGTCATCCTATCACGGCTCATCTCCTTTTAAGAATAGAACAAAGTTCTGGCTCACAACCAATTCGGTTTCCGCAGGGGCAGATCGACGATAAATGCTATCCTATCTGTTTTAAATATCATCTGGGACTCCATGGAAAACGAAGAGGATTCGGGGAATCAATATCTAAGGCATTTGATTGCGTATAAAGGGACATCTTTCTTCAGAAATTGGAATGCTGTGGCATCCGTGTCCAAATATCAGAATTACTGCGATTCAATCTTCAAGATCAGAAACAAATTGTTCATCTAAATAGTGATCTCTCTTAGGCCCACTTCTATTCTGCCTATATGTAAATGACATTCCAAAGCATATCTGCGGTGAGGTAATACAGTATGCTGATGATCCTACATTCTTATGTAGAGACAAAGATGACCAACAACTTGAACATTTTCATTGAATAAGCTTATCCTGAACGACATACAAACTGTCAAACTCGTCTTTACATCCAAACGAAGCAGGACAACCGCAAATGCAGGATCCGCAAAGCTATTGGGCACATCCTTAGACACTAGAATAACCTGGAAAGCAGAAATTGATGCTTTCTCCAAAAAGCTCTCATCTGCTGTATATCTGCTGAAGAATAAGAACAATCACAAACAAAGAAATAGCAATTTCAGCTTACCATGTACTTTTCCATTCACGTATGGCTACAGTATTCAATTATGGGGTGAGTCGTCTCATACGAACGACATCTTCATTCTACAGAAGAAGGAATTATGGGTAATTGAACAAGTGAAACAAACAACACACTTCGAACAATTATTCATAAAGAACAAGACAATGTTCCTGCCTGCAACATACCTATACAAATAGTTGCTTTACGCAAAATCGGAACTGCCATCTAAGGAAAGAATAGGGGAAGAAATGATAATACAGTTACGATCTAAAAAACAGGTTCCATTACCGAAGTACAAACCATGTACTACTGCTGCTAAATATAGACACATAGAGCTTTTAAATAGACTCCCACCATCATAGATCGATAAACCTTCTTTTCAAATTCTTTCAAAACGGATCTTAGAGACTACCTTCTGCAAAATTGTTTCTATACAATCACTGAATTTCTGGAAACGATCAAAGGTGCCTGAATTTTAAAACATATTACTTCAAACATATACACACTTCGTAAACTCTGAGACGTTGCCATTGTATATACGCAGTACATGTTTTTGTTTAGAATGTATTTAATGGTAAAATAAAGTTTATTATTATTTATTATTATACCGTATACCTCACAACAAAATGGACTATCTGAACGAATGGATCAGATAGTGGTTGAGCATCGTGAGAGTTATATGGTGTACTAAGTAAGGCCTCGAAAGAAGCTTTTGGGAGAAGCAGTTCTTACCGAAGATTTTTTAAGCAATAGAAGCTCAACTACGAATCTTAAAGAAGTGACATATGCTTCTGCTGCAAAATGTATCTGGTATTAAGAATATTTGATTCTACACCTTTCACTCATGTACCCAAAAAGAAACTCGTGGAAAATTTCATCCTAGAACTATAAAGAACTTCATGGTCGAAAATTGCTGACATTAACAATAATGCAACTACAAAAATTATTGAAATAGATAAGAACACACTAGGAAACAAAGAATCAGGAATTACTAAAGCAGAAGGGAATCATCAAAAGACAAACAAAATCATTAATTTGGCATAAAGATTATGATTCGTCATATGAATGTGATGTAAATTATTTACTGGAAAATCTAGAAGATATTAAAGATAGAATTGATCGAGATAAATGGGAAAAGGCTGATCAGGAAGAACTAACTGAGAGATAGGTACCACTAATCTCAAATATAAACCAATCTGGTAGCAAAGGCGTATTCTCAAAGGAGATGATCACTATATCACGAATCCATGAATTTGATGAACGTAATATGATTGCAATATTCATCAAATGGACATATAAGTCGCACTTTTGAAGTCAAATAGACACCACAGACATGATCGAGATAGCTAATTGCTTATACAGATTTTGTCTATTGTGAAGAGATGTACAAGCCAGAATAAATATTCCGATCACAGTAGGGCTAACAAACCAACGAATGAACCGTGGACATATTTCAAAAGAATTTTAAAATATCTGAAAGGATCTGCAGATAATCCTCTGTAGATATCGGGAAGCAAACAGAAACTTGTTAAACTTTAATTGTTTCTCAAATTATCAAGCTTGAATTTCTTTAACGTCACCCTACATTCTGTTTTCCATTCCATTTAACAGCAATCATAATTACCCATATCAGACACAGCAGGAAAAAAGAACATCTTCGTCATCACACCATCATCATTATCCTTCCTTGTCCACGACCACTTACAATTTGCATAAATCCGTCTATACTCATCGCGAGTTCGTATCTTCTATGTGTTGAACTCCATTGTACGAATTCGCTTTGATTGCTATGCGGGCGGGGTATATACTTCGTGTGTCGGAAACGCAAAAAGGAAGAGGAAAAACTACGGAGAGAGGGTGGAGAGATAGAAGAACGACTACGACGCCGACGACCGACCGACGAGGGAAAAGCTGAGCATCGACAAATTTGCAAAGTAAAACTCCCGCAGTCAGCATTGATTCTATTGAATTTTTATTCGGGAAAAAGGCGGAGGAACGGAAAATTGAAGAGCTTTTTATGAGTCGTAACGACACACCGGGAACAAAAAGATGTTAGAGGCAGATATAGAGGTGGTAGGATGGTTGCGGGCGGAAAAGCGACGGAGATAGTTGGATACGAGTGTGGAAAGAGAATGAAGACGAAACGGAATCAGGCAGCCAGCCAGACAGGCATTTGTTTCTGATGTGTTTTAACGAAATAGATGGTGATTTGTTCGACATTCCGTGTTTTGCGTGGGTGTAGGAAAGGAGAAGAAAAAAGGAAAATGTTGGGTACATCGTCGTCGTATAACTTTGATAACATCTGAGATATCCGGCGCTTTTTTTACAGATCTATTTGTTTCTTTAACGTTGAACAAGACATATTACGCTTTTGTTTTTATGTCTTACATGTTACTAGTCTACATTGCAATTAATTATGAAGCCTTACTTTAGAGACAGATTTCATTTCTGATTCTGAATGTTGTACATTTACCTTGGCGCAGATTTTTGGCACCCAATAGGGTACAAGAATTTTTTAGGACAATTATCTTGTTATCGCTAATTTTCTCACTTTATCAGTATTGGTTGCCCAACTTTTTGGTATACCCAAAGTGAGGAACAAAATTCCATTTACGTGAGACCGTTGAGTGAAAGAATTATAAAGAGATGCAACTATATGCAAACATTCATAACATACATACATATATGCATCTCTTTCTCTTCTTTTTCTATATCAGAATAATACCCCTGTAAAATAGGTACCGACTTCAACCAACTGCAAAGACAAATCGTGAGTGCTGACTAAGAAATTTGCAGTTTTTATAAATATTATTGGTTTTTTTTAACAAAATTCAGAGATACTACAAAATAATATAGAGACAAGTTTAAAAAAACAGAAATAAGGGACAGATAGTAAGAATTAAAAAAAGTGCATGTGTAACAGCAGGCCGTAAAATAAAGGAAATATAATTTTCGTAAGGTTTTTGTTTCGTATATACCTACAGACTGAAAAATATAAAATATGTTAGGTGCTTAATATTATTTGTTCCTTGGTCACACACCAACACTCTCGATTTAAATAACATTGCCGACAATGATTATATTACTTCCTTTATTAGTACCTTTAAAAAACTTCCTTTTACCGGACCTGCTGATATATATTAACAAAATGGCATTTTCCAATTACAAAAAAAACCGCGGATCAGAAACAGAAGGGCAATATTGCCTAACTTCGTAAAATATGACAACATTGCTTTTCGTGGTCATTCATCGGTTTTGCAAACTACTCTTCACACCTGTTGCCAAATTGATAATCTTTAGCCACGATTGAAAAATACGTAGTGATCGCATACAAAGCCAGAGCCAACTGGTTTTCTGATGTTGACCAATATGTAGGTACTTTTTATATGAAAGCATTGCATGACTACAAATGTTTTCACTGAATAACTTTTATGATCCAGCAGGTTACTAATAATCGAATTCATTGCATTATATTTTTTTCCTTAATTTATTAATGGTATAAGTAAATTTCTTAATTTTTAATTTCGTTGTACTACTTGGCGATGGCATCTCCATTGCACAATCCCTCAACTTTGAAGTTCTGCTTGAGGTGCTGCCAAACGAGGCTATACTATTGAAAACTTAACAATTTTTAATTGTGAAGCCCTGGCTGATGTAGTTGCACCACCAGTTACAAGTTCTCTTTACCTTTTGTAAATTTTGAGTTTCTGAACGGCAGTATGAGTACTCTCTTCCGGTACTGTAATAATTTGTAATAGGAACAAATAGGTTTAGTTTACAGCGTAAAATCAAACTTTGAATCCAAAATATTCTTTGTAATAGTGGCTTGAACGTGAAAATATAACATCGATTTCATTGATTAATAAATTATTTATTCTATTCAACCTAAAAGTTGTGGATCTCAAATGGGAATTTGAAGAGAGAGACCAAGACACCAGCGGAAAGAAGAATGAATTTCAACAGCGGCTGTCGAAAGTCATGAAAGAAAATGGTGAGGATCCAGATAATTAGGAATTCGAGATGGATGGTGGCACGAATGAATTAAAGAGAGTATTGACAGCAGGAATGGCAGAAAATTCTAGAAGCTTGAAAGAAGAAATGGCAGAAAATTCTAGAAGCCTGAAAGAAGAAGTAGCAGAAAATGTGGGAAGTTTGAAAGAAAATATGGGAAGCCTGAAGGAAGAGATAGCAGAAAACTCTAGAAGACTAAAACAAGAGATGCTAGAAAAATGCCGGTCTTGAAAGAAGAAACAGACCAAAAGTTACTAGAAAATTCAAGTAACATAGAACAAGGTAACAAGGAAATTGAAATAAGATTGGGCCAAGCAAATGTAACAGGCAGTGACAGTTTCATCCAGCCGGAAGGGAGGAAGATAGAATAGCGCCCATACCGTATGGTGAAACCAAGTTACCACCATTTGATGGCAAAACACCTTTGGAGGAATTCTTGACACTGGTTGAAACAGCTGCCCTGGTTAATGGTTGGAGTGAGGCTGCAAAAGCATCCACTCTATCACTAACACTACGTGGCGACGCCTTACGGGTGCTTCAAGCGATACCTTTGACTGAGCGACAAAACTATAGAGAACATGTGAAGTAGCTGGAGATGCGTTACGGGCACAATCACATGGAACAGGTTTCGTTTGATCAGTTCCAGACGAAGTAAGGGAGAGCTTGGCTGTGGATAAATTTCTAGACGGGTTTCGGGATACGGAAACGCAGCAAGCAGTGAAACTGGCCCGTCCAAAAACATTAACCGAAGCCTTATCTCAAGCACTTGAATTCGAAGCTGTCAAGCAATCCGCTCGAAGTGCCCGAGTGCGAACAGTGGAGAACCATATAGACGAAAAGCAGGCATACCCTGTAGAGGAAACTGTTGCTAGGGACGTTGCTGGAATTGTGGCAAGATTGGACATTTGAGGAACCACTGTCCTCAGCCGCGAAGGGCACCCAAGCAAGCGGAAAACTAAAACGGGTTAACGTGAAGGGGTAATCGTTGACCCATGTTGCCGGCGCCCCCCAATCATCTGTAACTGTTGCATCCATGAAGTGCCAAACCAATAGACTTTTTGTAAACGGATTGGTCAATGGTCAATCACAAGATATGTTACTGGACACTGATGCAACAATGACCATCCTCCGTCCAGAGATTCTAAAAGAAAAAACGGAAACGCTGCCAACAAAAATGGCATTACGTACAGCCACTGGGGAGTCGGTCAACGTCCGTAGGCGTCCGTACCTAACATGTGTTAGCTCCATATTCACTCTTAAACGGTACCTTTAAAATTGCCGGTACCTTTAAAATTCCTCAGCATTTCATAGCTGTCAATATTGTTTATGAACCTTTTTTGCCGTGAATGAAGTATAACATACCGTTGTAGTTAATTCGAACGCCACTCGTGCAACACCAAAGCCTTCATTTACCCATCACATTATAAATAAACCACCACCCTTCGATATCAACCCGTTATATTTTCGCTTACGTTATTCCAGCCGAATTTTTTTCCACCTTACCCATTCGAAAAACAACGCATCAGCGAGATCCCCTTTTCCGTTTATTTCACGGCCGTCCCTGACACCGCAAAAAACCATCGCCCCGACAAATGCCCTGTGGAGTGGCCCACGGCGATTGTAAAAACTCAGTCGCTCGTTCAATTTTTAATTGGGTACTTCCCCGGGAAACCGTTCCCTGTTCTACGCGCTTCTAACTACTACCGAAGAGGGGCGCTAACGTACATATAGATGGTACGCGGTTTCAGATTTCCACCGAACTAACTAAATGGTCGCCCTCGCAGACATGAAAAAGCGATTCGTACACCTGGAAAAAAATCGGGAACGAGCAGCGCTCATTATTTTCTTTTTTCTTTTTTTTGAGTAAGAGTTTGACGCGAAACTATAGAAAGCGGTGGATTAATAAGAGGTAGGGTTTCAAATCTACCACGAGAAATCGGTCAAAATAATTATATACAAAAAGAAGAAAATGATAGAACATCACATAATACCATAGACAAATTATCCCGACATTCACAATACACAACTCTGACCTACTTTAGTCTAAACGTCTCTGCGAATGTTGGTGAATGTCCCCGGAGCGACTACTTCCTTCTGTCTTCGCAAGAGGCCGCTACTAACGTAGCGTTTCGAAAGTAGACCGACTTCTAAATTGAGTGGAAACCGCACATGTACGCGCGAACGGTATGCTGGTAGGTACGGCTACAAGGCGGGTAGGTTGACTTTCGGGCCGAGGCAGTAAGTTTTGGCGGAACTCGCAAACGACCCCCAGGGGTCCTCTTCGACAAATGGGGCGTACTTCTACCGTAAATACTTTCAGGGTGGCTTTTATTAAGTCGCTATATTTAGAGAGGGTATTTTAGAAGGCGTTGTTTGGCTAATTTTTCAAGATTTACCGACGAGAAAAAGACGAATTTAATAGAATATACTGGTGTAGATTTTTTTTTGATTTTCGTAAGGTAATTTTATTAAAAAATATCGTTCCTTTATTACATATTTTAGAACAGTCTGAGTTTATTAGTTCACGATTCCTCATTGCCAACATTGAATCTCTGCCACCAATCCAATTCATCTGGAAAATAATAGAAGACCCAAGCGATGAGATTAAACTAAAATAGCATTAGGAGTGTGCCGAGTCGTCCGCCTAACACCGGCAAAAAGAGAGAACTCAATTTCTGATTGACTAGCTCCGCTAACCATCTTCAATTCCTCTTGCTTCCCCCCGGCATCGTCGCCGTTATTTTCCATTTCTCTTATCTGTGACTCGATTGAGGTTATAACGGCGAACAAATCTTATTATGGCAACCCGCTTCACTGGCTATATACTTCCGTACAGCGGTAGCAATCCCTGATGAAGTTCAATACTCAACCCAACTCTCTGCATGTATGACGCCGTATACTGTGTAAGGAAGTCGCTCGCGGCTCAAATCAAGCGTACTTTGGACTGTGGGAATCCGCACGCTCTCTTTTCACGACCGTCTTGGGGTAATGCGATTTCGTACGCCGCATTTGATCGCCATCTATCGGCGATTTCACGCGACGGAGGTTTCTTTCAAGGCGCTGATGCCTCCACTGGCACTTTGATGACCGAAATATATCATCGGGATTTTGTGAAGGATTCGGTTAATTCGATGAAGATGGAATATTATACGATGACAATGTAGGGCAGTTTTAGATTTACTGCAAAAAATTAATTTTCTTGAACTATATGGTAGAATTGACAGAATTACTGTAAAAGGTTTAATACTTGCTATTAGATCGCTAAGACTTAATCTAGGTATCTTTAAAGTTAGCAGTGTTACTGGAATTACTGTCCGCTACGCGGCAGCCCTTTAACGAATTTATCTGTTTTTTTAAATATGGTAATGGCATAAAAATGCAAAAGAGTTGGATGACTAACAGTACTGAGTTACGAGGAAGAAGAAGTCGCGGTTAAATTGGTCAAGTTAGGAAAGTTGTATAATTTTTTTTTTCACTCGTGACTCCTCGTTTATATCATCTCTCCAACTCCTTCGTGGCCTTCCTCTCCTTCTCCACTCTGGTAGTATCCATTTCAGTATCGTTCTGAGCCATCTACCAGCATTCATCCGGTTTACATCTCCAAACCAGGTTAACTGTCGTTTTTCTACGTCCTCATGTACACTACCGCTCACGGAAATTTGGCCAAGAGAGAAAATTTTCAAATATAGCAATTTAAACCATTTTACTCGTCTTGAGAACGCTTGTATTATTGTAAAGTAATCTTAAATCAACTTTCTGCATAACTAACGATGATAGTTCGAAGAAAGATTACAAATAACCATTATATGAGAGAAATGTCCTAAATGCGATTTGAAGCGTACGCAGACAATTACGGGCAAGGATCATAATATCTTCAATACAATGCCCCAGGCAACAGAACAGGTAAAGTTTTTATACAAATGTGTGTTTAAGCCCATTTAGTACCGTTTCTTAACCGTAGAGCATATTAAGTATTACTGTGTGTATTATTATCAGTGTGTCAGTTTGCATGAAATAATTGTTGCGTCAAGAACTATAAAAAATTTGTAATAGTGGACAAAATGCCCCGTGGCAAGTCGCGTACCGTCATCATTACGTTACATCAAGAAAGATATGCCAGCCGACAAATAGCAGAAAGGTTAAATGTATCGAACTCTACAATAAATTATACGATCCGCAAATTTAAAGATACAGACGATTTAGAAGATCTTTCACGTCCAGGACCGTCCAGAATAACGACATCCGCAGACGATCGACAACTAAGACTAACAAGTAAGCGAAATCGCAGAAAACCGGCAACAAAAATAGCGAATGAATTTAATCGCGGAAGGCCACATCAAATTTCTGTGAGTACGATCAAACGTAGGGTACAAGAAAGAAATTTACGCGGCTGAATAGCTGTACCCAAACCTCTACTTCGTAGAGGCAATCGACAAAAAAGGCTTTAGTGGGCACAACAACATCGAAATTGGACGATAGAACAATGGGCTAACGTTCTGTGGACTGACGAATCCAAGTTGGAGTTGTTTGGTCAGCGAAGACGAATATTTGTAAGACGTTCACACAATGAAAAATTGCTGCCCGAATGTGTTGTACCAACAATCAAACACGGTGGCAGTTCTGTTATCGTCTGAGGCTGTTTCTGCTACTCAGGGGTAGGAACCGTGCACAAAATTCCGGGTATAATGAAGAAAGAAACCTATCTCGAAATGTTAAGAAATCATGCTATTCCGTCTGGCTTGCAAATAATTGGGCAGAATTTTGTCTTTCTGCAAGACAATCCGAAACATACGGCTCAGATATGCAAAAATTATGTAAATGAACAGCAGAACGCAAAAATTTTAAAAATTATGACTTGGCCTCCGCAAAGCCCCGACCTCAACCCTATAGAGTTGTTGTGGGATGAGCGAGATAGGAGGGTGAGAACTGTGGCTCCTACATCCAAAGAACAGATGTGGAATGTGTTACTGAACGAATGGAATGATATTCCAGTTGAAACATTGCAAAAATTAGTGGAAAGAATGCCACGAGTGGTACGAGCTGTTTTGCGTGCGAGAGGTGGCTTCTTTGACGAAAAGAAAATTTAATATTTTTTATGTTAAATAATTGTTCAGAAACGTTGTTTTAATTTTTTTTTATGTCAACTAGTCTATTGGTATTTTGAATTAAAGAATTAATTTTGCCAGATTTGACTTCAAGCCTTTTATTGTTGTTTTCTCATAATTTTCTCCCTTGGCCAAACTTCCGTGAGCGGTAGTGTATGTGCCTTTCCATTTGCATTTCAATCCTGATATCGTTGTTCCTAATCCTGTCCAGTTTGGATCGTTCGCATTTTCCCAAAAAATCTATTTCTGTTGCGATGAGTTTCTTTTTGTTGTCCTTCCTTTTAATGCTCTTGTTCCAGAGGAGAGAATATAATGTTCTTGGCATTGCCCTCACATTGTTGATTCTTCTTTGGATTTCATTTTCGCTGTTGCCTCTTATACTGAAAATTATTCGGACATATTTACAGAATTTGACTCCCTTTAATAGTAAGGTCGTTAATATCTTCACTGCCTACTAATAGATACTCATTTGCAAGCCGGCAACTTCATACCCTGCTTTAAGTTTTCAGATCATATAACTAAGATCATCTTCATCTTCTGCAATTACTATCTGATCATCTGCGAAGATAAATGTGAAAAGTGTGTCATCTCCCACTCACTAGGGTTTTGTCCAAATAGATTTTAAAAAGAGTGTGGTATAGGCAGCATCCCTGTCTCAAACCTGTTGTTTTAGAGGAAGTGTTCATTTGCTTTCCTATTTCGATTCTGAGCACTATGATTAATAACAAAAACGAGCGACAAGCAGAGGTGCTACAAAGGATACAATCTGGATATAGAGCTTACTACAAGTATAGAAATATAATGCAAAAGAACATAATCTAAACTTAGAGTCTATGGAACAGCTGTCAAACCAATACGCAGCGGAAACTATGGTCCTTACTAGTGCAGATGAAGAACGGTTGAGGGCGTACGAAAGAAAAATGGTGATATGCATATGTGGCCCTAAGAGAATACAATGTGAAGAGATACGGAGGCTGATGAACTTTGAAGTGGATGACATTTTAAAGCGAGAAGATATAGTACGAGCCAAGTACGCACATTTGAAAAGGATGCAAGGAGAACTGGCAGTAGGCAAGATAACAGAGTGGAAACCAACTGTGGATAGATCTAGGGGAAGACCAGGTACGGGGAGATGTGAAAATGGGAATTCAGATTGGAGAGAACATATAGAAGACAATAAATAAACATTGGAGTAAATCCGAAAAATAAGCGAGTTAAAAGAGGTCAAGTAGAACGGCTTTAGTCCCATAGTGACTTATAGCCTCATATACAGGATGTGGCATCTTCCTGGGATCGGCTGATTGTGGCTTTGCTATTTATTTTATCAAAACATCTTCTGATTAAAAGATGTCTAGTATGCAGTTCTCTATAGCAAAAAAATATGTTATGTTACTTTGTTTATTTAAATGAAACACCCTATATATTATTGCATTTTTGGATTCCTTAATGTAATATAAGGTAATTTTAATTAACATACTCTGCCCTAAAACCCAACAGTTTTCGAGATATTCCGTTTCGGAAGAAAAAAAATGCATTTACACAGAGTATTTAAAAAATGAATCTAGCCATTCCTAATAATCGTTTTGAAACAAATCGTGGGTATTATTATAATGATACTTCAAGTTTTATTTTCCATACTAAACATTCATATTATATTATACAGGGTGTTTAATAATCGAACTCGATCAAAATTAAGTTACAACCACCACTTTCAATACGCAAGCTGTAACGATGTGTAATCGACGGCCGAATTCTTAGAAATAACTGCGCACGTTCACGAATTTTATCAAACGCCAGAATAATTCTTCCACTTCTGTATTAACAGGTGTCTCATAAACCAGTAATTTAATATGACCCCAAACACAAAAATCAAGTGGAGTCATATCTGGTGAACGTGCTGGCCAAGAAATCGGTCCCCCTCTTCCAATCCATCCATTTGGAAATTGTGCATTTAGATAATTTCAGCAATTTCGTCCAGAGTGCGCTGGTGCACCATCATGCTGGAAAACAATATTTCTTCGAATATTAAGTGGGACATCCTCAAGCAATTCTGGTAGAGTATGTTCCAGAAAAATCCTATACACACGACCGTCTAACCGTGCAAGCAGTAAATATGGCCCCACTACATAATTGTCAACAATGCCAGCCCAAATATTAACAGAAAACTTCCATTGATTACGTAACCTGTGAACGGCGTGAGGATTTTCCTCGCTCCAAAGGTGACTATTGCGTGTATTAAAATAGCCATCTCTTGTAAAACATGCCTCGTCTGTCCATAATACATACCTAGAAAATCTGGGTTCGTCGTTAATTTGATTCAAGTACCGTTCGGCAAATTGAACTCTGTTGGGATAATCATCTGGAATTAACGATTGCATTTTTGAATGTGAAACGCATGCTTCTGATATTCCTTTAATACCCTCCATACAGATGTGCGGCTTGTATGCATCGCATGGGCAATGGCACGAATGCTTGTTTTCGAGTTATTTTCAAAGTATTGCAAAACTTGGTGTTCAAAGTCAACATTTCGGACAGTCGGAAGGCAGGGTCGGCGTTTACCTTACAGCGTCGACCCTTAACACTCTGCGGCTGCACTACCCAATCCCTGATTTCATAATTTCAGGGCTACAGGCGTGGCGGGAGTAGACTTCGTATATAGGGAAGGATGCTTGGGCGTAGGCATGGGCATACGCTCCGGTGTTCGGCCGCTAACCGTCGTTATCTAGAGAACTCTGCAGCTGCACTACCCCATCCTTGGTGGCCACACTCAGAGAAACGGCGTGGCGAGAGAATTTGGCGAAGATAGTAGGGGAGGACAAAAGTCGGTTCGCCGAGGAGTAGTCCGGCCGCTAGTTGTCTGGTTGGGGAAACCTTTGGTCTCATCCTAAAACAACTCGGTGACTCTGGGACCCTACGGTTTCACTGTAGCTGCCGCGGATACTTGATCGCCGGAGGGGCGAAAGAGTTGGCGCGGTTGGCATTTTGGGGTAGGGCTTCGGCGCGGCCGTCCCCGTAGTTCAGCTTTAATTCACGGGCGGGTTGGTTGTACCTCCCGGCCAGATTCCGTTTTCCACGCTTGGCCGACAGTTGCCATCCGCAAGGAGGCCTAGGCCTCGTGGGGTTAGATGTGAGTAGGAGTTCGCTAAAGCGCCTCCAGCGGTGACCCGTCCAACGTTGACAAGGAAACTTGTCTAACATGGGTAGCACGAGGGAGAGGAGCCCTCCGGCTCGCCGGTCTTCTCCGCGAGGTGTCGGTCTCGTGCGGGCGGTGAGATAGTGGGTGACAGTTTCAGGACTCATAACTTGTTATGTGCGGTGTGGTACGAGAAAATTGCAGGATATGGGCTAACGCCTAGGCGCCTGCGGCTAAACATCTAAGCCATTTTCAAATCGTATTTCGGACAGTATGATTGGCTCCCGAATCTGTTGTCTTTACTTTGACGTTACCAGTGTCTCGAAGACGCTGATCTAATCTTGAAAATGCTGTATGACAGGGAAGGTGACGCTGAGGATGCTGCTCCGCATAAATGCACCTTCCTTCGTTATCATTACCATTAGCTGCTCAGTGGGCACGATGCATGTCTGCTAATTGAATATTTGTAAAATGATGCATTTTCAAACGAACACTAATGCAAAATGACAATTAAACATACTTATAACAATGAAGATTAATTCGTGACAGTCGCTAATTGACAACTACGAAAATAGTTGTTGTTTTTCATAGCTTACTGTGATTATGCTTTATTTCATTTTATCGCGATACTGAAATATTTTCGGACACTAGTTTATAAAGAAAAATGTTTATTTAAGTGTCCTCTATCATTTTTGAAAATTAGGAATAATTCTGTGACACCCTGTATATTGTAATGGTTTAGGGCATTAATATCAATTTATTTTTTTTTATGTCAAATGTGTCATGTCATTTTATGATTTTGAATTGTGATAGGAGAAAAGGTAACGCGAGGTTGTCAAGGAAAACGGTAGTTGATTTTGTAATAAAAATTTTGAGAGAAAAAAGGTTTTGTATTAAAATAAAGAGAAAGTCATTTTAAGAAAACATTAAGTGTTGAAAATTTTGTATATACGTATGTACAAGTGATTAGAAAGAAAGAAGACTAGAAAAGGAAAGAAAAAAAACGATAGAAATAGATTAGGTTGAGCTGCCGGACTATACAATATTTGGATCGTTCATTTTGACCGTTGACGGTAGAAGAGGATTAGCAGATAAAGATATAGTACCACGGAGGTAGGGAAGTTAGTGGATAGGATAGTGTGAATTGGATAGTATGCGAACTCCAAACCTAAAGAAAGTACTCTGAGGTTAAGAATATTGCAAAAAACTCTCAGTTTAATCAAGATACTCAATTGCTCAGATTCTATAGCAATATATACATATATTTTGATTCTTGCAATGTTCTCTTCATAATTTATTTATAGGCGTTATCTGTAGTTGATCGTTCAGCTCGAAAACCTGCCTGTTCTTTCATCTCGTTTTCAATTAGATTTGTCAGTATTCGGCAATACATTCTTCCCACAGTTGGAATTACTGCAATGCTTCTGTGGTTTTTTGGTCATTTTTTGGACCATATCTGATTAACTCTCCTGAGCCTGAGGAAATTTTAATTTTGTTGTTTTCACTGCTTCTTTCACTTCTTTCTATTGTTACATGAATGCGTCCCTCTTGACACGGGGGTCGTTGTTCCTTGAAAGAGTTTAATCTTGTTTCTATTAGAAGTTCTTTAAAATGCTTCATCCATTGTTTTTCCGATATGTTATGGAGTATGGTGCTATTTTTTACTGGTTGTTCTTATTGATTTTATCGCCCTCAGAAATTTCGGAAACATATCTCAACAACAAATGCATTTAAGAAAGATTCATCACCTTATTATGAAAAAGTGACAGCTTGGATGGCAACTTGTATGAGTATGAAACCTGCAGTTGCTGCAGAAAAGGAACGTGAAGATTCCGAAGAACCTTCTAGATCTTTCGAAGGAACAAACAATGTCTATAGAAAAAATAACTTGACAAACCTTCAAAACATGCAAAACTAACGCCAAAGATACGAATAGTAATGATGTCGTTTTGTCTTTTTTTAGTTACCAACCCCCCTTCATAATAAGCTACCAACTCCTTCCCTTGTATCTTACATTATCTGTTATTCTTCCCTTCGTACGGTTTACCCTAGATCTATATTTTTCTATATATAGAGTATGAACCGCAAGACCATAAAGTATATGCCCTAGTTAGTAAAAAGTAAACAAAATTGTGCAAAGTTAGCATTTATCTCATCTTTCTAATTGGTACAATTTTAAAACTATAACAGTTACAATAGTGATCTCCTGACATAGAACAAAACGTTGATATAGAGTCACACCTCGTAATTTCGAAAGTGTGGTACCTAATTTCGCGAACCCCCTTTAAAGTTACTAATCATTTCTTTAAAATAAATTTAAAATAAAAATGGAAATGAACATCGTTTCATAGAATTCCCACAAATCCGACCCTGGCGCGCTCAATTGTTCGGCTAATTGCAGACAGGCAATGAGGCATCGTCATTTTAATGAAACGTTTCCAGATAATGCCGCAAGAGGGCTACCTACATTCGCGTTTTCCATCGATGCACGATGAGGTACAACGTTGCTGGCTAGTAGCTTTCCCGGAGTTGAAGGAGACGCTCCGGTGAACAAACTGAGACGATTCCGGCGATAGTAACTATTCTATCGTCTCTTATTAGTACCACGGACGATTTAATTTACATCTGACCCGAATTTATAGTAGATGAGGAGGAATTTAGATTGACATTAATTTTTTTTAAAGAATTCTAGAAAAATGTATGTACTAAAGCATTTTTTAAGTACAATTTTGTAGAAATTAACTAATCCGTCACAATTTTCAAACGGAAATTGCACCTGTTCATTTAAATAGTTGCGCCGTTTGCGGCATATTCGGTTTTAGACGAGGAATTGATTGAAATTTGAAATTCTCGTCGTCGGTGCTACCGTAAACGTATTGATTAGAGTCAAGGATGTTGTTGTAATACGACTATAGTCAGGTGTATGTCGAGCGTAAGCTTTCTGGGAAACTGCAATTAATACAAAACGCTCTGTACACTCTCCTAATATGCTCGGCGAATGTTTGCTTTGACAGTAGTAGATTAGAGTAGTGTTTCTACACTTGAAGATCCTCAGCAGGTAGTCGTGTTTGGTTCGGTTTTAATTGAGCGTGAAAGTTTCGAACAGTTGTAAGCTGTTTAAACTTACGTGGCTCTGATTTATCATTTAAAATACATCCAAAAAAATAAACTCCGAATTTGATTAAACTTAAAACGTATTCTCAAGACAACGAAAAGTTAAATCTTGTCATATTCTTCTCCTAAACTTTCTAACACCATCGCAACACGATTTTTATAGCGTATAACGCAGATATACCCCCGGCTGGATGGGAAACAAAAGAATGGGAGGCGCACTTTAAGAACGGAATTATATCCTATTTAAACTTTTACGATCTGAATCTTGTTGTAAATTCCGTTTTCAAATGGCCCTCGAGCCTGCTCCAGAAATGCTGCCGTTCGTCGGAAACCGGCGATCGTAAAACATTGGGCATCGGCTTGGTACGCTCCTATCTTGGCGTAAATATGTTTTATTGTGTTAGGGGGGGATATGGTAAGAGCGTCGATGGGGAGATAGTCGTAAAATTTACTGCGGTACATGGAAATTTTTATCGATTCTGATACCTATACGGTACGCTGACGATTGTAACGTGTATAACTGCAGAAATTGTGGGCGGGAAAGGGGGTGGGGGCAAGGAAAGGGAAAAACAAGCGTTCCCCTTTCTTTCGTCGCAATGTGGATGCTACCGACCGTAATAAAATAGCAATTATGGGGAATTGGGAATTGCAACATGGGGAATATAAATATTAAGGTAATACGCATGCATTTTGTTTCTTTCGAATTGGAAATATTTGACGTGAAACTTCATGAAAATTGAAATTATTCAAATTCGTTAAAAAATGTTATTATTTAAAACACAATTTTTAAAATCTTCTTTTGACCGCCTCAGATATGTTTTCCCATCAAAAATTCCTAATTCAGAATTGATTTGATTTCAGACCCCCTTCGAATTAAAGTGACATAGTACTGACGTAAAAATGATGTAATTATGGTTTGGCTGACGTTACAAGCTGACCATATTTATATAATCGCATAGCACATAATCGCCAAGGAAATCTCATTTTGGTGTGAGTGCCTCCATTACGGAACCGCTGCAGAATGCTTTGGCAAACGTATTGGGCATCCCAAATATATCACGTAAGGAAAACCTTAAGGGTGGACTTCCATGAGTAGTAATTGTGGGAGCAAAACCAAACGTCTTGTTTTTTCCTTGACCATTGACCAATGACCATTAAATATTCCTAGTCATACATGTGTCAATTATTTGTCAGCTTATGACTTCAGTAATATCTCTTAAAATGACGTCTTGGGGTTGTAATATAACATCGAGTTTTTTCCCGTCAGTATCACGTCATATTAGCTCCGAAAAATGATATCAAAACAACCATAAAACGCGCGACATTAACCTTCCTATCAGCGGCGTAGCAAGACCTTTGTGGGCCTGTGTGCCACTAGGATTTGGAGGCCCTTTCTTACTCCTTGTATTATTCAAAATTTTAATGTTCTTTTGACTCATTTTAAGTTCTAAATGTCATTTTAATTTTTTTAATTTGTGTCGGTTTGTGCCTTATTCGAAAAAATGTTTCAAATAAAAGTTGTTTTATTTTTATGACAATCAAAATTAATCAAATTCTTTTTTTTTTTTTGGTAAAATGCAATCTGTATTTTGAAAATTAATAAATTAAAGTGAAATGTGAAGAAGAAGTGTGTACCTTGAGATACTGTGTACCTTAGGACAGCCTCATAAAACACAAACAAATTATTGTTTCCTGTTTTACATGGGCTGAGTTTAATGCCTTGCATGATAGATGCCTCCACACAAAATCTTAAAAATCTAATAAATGAATATGCCGAATGCTTTGGAAAAATAAGTAAATATTTCATTTCATTTTTATGCATGCAACTCTCCGATGTAATGGCAAGATATATTTTCGGCCCCATCTGTAAGCATCTATAATTCAGATGAAAGTGGCTTGTCCACTGTTCATGCTCCTGTTCGAATTATAGCGCCAAAAGGAAAAAAAAACAAGTGGACGGTATGACATCAGGTGAAAGAGGTCAGAACGTGACTATAATATGTGCTGTTAACGCCATGGGAAATTCAATTCCACCTGTATTTGTGTTTCCCAGAGTCCACTTCAATCAGCATATGGTACGTTGAAGAGAGCTCCAACAGGTAGCCTGGCAAATTCTAGTGGTTGGTCAAATTCAAATATTTTTATAGAATATTTGCATAATTTCGTGAAATTCGCCCGAACAAGCCAAGAAACTAAAACTCTGTTAATCTTAGATAACCATGACAGTCAGATCTCAATCGAGATACTAAACTTTGCGAAAGCTCACGACATTGTCATGTTGACATTACCTCCACACACCTCCACACCATAAGTTGCAGCCGTTGGACAGGACTGTCTTTGAACCACTAAAAAGTACTATAACATGGCCTGCAATGAGTGGCTTCTCTCTAATAGTGGAAAACCCATGACGCTTTACGATGCGGCTGAATGTGCAGGGAAAGATTATCCTAAAGCTTTTTCGCCGGAAAATATTCATTCGGATTTAGAGTTTCGGGAATTTTTCCGCTAAATAGGAACGTGTCTGGAGACCATGAACATTTAAGTTCATTTGTGACGGAGGGGCCTTTGGAGCCAAGTGTGGACATTGCCTCTGGTGAGGAAAGATCAAATTTCCAAAATTCGCAATCAGCAGATGAAGAATATAACTTGCTCACAGGTAGGTAATAAGACTCTTTATCACGAGTTAAATGTCGTTGGCATTTCAACTTACTTTAAATGCGGTTTTGTTACAGATACAAATCAACCAATTCCAATCACTTCAACTAACATTAGTCCTGACCGAATAAGATGATGTAGAATCCTCGCAGACACTCCAGAGAAAGATGATGTAGAAAACGAAAGTGTTATAAAGAAACGAAAACTTGCAGTCAAAAATAAGCCTATATTGAAGGAAAAGATAGCCGTTCCCAGCAGCAGCAGTAGTTCTGAAGAGGAATTGAGTTATTCAGATAGCAGCTTAGAAGATTGGACATTGCCTCTGGTGAGGGAAAGATCAAATTTCCAAACTTCGGACGGTGATTTAGGTTTTGGTCAAATTAGAAACAAAAAAGTCGCGTAATTATTTCGTTGCAAAAGTGGTTGAAGTGATATCCAATGAAATGTAAGTGGGGGAAAATTCATATTACATAATGAATCTGTTTATGAAATTTCTATGTCTGACATAGTAATGTCTCTACCTCCTCCTCAAGCTGCTGGAGGAACAGAAAGAAGAAGTGAATTCATGTATTTTTCAGTGGATTTGTCCACTTATAATGTACAGTAATCTGGTGTCCTATGGTACACTGATATAGACACATCGAAAAAAATCATAATTAGAGTAGGCTATGTGAATGGATTGTTACATTGCATTTATGAAAGGTGGTTATAATGGACTTCAGAAAAGAATTCTTAATGTTGCACCAAATGCCACGCCGATGACGAATAATCAACGTAAAATCACCCAAAAATGACGTCAGATTATCAGCTGGAATATCAATCACACAAACACCCTTATTTGTTTCCACTTTGCTAAGCCGTGCTTAAGCTTACATAGATTATTCCTATTGCCAACATAAAAATGGGATGTCAAATAATATTAAAAAAATTATTACTCCGTAATTTTTCATTGGCGTCATTAACGTGCAAGATTTTCTTCGCGTAACGTTAAATACGTGTTCCCATCCATCCATTGTAGCCAAACAAAATTTATCTTTTTCATTTCACATAACAAACGAACCGTTCGCTTAGACTCGCTCAGACGGCTAACGCGATTCGCAGTTAATAAATTGCCAGTCGAAAGTTAAGGGGATCTAACCCCGAGTCTGTCCTTTCAGCGCCTATCCTCCAGGGAAAGTCCCTCGCATGCAAGAATCACGGCTTTATTAACATCCGATGTAGTAGGGAGCCCATCGTCGAATTATTCGAGTTTAGAAAAAAAAATCTTCGTATTGGGTATTATACTCATCTATAGATAACCTCGTGGGACTTGTGGATTGTATGGGAAGCCCCTTATCCGATTTATATATTGCGGGGAAATAGACATCTATGGAGATCCGATTATGGTTATTTTACTAGGACAGTTTCTTTTCTATTTTAAAAAGGAAAATGATGAATGGGATTTTATATTGTAGATTGTTGTTTAGATGTAATTGTTGGCTTAGTTCGATTAGATTACGACCATGTGGGAATACACAAAGGTGTGACAGAATGGCTGTAGACTATTCACAATGCTGACTTACAAAGTCTATCTGCTTTAGAAAGTTTAGAATGTGGGATGGCTTCATGTTAGGCAAGTCTCCTTCTTCTATTTCATAAGATCCTAGGTACACTACCCTTGAATTGCGTAGTGCTGCACACTCGGAGAGGATATCTATAGAAGTTTGATCTTCCTCCTCGCCGAAACAGCTGTCTCTGCTCTCATTTGTCTTGGGAGCCGATAGTGACCTGATAGGATTCCTGTCAGTAAGCGAAGTTTGTCTTTGCTCATGGTAATCTGTCCTGGTTGTAGGTTCCCAGAGTTGTTTTCGCTTGTCTCATTGCATGTTGATCAAGCCAGTGCTTGATTTTTCTTTGATCAGCTTCTTTTTGTAGTTTCTCCAGTATTCAGGTAGCAGCTTCAGGTAATTAATTTTAAATACTATAACCTAAAAGCACACTTCTGCCGACAAATTGGAAAACATGGAAACATGGGGGTGTTTGTATTTTTGTGAAGAAAAAATATTATAATCACGTCAATCCGTTAATGGTGGATGGTTTTTGCCGAGAGGGTGTATTTGAGGCTGCATGTGTGGGATTTGTGATCGGAATAGTCTATAGACCTCCCTCTGGAAATTTTGATCTTTTTTAAACCTACTGTTTGACTTCCTTAACTTTTTATGTGACGTTCATAGGAATTGTAACGTGATTATACACAATTTTAAAGCAATTCTATTCGATGTTAAAGGTTCTTTTGGACTTTGTCCAATAATTAATTCTCCAACTAGAATAACTCCTCAAACTAGCAGTTGTCTTGATAATATTTTTGTTCTATCAAACCTAGGTAATTGTAAGATAGTCAATAGAGATTTTTATCTTTCTAGAAACTTTCTAGAACTATTTTTGAATATACCGGATCAATGCAATTTAACAACGTATACTTTTAGACGTTCTTTTGATGAAACAAATATTGGTCGTTTTATGGAATACTTGAAAAATTAAAACTGGGATTGTGTCTTTGCCGAATTGTGTCCTGGTGCAGCTTTTCAGGTTTTTTTAAATGTTTACATTTTTTTGATCTGTGTTTTCCTTTGAGACGATATCGCCAAAACTCAAATAATTCTAAATCGTTTCAAATGTCAGCTGAGGCAACCGACCTGAAATTTGGAGTTGATGTATATGGTGCGCTAGCTAGAAAGTACCCCGAGTTCAAGATTTTGAGTACGAATTTAAATAAAAAATACCAACAAATGTTAATAGCAGAAAGAAAACAATTTAATGATACTATACCTAATAAATAATGCTTCTAATAAGCGTAAGACTATGTGGTGTTTAATATCAGAATTACAAGCAAAGTTGCCAAAGCATAATAGTGAGGTTGAGATAACAATTAAGGGTAAGAAATTATCAAGCAGAGATATAGCAAATGGATTTAATGTTGCTTTCGCTGAAAATAGAACCTCTGATAAATCTATAGATTCTGAATTTATAAGTCAAAATATTCCTTTAAATAGTAATTCTTTTTTATATCAGCCGTGACACGTTTTGATGTTTTAGACACAATAGGTTAATTAAAATCAACCGAATCATGTGGATTTGATGAAATATGGAATAATCTTTTGAAACGTATTAAGTTTTGCATATGCGATGTATTAACATATATTATTTGAACACAACTTACACACACCAATCTACACCGCAAGAGTTGCAGAGAGAGCCAGACAAGTAATACAGCTTACGGAGTCACTGCAACTAAGCACCCACCACACATTAAAAAAAAATTAACTTATATCAATTTAGACAACTTCCGGATATGCTCAAAGTAGCAGTGGTTAAACCTTTATATAAGAAGGGTGATTAGAATTTGTTTGGTAACTACAGAGCTATTAGTTTGCTTTCAAGTATTTCCAAAGTTATTTAAACAATTGTTGCTGCACAACTTTTGTCTTTTTTTTCAAAATATAAACTTATAGCGCCTTGTCAGCATGCCTATTTGCCTAATAAAAGTGTTGATACGGCACTTTGATTTTACTATCGGGTGATTGATGATCTTGACAAAGGTCTAAATGTTGTTGTATTCATGTGCCTTTGATACTGTTGACCACTCTGTAATTCTGGATAAATTATTTATATACGGCATTCGTGGTACCGCTTTTGACTTTGTAAAATCTTATCTTTTAAACAGGACTCAATATGACAAAATAGGAAGCTCAGTTACTAGTGATATATGTTGTGATGATGTTAGGCTGTTGGGTGTTCTCTTTGATACCACCCTGACTTTTGGGCCTCATATTGACTTACTTTGTGAACGTCTGCGAAAGGTTTGTTATGCGCTTAATGTCTAAACACTGCAGTCAAGGGGTTCTTTTGAGTTTGTATTGTGCTAATTTTTACCCTCAATTACGCTACGGCATTATTGTGTGGGGTAGTGGTTACTGGCAACGAGTTTTTGTGTTGCAGAAAAGTGCTATTAGGGTGTTGTCTGGCATTACTTTTCAAGAGTCTATCTATTGTGCTATGACTGATCCCGCAAACGGTTCAGGTCTCAACTGCGAGTTTGTCCCCCATATGAGGATGACTTTGTTTTCTTTGCCTAACTCGTTTAGCTTAGACAAGCAATCCCAAGCCATCTGTGAGCTGATTGTGTAGGAACTCAACGTATCAATGGCTCCTTGACTGTCGGTCAGGATGATAATCTCTGTTTTCAGACTCACCTTTCTATAGCGTGTATTTCCGCCTGAAGAATGCTAGAGAATTTCCCTAAGCTTTCGGAGTACTTGGTTCTGGGCTCATATACTCCGATTTCAGTCCTTTCAGTTATAATAATATGGAATTCTTGTTCAGTTCCGTGATGGCGTGTTGATTCCATCCACTTCTGACGCCTAGCCTCGTGGTTTGTGTAACAAACTTCAATAGTAGCGGTACCTACCTGTTTGATGTAACAATACAGGTTGAATGACTACCTGTGTTATAAGCATATAATATTGACTAACATAGTAACGTTTTAGTTATAATGATTGTTTACACATTATACCATCAATATTATCATTAGATCTGAACCTAAAAGTGCCAACGATTGTGTATGTGATCGTAGCAAATTAACAATAACGCATAGTTTAATGCAAATTCAGCTTATTTAATGTATATTTATTTAATATTGGCCAATTCATAGCATTTGTAATTTAGATACGGTCAATTTTGTTATATCGTTCTATATGTATGTATATAAGTTAAATACTTATTTTCCATATATATGTAAATATAGACCTCAATATAAATTCATAAAACACGAACATGTATAAATGCATTTTTGCAATAACAACTTGGTGGTAAATTTTTAGGAAAACATGCAGTAAGCGATGTAAATGTTACGGCTATCTCGTATAGTTGCAACATAGCTAATACATACAATAAATAACTTAGTTGTATATTTGGAATGACGACGGCATTACCATTTTAAATTCAACGGTTCAAAGTTTATAGCATCCACAAGAGACGTATTACATACATAAGTTGTTTCCGTTAAAAATATCAAATGGTGTAATACCCAGTTGTACTAGAGAGTAAATTCGCCAGAAACTTAGTTGCTTCCATGTATATTTTATGGGTGAGTTTGAAAGGCATCGCTATCTACTAAAATACCTTGTAAAGAAGGTCCTTGTGATGACGATTGCGTACAGTAAAATGGGGTGAATAGGTACAGAAGAGTAAACAGGAAAAGAACGAGAAATTTGTTTAGAAAATATGAATAATTTTTTAAAAACAGCAATCCTATGGTTTGGCAATTGGGGTTTTCATTAATGTTCAAGGTCTATTACCAACTACTACTACTATGGTCCATCTGTTTCCTATTAGGATTGTACTTGTACCCTTTTAAACCCTCTAATCATTGTACGGGACCTTCCTTGCTGTAGTGTACAATGCAGTCTAATGTTTTATAGCTGTCATCAGTATGAGAGGTAATAATAGGAGTTAAAATCTATTAAAACACACGATAAAAACATAACAGAAAGGTTAAAATGAAAACGAAGGTATGTCCAATGGTCCTAAAAGAGTGGTTACTCAACCTCACCCATAAGGTAAATTGTGAAAATAGCTTCGCCAAAGTCATTCCTTTGTCAGAGCGTTCCATATGGACTACTTATCCCCCTAATGAGACGGTGATCCGAAGGTATCTTGGTGACACTTTCGATCAAAGTCAACAAGGGAACATTCTTGAAGAAAACGACGTGCAGAATATCCAACCCTCCTTGATTGATTGACTTTTTTTGGACTGCACGGGTGGACGAACCGTAAAGGCAAGCGCGGCCATAAGGAAAGCCTATTGTGCCCCCGTGCTGTTTTACTCCTCTTAGCCAGGTTGGACTCGGACAACGAAGTCCGCAACTTGATCGAGAGTTAGTTTTCTTAATCTAGAATCGTCCAGACGCCCGACCCCGAAGTAATTCCGCCTCTCGCTGTCCACTGTTGAGCAGTCGGCAAGACGATGGTTTGGAGTTTCCTCCGCATTCCCACAATTTCTACATAGGGGAGAGTTTACTATACCCATGCGATGCAGGTGTTTGTTCAGTGTGCAGTGACCGGTTAAGATTCCTGTGAGTAACCTCAGCCTGACCCCGCTCATAGAAACTACCTTGCAGTCGTTCCGTCATCTGTTTGCTGAGTCTTTGTCCAGCTACATAGTTCCAATTTGGTTAGTGTTGTTTTATAATCCACTCATTAACTGCACCACTCAATGCACTCAAGAAAGAAAGACTGCTGTTAGAAACGGAACCTAACATGTCAGATAGATCTCGTATTAATCATATTGTTGTTGATCTCCCATTATATATTCAGGATCGTCTAGATAAGGAAGAAATAAATACAACAGAACAGCTCATGAGTCAGCTACGTATGTAGATATGCACAATCATATCTTAGAATAAAGTTGAATGAAGTAAAATCAATAACTTCTAATAATAGGAATGATACTCGTCCTATTGACATAAGAACACAGAAACCGATAGAAAAACAACCATGTACTATATGTGAGTCACATGGTAATCCAGGACGTTTTCATCCAATTGAAAATTGTAGAAATAATAGACGTAGTAACGTAGTAACAGAGATTGAAGATATTGCCGTTAATGGTCACGAAGGGACAAAAAACACCACTAATTCGATTAACTGTTGCAGTAAATAAAAAAGAAGTTACTGGAATTTATGACAGTGGATCAAACATAACTTCAATAAAATCGAAGATTATATACTAATGCTTGGTCGTCGCACATTCAGATCACCAACATATTCGCATGGATCATACGGCCGACCAGGAAAGACGTGACTAGGGATTTTGGTCAAAGAACCAACGGCCTCCAGATGAAGAAGGAAAACGACCATCCTTAGATAGAAGATCAGCAGTGTAACGAATCTGGACTGAACAAGATATATATTTGAGAGGGAATTCTCAGTGGAGTAAGCAGCCTCGATTGCCCTTGCAACAGTTGCAATCTGCTGTAAAAGTCCTTGGAGAGCATGGAGGAATGGAGTGATATTGTTTCCTCTACGAGCAAGATCTTCGGAAATCACAGAATCAGGGGCCCTGGGTGGTGCGCTCAAAGATGTCTTTGTAGGCTCGGTAGTCCTAACAACATCGCTATATGACTTTTGTTGCTGTTTCTGTTGGGAAGACCATACTGGCCCAGAGGTCACCTGGTTATACAATCCAGAGGAGCGGACCTATTTCTAGGAAAGCGGAGATAGCCCCTGTAGTGAGCAGGATGGTGGTCTCCACAGTTGGCACATGTATGTAGGATAAGACTAATTTACCCGATGATGTCGGTAGATTTTGTTTTTTTGTGTAGGTACCTAATGTAAAATTACCTAATCTTTCTTATTACTTATCTAGGAAAAAAGGAGGTTTTAATCCGCCGAGGTTGGAAGCATCCTGAGAGAATCATGAACACGACCAAATCGTCCACATATTCAAACTTGCATGTATTCGTCTTGAGTAGTTGCAGGACCACGTGGAACAAGATATAATCGAACTCCATCTGGCTGGTTCGACATTATGTTCATGTTGAAGACTGGGTTAATACGATAGCTTTGCCACATCTCAGTTAAATTAGAAGGTCGCATAATTCTACTGGGAGACAATTTAATCTCACACATTTCTTTGGACCTTATAAAAAAAACCTAAAAGAAAACAACATTGATATGATATTTATTCCCCTTAAGTCCACACACATCGCACAACCTTTAGATGTAGCAGTTTTCAGGCCATTAAAAATTGCTTGGCGAAAAAAAATCGTCCATTCCTAGGTCTACATTTCCAACACTTCTTAAAATGCTTATTAAATGTATTGAGCCAAATGTAGACAAAATATATACAGTCTGACTTCAGAAAGGTCAGTCCTAAATTGCCTCTCTCAGGAGTCTGACGATGTGGACGGTGAAGAAGTCGACGCAGCAAACTCTTCAATTTTACACTTGTTAAAGGAACTCCGATACACAGACTCACCAAGACGCATTGTTCGGAAAACAAAACTTAAGCTTGCACCTGGAACAAATATCGAATTTGATCCAGAATCGAGGACAGAATCTGATCAGGAAAATTACAGCTTAGCTAACGAATCAGACTTAGAATCTCAAGATAACCACAATTCCGATACTTCTTTCGATGTGCGACAAGATGACAATACTGCTGATACTTCGAAAAGATAAACAACAGTATACTAATATACTAACATTTTTAATAACCAAACTGAATTTTCGGGGTAGTTTATATTTACCAGAGCACACCAGGTATTATTCCCAAAAATAAATTCCATAAAACAAGCAGGAAATTGTTTGTTTTCATATTATTTGGAGTGCATACAAGGAATCTGCTAATAAACTCGTATGTATAGATTTAATTAAACAATTAATTAAATTTAACAAACGAGATTTCGTTGCGGAGTTGCAAAAACAGATTAATGCTGAGAAATCTGCTTTGGGGGAAATTGGCATAAATATGTACTTGTTTTTTTTTGATTTAATTGGACGGTGAGAATTTAAATGGCTTTAACGTGTACAATACAATGATCTAACTTTCAAGTTATGCTGTTGAAACATCCATGTACTGTTTTCTCACAAATTATATACTTACTATACAACAACTGTATATTCTCGTATATGTATATACGGCAACTATAGATACTGCGTAGAATGCATTGTATGTAGAGCACAGCTGCGGATACACTATTTTGGCGTTTAATTAAATTTAATTAAGGCTGGGATCAATCTGATCACCATAATTACTTTTATGGTTAATTTCTAAACAAAAGCAGCTCCAGATTTGTAGGTTCGAGGAAAATAACAGTTTTAAACATTATTATTGCAGCATTATTATTGTATAAGGTTGATAAAAATGTTGCCAAAAATAGTCTTAACCGTTTAACAGAGATAAAACTAAGTTTACAAGTTTATAAAAGAATTGTTCCTGATCCGATGAAACACCAAAAACTAAACAAACGAGATGAATCATGAAGTGCATGTTTAGGGTCACAATGTTAAATTGTTTTTGACCTAATCGGTTATTCTATATAACTGAAGACTGACTTGGCAATTCCAATGTTCCTTTTGTGGAGCTGGATAACTACATCATGGCTTCAACTCAGATTCAACTAGCAGGCACGCAGAATCATATTATTTTGATCAGACTTTAAGAAAAGACAATGAAGTCTACAACTGAATGTAATAAAATTAAAATAAAGCATTATCCAAAATATGAAACTGTGTGTAGGGGTTTAAGTCTGGAGATCGAGCAGTTTTTTTCGATTCGATGAGTCTTTTCACGAAGACATCTAGCTTTTAATGCACTGCCATCAGTAAGTTGATAAATTAAATGCATGTCAGTCATCTCGGCGTTCGTATACATCATGAAAGAGGACTTGCATTTTTGCAGCATGTTTACCTAACACCCTGTATAATAAGATAACGTTTCTCTAACAAATGGATTCCACCTCTGAAGTGCGATTCCGGAAGGTTTGCAAAATATCTGCAATCACCTCTCCGTTTCACCCAAAACGTTTTTTAGCCACAAATTTGTTTAGACTTGGATGTAGGTGATAGTCAGAGGCAGCCAACTCTGGCGAATAGGGTGGATGTTTCAACAATTCGTACTGATCTCACGAATTTTTTCATCTAGCTGGCCAAGAAGATGTGCGTAATATTCGTCCGTTATTGTTTTACCTTTTGCAAAGTAATCAATTAACAGAATCCCTTTTGCATCCCAGAGAACACTAGTCGTGACCATTCCGTCAGATGAAATCGACTTCGCTTTTTTTGGGATAATTGTGACTAAGGGCAATTTATCAACTTCTTTGCAAGTTCTAGATGGAGCAAGATACCAATAATAGTAGAGTACAAATCACAAGTACTTATCAGTGCCGAAAATGTACGTTTTTTTTAGAACTAGAAGTCCCAAATAGAAAACACAGTTAGCCTAGGTGTCTTCCTTCAGATAGTTGTGCTTACTTCGTTTCTGGACGATCTCGACCTTTGGGGCAGTGTTCGTAGAAGCAATTCGTATTCTATCTGATTTGGTAGGAAAATGCACACGAAAGGAAAAGCTGCTGCTATTATGAAGTCAAGTATCTTAAGTCAAAATGAACAGATCTTTGCGAGCAAGCTGACTCTCTTGAAATTATATTAATTGTCTAGGAACTTTACCACTACCTCCAATGGAAGAGGTTGGTAAGTAATTAGAAGTAAAAAAAAAACAAGTTTGAGAAGAACTTCATATTTACAATAATTAGTAAAATTAGCAAATTTGCACTCAATAAGAGCCTATTGGCATTACACCATTATCCTTTATACAAACCAAATTATTAGCAACTCATACTGCAGCTAGTGTGATCAGCACACTGAGACACCTAATCGCCGCCTAAACTACGGCACAAATCGTTTACAACCACATCACAAACAGAGTGGGGCGAAAATGATGCCCTGAGGGACTTCAACAGGTATATCTCTTAAAGTAATATGAACGATAGGTTTCCGCTTGATTGAAATCCAAACTATATTAAAATTATTTTTTCGTTAACGAGTTTATATACGTAAACTACAATTTGGAACACTCGATCATTTTCACGAACTCGAAAACAAAAACTAAATACCTACCAAAACAAAATCAAATAAATTCTAGAAAAACAACCGATAAACAAGGTATGTCAATTACACAACTACAGATATAACAAGGTTTTAATCTTCGGAGAAACGTAAACAAGGTTATTCACTACTGAACAGCTAAACCTGACCGCAACGTTCGAACTTCATACAAAAGGGAACTTGCTTGGTTAGAACACAATGTTTGCCCCCCCCAAAAACGAACGTACCTCGTTGTTTTCTCCTGTATCTTTCGACTCTTTCTCGTCTCCCTGACCTCAAACTCGGAATTCTAAACCGGCACGTTCTTCTCATTCCTAGCCGAAGAGGTCGACCATCTCCTTCAACCCCTAAAGCGTCTCCCACCCCCTCTCCTCCTCCTCCCCCATAACGTAAAACGTAATGATTTACGACCGGTTTTCGTCGTGTAGAAACAAATTGTTGCATTCGATGTGTTATATGATTGATTGCCCCGTACGCGCGAGGCCATTGTTCCACTTTTAAAAGTCGCCGGTTTCCCCCATCCCACCCCCTCTAACGTAGAGCTCGTCGGACGTGATTTATGGACGCGTTTTTGTTTTTCTAACTCGTTCGTCCCGACGAACGGAATCGTTTGTCATTTGTTTCGCGTGGTCTGTTTCAAGCGTACATGTCATAGCTCTCTTTTTCCCTCTAAAAAGTCCGCCCTTTCCCCCCATTTTCTCTCTCATATAATCGCGCCCCCTCCAAACCCCCTCCTATCCATCCGTAAAATGGAAATGGGATGCTTTTTTAAATGCAACGTCGCTCCGTCCCGTTTAGGCGATTTGAGTTTTGCGAGTTGGGGGGAGGAGGGATAACGATGGGGAGCACCGAGTCCGAAACTCCCTTTACGGCGCGTAATTGATGATTGTTTAAATCTTGTCGGTGGGAGATTGTTGGAGGGAAAAGATTGTGGGGAAATGGGGAGCTAACGAAGAACAGGCGTGGTAGATTTGATTCTGACGCCGATGAAAAATGGAAACCGAATGGAAAAATCGTAGATTTGTAAGCTGCATTTTATGTGCGTGTAGCTTGGCGGTAGCGTGGGGATTCGCTCCGACTGTTGTATAAATTATTGGTTTTGTTCCATTGATCGTTTCTCTATATTGGAAAATTGAAATTGTTCTGAATGGGAAACCGTGGTAGAATGATTTGTTCAGTTGAGAATAAAATTTCAAATTTGACAGCGCTATACAAAGTGGAATTAGTCACTGTTAGAAAAGAAAAAAGAAACTAATAAAATGTTCATTATATATATGTATATGTACCCAACGTATAAAGTACACATACATGAAACAAAAAAGAAGGGGAAAAAATCAAAGGGAAACAAATGTAGTGGCAAAAATCTACGGTATAACGATCATCCAAGCGAGATCTTATCAGTTCTACATCCAGTAGGGAAGCCATAAAGCGTAAGCGAGGTCTTTAAAGATAGACAGACGAGCGGGTTCAATACTATCTAGATGAAGCCGACCCTTATAGCAGCTCTCTCAATCTTACACGGCCATTGTGATTATAATACCAACATTTAAATATTAAAAACACTTTGAGGACGGTGGAAACGACCAGAGCGAGTGAATTAGAGTTAGGAACGTTAGCGTAGGTATTGAAATGTCAGAGACATTAGTAATGTTTTAAAAATGATTTAAATGGAGAGAATTTACGCGGACGTATTGGATTAAGCTAAAACACAAGTCTTTAAAATTTTTATAACAATTAAACTCATTCTATAATTCTATTTATTTAATATTGATCCACTGAAATAGTGGTTGATAACTTACTATTATTTCAGAAATATATTTCAGCCCCACGTCTGACACACTTCAAACACTATAAAAAAATACAGGTTGAATGACAGATTGGTGTACAGAGCTCCCTGCGGAAAAAAATTAACTAAGTGACAGTTTTCTTGAACAGCTGTGTTTATTTCATTACTGTTTGTGCAGGAGCTTGGAAGTTAGTGATACTGCAGTGAATGCCTACATCACAACACTATCTCCAAATGGTATCACTATTGCAAACAAGGTGATACAGAAACCGCCACGCAGACGAAAGGAGGACGACCTTCTAATCCTGTTAATCCCAGATTGTCCAAGACTTGTCTGGTGAAGAATCCCAAAACGTCACTGGCCTTAGTTTCCGCTGAACTCGGCGAGTCAACAAGATGCTTACAACATATTAAAACGCATCTTCAGTTCAGAAAAGTCTTAGCGAAGTGGATGCCCAAGTTGGTGTTTGATTTGATTTGAAAGTTGGGAAGAAAGAAAATCCCGAAGATGTTGAAGATAGTACAGATAAACCTTCAACATAGCAGGGTAGGCTCTGGTTTCCTATGTAAGCTGCTAGCCTCGGGCAGCATAGATGTGGCCCTAATACAAGAACCCTGGTTGGTTGGGGACCGTGTAGTAGGCCTAGGTGAAGCCAAAGGTAATGTAATATACGATTTACGCTATAGCAGAGTAAGACCTTACATTTATGTTAAGAAAGAATTACAACCATTAACGCTGCTTAACTTCTGTTCTAGAGATTTAGTAGCCATAAGGTTGAAATTCTGCACCAGAGGGAGCAGCAAGGAGCTCATTTTTGCTTCTGCTTATCTCCCGTACGATGCATCGAAACCACCGCCAAGACGAAGTGGAAAACCTAGTGAAGTACTGCGACGATTCTAACCTCCAGGTCATCATCCAACTCCCACCAGACTGCATGGGGAAGCACCGACACAAACAGTAGAGGTGAGTCACTATTAGAATACATTATCTCTGGGAATCTGGTGGTTTTGAATGATGGTAGTGAACCAACTTTTGTAACACGGAAAAGGCAACAGGTAATTGACATAACGTTCAGCTCCGTGTACATTAGCTCACAGGTTACTAAATGGTATGTGTCTGAGGAATCTACTCACTCAGATCACATGTACATCATACTGGAAATCGCGGAAAACGATAAAACAGTTGAGATGTACAGGAATCCACGAAGAATCGACTGATATACCAAGCGACCAGATATAAAAGATGAACTGGATATTGAGGCTGCCTCAGAACAATTCCAAGTGGCCATAATAACCTCATATGAAATAAGCTGGTGGAATGAGGAATTGTTATTACTCAGGTAGCGAACACGCAAATTATTTAATAAAGCCAAAAACCAATGAGTGGTCTGATTATCGGAACTCACTCACTGTGTATAACAGAGTCCTAAGAAGGGCCAAAAGAAAGTCATGGAGGAAGTTCTGTGAGGATATAGAAACTACATCTGAAAGTGCAAGACTCCATAGACTACTTGCAAAAGATCCAACAAATCCTCTGGGAACCATTTGGAAACCCACTGGAGAGTTTACGAACACTGGGACAGAAGGTCAGAGGTCTTACTAGAAGCGCACTTCCTAGGTTCAACCCCAATTAATTAGGCAGTATCAATGGCCTTTACCCAAATGTTTATACCTAGAACTGGATAACAGCTTTAAGCTCAAGTCTACTGGTCCTGATGAGATTTTTCACAAAGGTGAGGAGGCATAACATTACTTTGTCAATAACCAGCTATCATCTGTTTATTTGTGATAAACTATGGAACTATACAGACCAATAACCCTATCATCGAGAAGGAACTACCTTAGGGAAACCTCTTTAATAGAAAGGCCGCTACACCCTAATCAGCATGCATATCAAGCAGGTAAATCATGTAAAATCGCCTTGCAACAGCTTATGTCGCGGATGGAGGCAACTTTAAGTAATAGAAATTGCATTAGCAGCATTTCTTGACATAGAAGGTGCATTTGATAACATCTCATTTGAATCTCTAATAAAAGCTGTCAAAAGCCGTGGTGTAGAAACCACTATCTGAACCACCTATCTGAACACCATCTGAAACCACTAGTGGATGAAAGCCATGCTCTACGGTAGGCAGGTAGAAGCAGCATGGGCAGGAGATAAGATGCAGATGTCAGTTTCCAGAGGATGCCTATAGGGATGTGTCCTGTCTCCTCTATTGTGGAACATGGTAATTGACGAACTGCTTGTTCTGCTAAACAATGTAGGCTGGAGTAAACCCGGAAAAAATTGCATTTGTAACTGAAGACCCCACTATGCATCGGGGCACACCAGTATAGAAGGAATAGTACAAAACCCAATCTTTGATATGGGGAACGACGTATCAATCACCAGGATTTCCTACGACAAAGCCTTCAAAAGTTTCTTGAATTGGGATGAGTGGAAAAATGGTGAAGGGAGAAAACCGCACATCCAAAACTGGTATACAGATGGGTCAAGGGCGGGCACTAATTCTGGCGTTGGTGTATATGAGGAAAACTAGGGTTACAAGGTATGTGAACCACTTGGTCGATACACAACAGTATTTCAAACAGACATATATGCTATACAAACCTGTGCGTTGGAGAGTCTGCGCCGCCAACCGCGAGGGCAGGTTATTTGTATTCTCTCTGACAGTCAGGCAGCCTTAAAAGCTCTAGCATCTTATTACATAGCCTCCAAACTAGTATGGCAATGTCTGCAAAATCGAACTGTCCTGACCAGAAACAACAAGGTCACCTTGGTGTGGGTGCCGGGACATAGCAGGCAATGAAACTGCAGCCCAGCTAGCGAGGAAAGGTTTCCAAATGAAATTTAGCGGAGTGGATTATAAAACAACATCAACTAAATTGGAACCATGTAGCTGGACAAAGGCACAGTAAAGGGATGATGGAACGACCATCACAACGACTAACTGCTGACTTACTTGCATTGAACAGGACTCAGCTTAGGACAGTAAAATGTCTATTAACAGGACACGGCTGTCTAAGAGGTCACCTGCACAAGATGGGGATCTATAAAGATGAACCCCTATGCAGACTCTGTAATGACATCTTCGAAGTCAACGTAGAGTTGCTCTGCAAAGCGCGTTTGATCTACCAGTGGAGAAAAATTTACCAAATAGGCTTCTAAACCTGATCGAGGGAACTAACCTGTTTGAATAAAATGGAATCAAGGCAGGAATAACACAATAGGCCAGTGGGCCGCAGTGTTAGGGATAATTAGAGACTGCCCTACCGTGATAGCAATCAAATCAAATCAAGTTGCTGTTTAATGAGCAAAAGAAGAAATGAGTTGCCAACCTACAGCCAGCTATTCGACTAGAGTTGAGCCATTTTCTTCGGAAGAAGCTAGAAATAGACCGTACATTTCAATACTTGTGGATATCGTACAAATTGTTTAAAAGTCTTCCAAACAATTTGTATCTCTTGGATTCTAACAGTGTCGTGGACATAAATTAAATTGACTTCAAAACTCTCTATTCATTACTTTATTATGGCTTGTTTTATAAAGTTTAAGTTTATTGAACTTGTGCAAGAGGGTGGAATAAACCACTACGATTAATAGGTACCAATCAACAATGCACACGAAACGTTTTTAGATAGTAAATTACCTCGTATCTCTCAGAGTTAAATAACTACAGGAACGTTGGTTGTGCCCGGCACAAATTGGTACCTATCCTGTCCAAGGATAGCGTGCAAAACATGCTGCTCGATAAAAAAAGAAACGTTTTCTATAAAACTTTTCAGTATACTCTAACAATATCGAATCTCCTTTAATAGTCTAACATTGTTGATATTACTCTAAAACACACTTAAACTCGACGAAGATACTACATAATTATCATTCCAAATAACTTTCACGAATGACTTCTCGTTTAAGAGAAGACTTTGTTGATAATGAATAATGAGAATTCTATACAAGCACAGCCATAGTTGTTCCTCCAGTAATAACTTCGATTCTGTTCGTAGACAAGAGGGTATAATACGGTAGTATTTGGAAGATCTGTCTGTGTAACTGCTTCGTGCTTCTAGTATCGCTGTCATTTCAACCCGGTTGCGTCTATATCTATGCTAATACCCTCTATAACCGGAAGCAATTTGAGTTAAAAGCCCTCACGCCATATCTAAAACCCTTTGTTTACTGTGCCCTGTTAGTTGCTTGTTAAAAAGGAGCATTTCGAAATAGAACAACTGGTGTATACGTAGACATTATTTCAGTTGATATTCCTGATAAAAATATACAGTGCCAGTCTGTAATCTGGAATAACAGTAAAGCGAAGACAGTGGTTTCTCCGGAAATATGCTCGGATACGTCGATTAGTATTTTAAATTGCTCACTTTTTCATCTGATAAAATTTTATACAGCGTGTCCCAAATTTGAGATATGACGTCATCAATAATTTTGGGCAGCCCTAATTTTTTAATAACTATTCTTAAAGCGTAGATCAAATTGCGCATGCATACCAAATTTCAAGTTTTTATTTCGTTTCATTAAAAAGATATTTAACAATAACTCGAAAAATAAAGAAATCCGATTCAACTTTATTTTTATGAAGTTTAAAAATGGCACGTCAAAAGGCTTTTGTTTATATTTTTTTGTCATACCAGGTTGACGTCTTATCACAATGTCAAAAACAAGGTGTTAAAAATAAGTGAGAAGCGAAGTATTCGACTCGTATTGAGCGAGGACACTTAGTTTGTCTTTTTGTAAGAAACCCACAAAATTGAAATTTTAATGATGATTGGCTGCGGAGATAGGAGAAGAACACAAAATGAAGTTACTCATTTATTCAGAGAGAAGTATCCTAATTTACCATCCATATCTCAAAGTACCGTAAGCAAGATTGAAAGACAGTTTCGGGAAAACGGGCATTTAAGGAAAACAAATAATCATCGCCAGAGTGCGCTCAATGAAGAAGTAAAACTTAATGTACATCTTTCTGTTCAAGAAAATCCTAATATCTCCACTAGGGTGATAGGTAGGGAACGCAAAATTAGCCAGTCTTCGGAGTAGGTAAACTAAGTCACCATCAGACCAGTCAATCGACGTGGACACGCTGTATAAGCCAGGCACTATATACGACCCCCGATGACTCATCACTCGCCCGTGGACACGCTGTATAATGCACGCACTAGAGGTGTGTCCATTGTCCGCGAGGTGGCGCTGCTGACCTCCTTTAGATAACAGATGGCGCTGCTGACCTCCTTTGGATGCAAGATGGTGCTGGTGGCCTCAGTAGGTAAACTAAGTCACCATCAGACCAGTCAATCGACGTGGACACACTGTATAAGCTGTAGTTTTGACAGCTAAAACCTGTGTAAAACCAGCAAATTGTCATAATTATGACAGTTTGACAGGTTTTAGGTGTCAAAACTACAGCTTATACAGCGTGTCCACGTCGATTGACTGGTCTGATGGTGACTTAGTTTACCTATTCTTCGGTGTCAAGTACTCTTAAAACGCACAAATTTTATCCCTATAAATTGACAATCCTCCAGAAACCCACCGAAGATGATCCGGATCGAAGATTTCAGTTTTACGAACAAATGATGGGCTGTACTAGACTAAAATGTTGTGAACATAGAAAACGTTCTATTTTCTGACGAATCAACGTTTATGTTAAACGGTGAGGTAAATCGTCAAAACTGTCGTTATTGGGCAGATAACAACCCACGATGGTTGAGGGAAGATCACACTCAACATCCAGAAAAAGTAAATGTTTGGGCAGGCATTGTTGTTGATCGAGTAATAGGACCAATTTTCTTCCAAGAAAATCTCAATGGAGCGAGATATTTAGAATTCTTGCAGGAAGAACTGGTTGCGAATTTGGCTACTCTATTCCTTGATCCGCTTGAAGCTGTTGTCCAGAATAGAAATATCTCCTCGTTTTGCAAGACCTCCCCATGAGTATCTAGATGATGTGTTTCCAAGCAGATGGATTGGTAGAAGAGGACGTTTTGAATGGCCGCCCAGGTTTCAAGATTTAACACCAGTGGACTATTTCTTATGGAGGTACTTGAAAGGCAAAGTTTTTAAAACCAAACCGGAAAATATTGAGGTGTTGAAAGAACGAATAAGACAGCTGAAGTAATTAGAAATGTTTGAAATGAGTTTCAATTTCGTTTAGGGTATTGTCAGGAAAGAGAGATTTCCCTTTAATTATTGATGTACCTACTAACACAGTTAGTATATACTGATAATTACCCAGGAGTTAGATACAAGAGAATCATCCTTATTTAATTATAAAACACACCATTTACACATACATATATCCCAACATAACCTCAAAAAAAATTAACATCACCTAATTACCGTCCAACACCATTATGTACCTACATCTATCTCTCATTCAACAAATTGAATGATCGTTTACGTCAGGCCACAGTTTGCGTACCGGAAATGCAATCAGGACGACAAACAGTGGCGCTACTACCGCCAACTCCGCACACATACAGACACACACACACATTCGAATGATAATGGAAAGGGCGTTATGTAGCGCCCCCTAACCGACGATCATCGACATATATCATACACACTCGGGACTCGTGGCACTATATTCTCATTTTGCATCGAATGTGCGTTGTACAAAAGCGGACCTATGTACTACAACGCTGCCAACTTATTTTGAAAAGCGGTACCTATACATAGATGTTTGTATCGTCTAGTAGGTTGGCAATGGTGACTAAATTGTTTAATGGATGCCTGTTTTGATTTATTTAATTACCTACTGTATACGTTTATGGTAATATGTCAGAAAATTACATTGACAGATGTAGTGAAAAATTAAAATTTATTCCGCAGGTATAACTGCATTTTGTTTGACACAAAAATCTCAAACGAAGTTGGTTAAAATAATATGATAACGTAAAACAGGCTCATATTTAACCCGTAATTACGGATACTAAAAGTTAAATAATAAATTACCGTGTAATACTAAAAACACTTTTATTATAGGAAAGTTTAAGAAATTGTGTGTATCTTTTATAGAAGACTGGTTCTGACAATATTTGTATATATTTAAAATGTAATTGTTTTCTTTCTTCCTGGCTACACTGTCAATATACTTACATACAACATATAATACTTATGTATCTATTCGTATAATAATAGTATGTAGATAGATATACAGGCTGAACAAAGTCAAGTGAAGACTCATCTGAGTCAAGAGTCATCTAAAATGTTCTGAGTAATTGGCAGCAATTCTGTAAAGGTTATGTAATCTAGTAGTAATTTACAAATACGTACACTAGCAATACCTACACAGAGTGAGCCAATAAGTTTGAGTACAAGTTGAATATCCCGCTTTTTATTTGTTATCTTAGGTTGGTCACAATGACTGTAAAATATTCGAAAACGTGTGGCATAGGTGGCTCGTATTTGGAGGTGTAGTTTTGCTCTTCTTCTCATTTTTTTTAAATATTCAACTTTCCTTTCTTGGTTAATTCTTCTTTTGTGTTTGATAGTTCATTATTCAACGATTCTTCCACCAATTTCAACATAAATAACGAGATTACCATTCGAAATTATGAGAAATAATTTCTAATTTAAATCCTTCAAAACTATAATACAGGGTGTTTCAGAATAAGATGCTGATCGGTAAGGGTGTCAATCCTTACGTGATTTTATGAAGAAAAGTTCAAATAAACCTATGTCCTAAACCTCTTAAATTTTGAGCTACAGGGTATTCAAGTTTTGAGAAAAAAATCGTTTTTTTTTCATAACTTTAATATCTTCCTAGACATTTTTTATAATTTAGATTAGCTGTTGAAAGTGGCCACCACCTGCAAGTATGCATGCTTCAGCTCTTTTCCTCATTGAGTCTCGTACTCTTTGAAAAATTCCTGGAGTATTCCTGATAGTGTCACAACAAAGTATTATGCGATTTCGCAACTCCTCTTCAGTGTGTATTGGGGTGCTATAAACCAAAGTCTTAAGGTGTCGCCACAGGCAAAAATCTAGACTGTTTAGATCTGGAGATCTAGGTGGCCACGACTGTGTTCCTCCCCGCCCTATTCAGCGATTTCTATAAAATTGATTTAAAAATTCCCGCGCCCGAGACTGAAATGTGCAGGTGCACCATCGTGTATAAACCACATACGATGACGGATTAAAATAGGAACGTCGTCTAGCAAATTTGGTAAACTCTGTTCAAGAAACTGACGATAAGCGTTTCCGTCCAATCTGCCTGGTAGAAAATATGGCCCAATTAAATAATCACCAATAATTCCAGCCCAAATGTGGGTTTTCTTCAGCCCAAAAATGATTGTTATGAAAATTTCTTATTGCGTTGCTGGAAAAATTAGCTTCGTCCATCAATAAAATTTTGGCGTCCAATTCAGGATTTTCGGTAACCATTTGAAGAAACCATGGGCAGAAATTTATACGTAATGGAAAGTTCCGAGGAAGTAGGGCCTGGACCCGTTGAATATGATAGGGATATAACAAAAAATCATGAAGAATTCTCCAGACTAGGATATGAGTAATATTTAAAATATTTCCAATTTGTCTGGTACTCATCTCACGGTTTTGTTCCACTAAATTTAAAACAGCTTCTTCGGTTTCCGGTTCTCGTGCGGTATGGTGTGCTCCTTTTAGGTAGTTTTTCGGTTGAAAAGATCTCGTTTCACATAACTTTCTGTGGGTTCCTGATATCGTTCGGGCATCCGGAACTATTCTATTTGGATACCGCTCCTGGTATAATCGTCTGGCTTCATATGCATTGCCGTCAGCAAGCCCGTACAGGTAGTGCATATCAGCAAACTCAGCATTGTGAAGTTTACCATGATACTTATACATTTTAAAGGTATTACGATTTTAAAATTTAATTTAAGTGCAATTTTCTATCTGTCAAAACTGTTTGGCATTATCTAAGTATTTCGTCATTGCAATTGTTTCGTTGACATCAAAGTTCATAGCTTCCTTTTCCAAAATGATGATAGGTACCATCTTTGATTTCCTGTTTTTTTTCGTCCTACGAACGGTTTTCGATCAAAAAATAAAAAATCGCATTTAATTTGCCAAAGATGCTACATAGCAATAATTATGCCCATTTAATGATCTTTATTTTTTGATCGAAAACCGTTCGTCGGACGAAAAAAAACAGGAAATCAAATTTACCTTAAAATAAATGGAGATTTTAAAACATAATTTTTATTTTAAGAAAAAGCAGTGGCGTACATAATATTTCTCTAAAAATATCTAGTCCACATCCTGTACAGACACCACTGAATAAAAAATTTAAAAAAATTCTATATCAAAGATATTAAAGTTATGATTAAAAAAATTTTTTTTCTCAAAACTTGAATACCCTGTAGCTCAAAATTTAGGATATAAGTTTATTTGAACTGTTCTTCTTAAAATCACGTAAGAATTGACACCCTTAAGGATCAGCATCTTATTCTGAAACACACTGTATATAATATTTGATATTAATGACCTCAAATGGGAACCTCTGTATTAAACCGATCATAAGTGAGCGAGGCCGGAGGAGGGCGGGGAGCACTTTAGAGCTGCACTATCTACATATACGTAGGCTCCATGAAACCGATTGATTCAATTGTTTTAAAATATTTTTAATCAAATCCGTTACACCGGAAGTAAATAGGAATTTTGTAATTTTAAATAGAACTGTATATTTTCAATTGTCTCTAAAAGATTTACGATTTGTTAAAAAATTATAAATCGATATTAAGAGAGTCGTCGACCAGCTGATTATTTTACAGCGGTGCCATATGTACATAATTCTATCATTCATATCGTTTGCTTGATTTTATTTTGATATAATTTGAAAATTGGGCTTCATACACATATTTTGACAAATGTTTTTATGTACATATATAATTTTATCTATTAATATTCGATATTCCCGTTTACCTTGATAGGAGAATAGACATTACTCGATTAATTTTTAGATTTAATTGCTGAAATGTGTACATGTGTGTATGAAGCTCAGTTTTATAATACGTTTTTAACGGGTCGATGGCCGCAGTGGTTAGGCGGCTGACTATTGTTGTGAGAGGACGATAGGCGCCGGGGTTCAATTCTCTGGAGGGACGGTGACATTTTTTCAGAGAGTTTAATCCCGGATCGACTTGCCATTCGCTGTTGGGAGCAAAGTGATTAACAGCGCGGCATCATAAAAGGCGATATGATGCTGTCACAAAGCCATTGAACACAACATACACACACAAAAACTACACCGCGAGAGTTGCAGTGATAGCCAGACAAGCGATACAGTTTACGGAGTCACTGCAACTAAGCACCCACCACATATTAAAAAAAAAAAAAAATAAATTCTAAAATCATTATAGGTATTATGAAACAAGTTAACTGTGGCAACATCGCCAGCTGTCAAACGGTAGTCGAGCCTCTTAAGATCTGTTATTAGTTTCAACTACAGAAAATATCCTAATTGTTGTATGATGAGTTTTAATGTAGAGTAGTTGTATTGAAGATACCCAACTATGGGAGATTGGCAAGAATGAATTAGTTACGCCACAGCTAGAAGAGTACCTACTATTGTAATGTGATGTTTATTTGTATGTTCATCAATATACTTTAAAATATTTATATATGTGTTTGAATTACACATAACATGGCGCAGTCAATAGGATTCGAACATACGCTCCCGATCTGTTATTTTATCTCTTAGTTTGCTACGAAAGTATTTAGAATTATACAGAATGGTTCAAACAAGTTGAACAGACCAAAGTGCACCCTATTATATACTATTTTCAGATTGTAGATGGTAAGTTAGGTTAATGGTTTTCTATACTATTGCCAATTAAAAAAACGATTTTTATAGAAATGTAGACATGTCAAAATAACTTGTTGTAGATGTGGATCTTCAGTTCTAATTCTGTTTTTGTGTTTTTATTCTTTGGTAAGCTCTTAATTTTCCTAAAATTCAAATTTTATCTAAACTGACAATAGATAGGTATAGGAAACTATTAATAAAGGTGACAGATTGCCAAAATTATATTAAAAATAAAATAACTTTGATAAGTTGAATATTTTTGAGCCACCCTATATATGTAATTACAAATAATTTTAGAATGAGCCTTTTATCGATTTGTACAGGTTTGTTTATTTGTATTGCTCTATAGTACTTCAGATCCAAAATGTGACGTCAACAGAACAATTAGAGCACCTATCAGCACTGGCAAAAAAAGATATAAAAAATAAACGCAACATAATATCAATTACAGTTATTTAATGTGTTACACATCTAACTTCAAACCACTGAAATAGATTAAATCGATATTTTTGTATTTATTGATGACGATGAAGCACTCTTGAACAAAGAAACGCCAGCTAGAGCATAGAGCAAGAAACATCTTCTATATACAGATGCACCACCCTCTATTTTGTGTGTGTGTTTTTTTTTATATAGCAACATGGGCCATGTGATACCTTTTTTTAAAGATAATTATTTTCACCTTCAAGCTGCGCTAAATATAAATGCGGTTACATAACACGACAGTGCAAAAATATTGAAAAAATGCCGATTAATGTAATGCACCCAAAAAGAACTCTTCATTGTGTCACACTCTCCGTTTTTTTATCATTTTAATACCACTTACTTTTTTTGTATTATAAGGGCCAATAAAAATTGTTCAGCCTTCGATGAATGCGAATGGGGTTTTCACCTTCTAGATTCAAGAATTCAATCATAGAACGCTGTCTAATAGAAATATCAATTTCGGTAATTTTTTAAGCGACTGCAGTGCTACCACTTCTTATTCAGAAAGTTACTACTGCAGGTGGATTGTAGAAGATTTGAAAAATAGCGCCAAATTCAAATTTTGCACTCAACTTTCTTTATTTAGATAGGAAAAAATAGGAGGCATTAGATATTGAGTAATCCTCGCAGATTCAGAAGATTTTTCTAGAATTCTTAAAAAAAAACTTTAATTCCGTTTTTTTTTTGTTGTTATGGCAAACCAACTACATATACTCTATACATATATGTAGTTTATAGCTTAGGAAAGTGTAAAAATATTCTAAAAGGGGATTGTGGTGTTTCAAACAAATAAAAGTTACCATTTTTATCATTTATCCCCCTTAGGTGGCTGCCATTACTCCAATCTCTACTACATTGTGTATATGTAACGCTATTAGAAATCTACCTGCTTGCCAGATGTGCGAAATGAAGCTCAGTATGCAAGTGACACGACACCATTTACGCTGCGAGCATACATCCGCCAAGTCAAGCGCTTTACCGGATCTGAAGCATTAAGCGCAACTTCCTTTTGCTTCCGGAGTATTACAGATTTTGTAGTTCTCCTAAACGGAATTATTTCGTAATTACGACAGATGTATAGGGATATGAATGATGTGACTTTTATTGAATTATAATGGTTGTCCTTCTTAAGCGTCTCGTCTTTGTTATCTCACTTTAAGAAACTGTTTAAGAATAGCTCTTTAAAAGAAATATGGCTATATCTCATAATTTCATAAATTTCTATGAATTTATAATGTAATATACAGTTTCCGGAATAAATCCGGACACATATCAATTTGACTGCAAAACCCTCTGAAGCGCGATGGATTTTTTTTTCCTCAATAACTTCGGGTTTTTCCACATACCACATCGCGGATTACACGCATCGAATGCAGCGCTTCCAATGGAAATCGGGCGAAATATTCAGAAAGGTAAAGGGAGAACGTTCTGGCGCGATAACAAAAGCACCATGACGACCGAGAACGAAACAAAACACGACTCCGAACTCGTATAGCGGTAGCTAGCCTGATCGACCCATTCTACTAGCGACGACTACGGCAACCGTCACGGCTCACGGAGTTCCGGAATGCTCTTCTGTAATTGTAGTGTACAACGTCTAGTACCTAATTTACATATAGATGGCGAATCGCCGGTCCTGTGGGAACTATTTCACCGGACCGTGTCATTCCCGGTTACCCGTTGCAGGCATCGACTGCTTCGGTTCATTACACCATACCGTTGTCGTGCACGGGACGAAGTTAGAGGTTGACAAATTGAATCGAACGTGAAGTGGATTAGGGTAGGTCTGGAAAATATGTTCTCGGAAACGGAAAATAAGAAAACGATTTTTTTTACAGTAAGTTTGGTTTTCTTTTTAAAAATTGGACGAGACAATAACTTTGGATAGTCTTCTAACTCTCAAAGCGCAACCCCAAAGAAATGTGGTTATTAGGACATAAGCGATATGAAGGCTAATGGTTTTGTAAAGACGAAGACCTCCAACTTCAGGCTTCCCTGGAGCCAATCAGTTAGATACCTTGTGGTACTTTTGGCCTCAAGATTTACTTTTCGACAACAGTTAGATAGAACGATTTCAAAATTAAGTAAGTCAATCGTAATCCCCCTCCTATGTCGAAGGAGCTTGTTGTCGCTGAGGATCAAGTTGCTCACCTATCTTTCATTTCTGACACCGATAATAACATATGATTCCTTGTCATTATCGAGCATGGCAAAAACACAGGTGAAACGTCTTGAAACATCACAAACGTCGCTTAATTAGAGATGCTCCGTGATTTGTTCAGAACAGTCAACTTCGAGAAAATCTTAACGTACCATCTATAAAGATTTTTTTGATCCAGTTATCAACTAAGATGATGGAAGGGGTTGAAAAATTCGAGAATCCACTTGTGAGTGAGCTGGCTGGTCTTGATCCTGATCGTCTAAATGTCCGGAGGATATTGGCCATCTACGACGGATTGATTTTAAATTAGAAGAACCACCACATATTCGATAATGACCATCTTACCCATCCTAGATTCCTTATAGAAATTATTCAGAATCCACACACCCTCAGCTTGAAGAGATGAATATCAGAGATTAAAGGCCTAAAGGATTTTTGTCCAGCGTGGAAGATCATAGAAGTAGACCCAACCAGTTAGTTTCTTTTACTTTCTTGTCTTACAGATTAATACATGCTACTGAATACAATGCAACCAGTACAACAGGCCCATTGACAAAAAAGGGCATCCTTTTTTCCTACTCTACGAAGGTATTGCATAAAGAGTGCATAATATGTCCCCAAAAAACGGCACGAGAACTCCCGAAAGCTATACTTTAAGCCAAACTACTTCTTTCAACAATTTTTAACAACCTTAATGATGTAATGGAACGATGACCTTTTATTGGCAGCGGGGTGAGGGAATACAATTTGAATGAGGCTTACACTTCAAGGAAATCTCCTAACGTTCCGACTATGAAAAGGCAAAAGCAATTGTAACAAAATTATCCGTGTGGAACATTATCAATGCATCTGGTGATATGTTACCTCCAGCTGTGGTTTTCCTCCGAGTTCACTTTAAGCTGCAGTTGATAATGGAAGCTGTTGTTTGTAAAGACTTAATAGAATTTCATAAATCATACAGACAGCAGCAAAGAAAATTCGTGTCTTCTGATTATGGATAATTTTAAAACCCATAAATCTAAGAGCCCTAACATAATATGATGCTGTTGTCATATATAATACAAAGACTGGAATCGTGATGTTGTATGGGCTGTTATTTTAATCATCTCTACAGTTGATATTCTATTCGAATGATTAGTGATCCTCTTTCTTTTTGCATGGAGTCCAGTTTTTTCTGCTCCAAGACAGGTCCACTTGTTACTTTTATTTGTTCCATCTAGTACAATCTTCTGCTTGTTATGTTTTCGGTGCTTTGCGATAAAATTTTCTTCTACGCTGGTGTTCCTCAGGACTCGTTGTTGGGTCCTGAGCTCTTTACTTTATATACGAGGTCGGAAAACCCGCTGATCCAGCACTTGAGGGAGTTCGACCGTGATCCAAATCCGGAGGATCCTGGAGATGGAGAATTAATATCCGGTCGCGACTTGGCCGCCCACTCACAGGCTAATGGATATAATGTCCAGCCTTAAGCTAAAACAGAAGCCCTACGATAACATTTTCTTGAACAATTTTACGAGACACAAATGTCTTAGTTAGGAATAAAGCGGTTGCGTCCAACCTCTGACTTCCTTGGCCCGTTTTGGAGACCACCGCATTGTATCCTATGCGTCTGGTATAAGAACCGTCGTTGTTAGTTTCTTCATCCTGGCAAAAAGAGATGGAAGAAAATCCTAATATCATAATTCAAGGTAATGGTCTCAATTTCTTTTGTGCATTACTTTCCACTTCTTCGGCATACATTACAGTTCCTTGCATTTTGTGTTGAGCTTTCAAAGGAATTTATACAACTTTCGCAGTCATTAAAATATTTTCTTTGTAATAATTTTGCATTCAATTCCAGATATTTGACGACACTTTCTTTCCATTCCGTTTCATCCCCTTTTTCGCTTGTTGTATGCCCAATCTTTCAAGATGTTTGACAGTTCCCCCTCTGTTCGATCGTTTGAATGAATACACCACTCGTTTTCCGTAATTCTCTATCAATAGTGATAGAGAATTAATATATTATGAGTTGTCTAATCCTTACAGCACTACCAGATTGTACAAGCAAACTTTAGCCATTGGATTTTGCAATATTTACCATTCAATCGTAATTAATAGCTGATTGTTTTTAACGCTTTCAAAGCCACTGCTACTACCCCAAATTTGACGGACATTGAAAAAATAGGAAGTGTATAGTCAAAAACTGCTATCATTATTGAAAGAACGTTATTATCACAAGCAATACCGCCATCTGTGGGGCCATATTTTCAGATTTTTTCTAAGTAGTTGAGATTTATTTGTTCCGAACAAGTCCAAATTCGAAATATATGTAGAAAACTATGAAGTACAACGATCATGAGACATAAATTTAATTGAAAAATTGTACACATACATATCATATCATTTTTAATCGGTTCGCTTCACCCACGTTTGTTTTTAAAAAACATGTGTGGTTTACTTTAAATTTATATTGGGTTGAAGTGGTCATTATGGGAAGTAAATACAGCACTTCTTTAGTTATTATTCTTGTAGGGAAAGACTACAGAGAAAGACAATATAAGATTTTTACTTAAGTTTACTACAAAAACCAAGCACAGATCATATTATCAAGTGATCCATTGCTTGACGAGTCGTGCGGACTCATATCACTGTCTTCACTGCTTTCTGATAACATTCATATTTGACGTTTTTGTTTCTACACTGACCAGGAGGGACGTCCAATTTTTCTTTTCTGTTTTCTTTTTATTTTCTTGCTTAGTTCTTTGTCCTATTCGAGAATCTCTTAAAACATCCAATAAACTTTCGCTCAAGTGGTCTTTCGAGGAGTTTGTCTCGGATTGTTGAGCATCCGGTAATTTTTTCAGAACTCGTTCGTTATCAATTGGGTGAATTCCACGGGCCGAAAAACTGGATCTACAATTTATAGATGCATTTTCTAAAGAGTCAAGAGAGAAAACTCAGCTTTTGGTAGCACACCTCTTTTCCAACCCCTATTCTGCACAAAACATTAAGGCGTCTGAAATTGCCTTTTCCGCTACCTCACTTAACATAGTTTGTCCTCCATATTTTCCTTGTTTTAATCATAAGAGTTTTCTTTTCAACGTTGTGCGTAGAATTAGATATTTTTCACTAACTTTTCTTATTGACATAGAACCTTTTCTAAGCTCTTTTCCAGCTTCTTGTAGTCTTTAATCGGTGTACTGACAGTGGCGCCGCCTACCAAGGTTAGGCTTATAAACACGCGGCATTTTTAAGGTGGTCCACCTCACCACAGAAAAATCAGGTTTTCACTTACTGTTCTCTAAAAATTTAAGGAGAGTTTGTTGCAAAATATTTATTGTAAAGACACGTTCTTTAATAACTTACCTTCTAATATAGGAAGAATCAGCACATGGAACAGAGGAGGTTTGATGGTTAACACGCTACTACGGAAAATTCAGCCAAACGTACGAAGTACACAAACAACCAATTTTATCTATTTTTCTTGTAGTACTGGCCTACATTAATAATTGTATTTATATTTGTGAGTTATGATGATCAAGCAGAACTCGCTATTGAGTACTAGATGGCAGACCTTATTTTATCAAAAAAATACCGATTGATCCATTTCACCCCAAGAGGTGCACTTCACCCCGGTTGACGGTACAGCTTAAGAAGCCGTTGCAAGTAACAGCCATCATAAGACAAGGAATCCTTCAGAAGATATTTTGAATTTCGCGGAATCGCCAAAGCTGAATATTGAAAAAGCAAAAAATGCTCCGACATAAAGAAAGAAGAAATTTAAAAACGTGTAGAAGAAAAGCCAAAGATTAAAGATAGCAGACCACCCTCCGATATTAAACTATTATAATTACAGGAATAATTCAGTCATTCATACAGGATTTATATCTATCAAAACAAACTTCTTCTTCTTAATCAAATTAATAATAACATTTTCCTAACGTTCTGTTAAAATTACATCTATCTTTCTTTAAAATTATTCTGTATACAGTTGCTCCATTTACTGGCTGCATTAGTACGAAATAAAACTACACGAAAACTGGAAATTTCTTAGGACACTAACTACCCTATAACGTGATAGCACTCGTCGTTTATTTTACATTTAAAATTACCCGGATTACGTGCACTACATTAAATCCTAATTGCTTCAAACAATTCCGCACGATAAATTCAAGGAAATTGCAAGAAAAGTAGCTCTGAAAGTGCACGCCATTTCAACTATACAGAACTGGTACTGCCCAGCTATTTGCGGTTATATTCAAGGCAACCGATCCATTATATATTAGAATGGATTGAAACTAAAGAAGCGACAAGATCCAAGTATTTGCGGTAGCTGGAATGTTAGAATCCAAAAGGCGTTCTTTTGAATTCAAATATAATTTTCCAATCTTTATATTGAACAAACATTAATTATTTCCCGAAACTGAAAGGAATAAAAAAACCAATTAAATCAATTACCCAAGCGTACATCGATCTTCCGAAAAGTAAGAATTAAACCAATGACACGGCGAATTCCAATTGCGCGCATCCTCTCGGAACAGAATCCGAAATCAAGTCGCCAATTAACATCAGACGCCATTAAACCCGACTCCAAGAAGAAGAAGAAGAAGAGACCCATTCCAATTTTCCCCGATGTCTCGCTTACTTCCTTCAGGCGAAATTCCACCGCGTACCATCCATTCGCTCCATCTTCAATAGATTTTTCGAATAATTAAGAATCTCGCTTAGACGGCGAAAATATTTCCATGCAAATTGAACACGAGACGAGGGTGAACACTGAACGGATGAGACAAGGATCGTTCGCGTACCGATGGAGATGGAGACAGTGGGGACTTCCTCGGCTACGAAATCGTCACGACTTTGCCGGAAGGATCAATTCATTCTAACTATAACCGGATCGCTTACAGAATCTCCATTTCGTTAGACTATCTTTGTCATTCCCGTGTTAGTTTATAGTCCTCTCTGTTTGTTTAAGTGTATTTTACATCATGTGACAGATTTTAAAATGAATTGCTCGAGAGGTTAGCCTTTTGAATACAATAGATTGCAAAATCTGCCTAGACTATTCAGGATAATTGTTGTTAGACAATTGAAACGGAAACTTGCCAAATATTTTCCCCGACGATCGCATCACAAATCCATCGTATTTAGCAAATTGGCATTCGGTTAAACAAGCGACATCAGTTTGATGAATAGCCGTTACATTGATGAAAATGTTGTCCAGAAAATTTATGAAAGTTTGAACTTACTCACAACGCTTAAACGAGTTAATGTGCCTTCCTGAGAGTTTGTCCTCTCGTTTAGATTAACAAGATGAACCATCTTGCCGAGAGCAAAGCAGATTCATCAAACGGTTCTCGAGAAAATTTATCTCTATAACGCGTTAATGTGCCTTGCTGGTAGTTTGTCCTCTCGTTTAGATTAACAAGGTGAACCTACTTGCCGAGGGGAAGCAGATTCATCAAACGGGTATCGAGCTAGGTAATATTAGGTAATGTATGTATATGATGAAAAAATTGTCCAGAAAATTTATGAAAGTTTGAACGGTCACAGCGCTCAAACGCGTTAATGTGCCTTCCTGGTAATTTGTCCTCTCGTTTAGATTAACAAGATGAACCATCTGGCCGAGAGCGAAGCAGATTCATCAAACGGTTCTCGAGAAAATTTATCTCTAGAACCCGTTAATGTGCCTTCCTGGGAGTTTGTCCTCTCGTTTAGAATAACAAGGCGAACCTACTTGCCGAGGGGGAAGCAGATTCATCAAACGGGTATCGAGCTAGGTAACATTTATATGATGAAAAAATTGTCCAGAAAAATTATGAAAGTTTGAACGGTCACAGCGCTCAAACGCGTTAATGTGCCTTCCTGGCGATTGCAATTTGTCCTCTCGTTTAGATTAACAAGATGAACCATCTGGCCCAGAGCTAAGCAGATTCATCAAACGGTTCTCGAGAAAATTTATCTCTAGAACCCGTTAATGTGCCTTCCTGGTAGTTTGTCCTCTCGTTTAGATTAACAAGGCGAACCTACTTGCCGAGGGGGAAGCAGATTCATCAAACGGGTATCGAGCTAGGTAATATTAGGTTATGTATATGATGAAAAAATTGTCCAGAAAATTTATGAAAGTTTGAACGGTCACAGCGCTCAAACGCGTTAATGTGCCTTCCTGGTAGTTTGTCCTCTCGTTTAGATTAACAAGATGAACCAACTTGCCCAGAGCGAAGCAGATTCATCAAACGGTTCTCGAGAAAATTTATCTCTAGAACCCGTTAATGTGCCTTGCTGGGAGTTTGGCCTCTCGTTTAGAATAACAAGGTGAACCTACTTGCCGAGAGGGAAGCAGATTCATCAAACGGGTATCGAGCTAGGTAATATTAGGTAATGTATATGATGAAAAAATTGTCCATAAAATTTATGAAAGTTTGAACGGTCACAGCGCTCAAACGCGTTAATGTGCCTTCCTGGGGGTTTGTCCTCTCGTTTAGATTAACAAGATGAACCATCTGGCCCAGAGCGAAGCAGATTCATCAAACGGTTCTCGAGAAAATTTATCTCTATAACCCGTTAATGTGCCTTGCTGGGAGTTTGGCCTCTCGTTTAGAATAACAAGGTGAACCTACTTGCCGAGGGGAAGCAGATTCATCAAACGGGTATCGAGCTAGGTAATATTAGGTAATGTATATGATGAAAAAATTGTCCAGAAAATTTATCAATTTGAACGGTCACAGCGCTCAAACGCGTTAATGTGCCTTCCTGGTAGTTTGTCCTCTCGTTTAGATTAACAAGATGAACCATCTTGCCGAGAGCGAAGCAGATTCATCAAACGGTTCTCGAGAAAATTTATCTCTAGAACCCGTTAATGTGCCTTCCTGGTAGTTTGTCCTCTCGTTTAGATTAACAAGGTGAACCTACTTGCCGAGGGGAAGCAGATTCATCAAACGGGTATCGAGCTAGGTAATATTAGGTAATGTATATGATGAAAAAATTGTCCATAAAATTTATGAAAGACTTTGAATCGTCACAGCGCTCAAACGCGTTAATGTGCCTTCCTGGTAGTTTGTCCTCTCGTTTAGATTAACAAGATGAACCATCTTGCCCAGAGCGAAGCAGATTCATCAAACAGTTCTCGAGAAAATTTATCTCTAGAACCCGTTAATGTGCCTTGCTGGGAGTTTGTCCTCTCGTTTAGATTAACAAGGCGAACCTACTTGCCGAGGGGGAAGCAGATTCATCAAACGGGTATCGAGCTAGGTAATATTAGGTAATGTATATGATGAAAAAATTGTCCAGAAAATTTATCAAAGTTTGAGCGGTCACAGCGCTCAAACGCGTTAATGTGCCTTCCTGGTAGTTTGTCCTCTCGTTTAGATTAACAAGATGAACCATCTGGCCGAGAGCGAAGCAGATTCATCAAACGGTTCTCGAGAAAATTTATCTCTAGAACCCGTTAATGTGCCTTCCTGGTAGTTTGTCCTCTCGTTTAGATTAACAAGGCGAACCTACTTGCCGAGGGGGAAGCAGATTCATCAAACGGGTATCGAGCTAGGTAATATTAGGTAATGTATATGATGAAAAAATTGTCCAGAAAATTTATCAATTTTGAACGGTCACAGCGCTCAAACGCGTTAATGTGCCTTCCTGGGGGTTTGTCCTCTCGTTTAGATTAACAAGATGAACCATCTTGCCCAGAGCGAAGCAGATTCATCAAACGGTTCTCGAGAAAATTTATCTCTAGAACCCGTTAATGTGCCTTGCTGGTAGTTTGTCCTCTCGTTTAGATTAACAAGGTGAACCTACTTGCCGAGGGGGAAGCAGATTCATCAAACGGGTATCGAGCTAGGTAATATTAGGTAATGTATATGATGAAAAAATTGTCCAGAAAATTTATCAATTTGAACGGTCACAGCGCTCAAACGCGTTAATGTGCCTTCCTGGTAGTTTGTCCTCTCGTTTAGATTAACAAGATGAACCATCTGGCCGAGAGCGAAGCAGATTCATCAAACGGTTCTCGAGAAAATTTATCTCTAGAACCCGTTAATGTGCCTTCCTGGTAGTTTGTCCTCTCGTTTAGATTAACAAGGCGAACCTACTTGCCGAGGGGGAAGCAGATTCATCAAACGGGTATCGAGCTAGGTAATATTAGGTAATGTATATGATGAAAAAATTGTCCAGAAAATTTATCAATTTGAACGGTCACAGCGCTCAAACGCGTTAATGTGCCTTCCTGGGGGTTTGTCCTCTCGTTTAGATTAACAAGATGAACCATCTTGCCCAGAGCGAAGCAGATTCATCAAACGGTTCTCGAGAAAATTTATCTCTAGAACCCGTTAATGTGCCTTGCTGGGAGTTTGTCCTCTGGTTTAGAATAACAAGGTGAACCTACTTGCCGAGCGGGAAGCAGATTCATCAAACGGGTATCGAGCTAGGTAATATTAGGTTATATGATGAAAAAATTGTCCAGAAAATTTATGAAAGTTTGAACGGTCACAGCGCTCAAACGCGTTAATGTGCCTTCCTGGGGGTTTGTCCTCTCGTTTAGATTAACAAGATGAACCAACTTGCCCAGAGCGAAGCAGATTCATCAAACGGTTCTCGAGAAAATTTATCTCTAGAACCCGTTAATGTGCCTTCCTGGTAGTTTGTCCTCTCGTTTAGATTAACAAGGTGAACCTACTTGCCGAGGGGGAAGCAGATTCATCAAACGGGTATCGAGCTAGGTAATATTAGGTAATGTATATGATGAAAAAATTGTCCAGAAAATTTATGAAAGTTTGAACGGTCACAGCGCTCAAACGCGTTAATGTGCCTTCCTGGGGTTTGTCCTCTCGTTTAGATTAACAAGATGAACCATCTGGCCAGAGCGAAGCAGATTCATCAAACGGTTCTCGAGAAAATTTATCTCTAGAACCCGTTAATGTGCCTTCCTGGTAGTTTGTCCTCTCGTTTAGATTAACAAGGTGAACCTACTTGCCGAGCGGGAAGCAGATTCATCAAACGGGTATCGAGCTAGGTAATATTAGGTAATGTATATGATGAAAAAATTGTCCAGAAAATTTATGAAAGTTTGAACGGTCACAGCGCTCAAACGCGTTAATGTGCCTTCCTGGGGTTTGTCCTCTCGTTTAGATTAACAAGATGAACCATCTGGCCGAGAGCGAAGCAGATTCATCAAACGGTTCTCGAGAAAATTTATCTCTAGAACCCGTTAATGTGCCTTCCTGGTAGTTTGTCCTCTCGTTTAGATTAACAAGGCGAACCTACTTGCCGAGCGGGAAGCAGATTCATCAAACGGGTATCGAGCTAGGTAATATTAGGTAATGTATATGATGAAAAAATTGTCCAGAAAATTTATGAAAGTTTGAACGGTCACAGCGCTCAAACGCGTTAATGTGCCTTCCTGGGGGTTTGTCCTCTCGTTTAGATTAACAAGATGAACCATCTGGCCGAGAGCGAAGCAGATTCATCAAACGGTTCTCGAGAAAATTTATCTCTAGAACCCGTTAATGTGCCTTCCTGGTAGTTTGTCCTCTGGTTTAGATTAACAAGGCGAACCTACTTGCCGAGCGGGAAGCAGATTCATCAAACGGGTATCGAGCTAGGTAATATTAGGTTATGTATATGATGAAAAAATTGTCCAGAAAATTTATGAAAGTTTGAACGGTCACAGCGCTCAAACGCGTTAATGTGCCTTCCTGGGGGTTTGTCCTCTCGTTTAGATTAACAAGATGAACCATCTGGCCGAGAGCGAAGTAGATTCATCAAACGGTTCTCGAGAAAATTTATCTCTAGAACCCGTTAATGTGCCTTCCTGGTAGTTTGTCCTCTGGTTTAGATTAACAAGGCGAACCTACTTGCCGAGCGGGAAGCAGATTCATCAAACGGGTATCGAGCTAGGTAATATTAGGTAATGTATATGATGAAAAAATTGTCCAGAAAATTTATGAAAGTTTGAACGGTCACAGCGCTCAAACGCGTTAATGTGCCTTCCTGGGGGTTTGTCCTCTCCTTTAGATTAACAAGATGAACCATCTGGCCGAGAGCGAAGTAGATTCATCAAACGGTTCTCGAGAAAATTTATCTCTAGAACCCGTTAATGTGCCTTCCTGGTAGTTTGTCCTCTGGTTTAGATTAACAAGGCGAACCTACTTGCCGAGCGGGAAGCAGATTCATCAAACGGGTATCGAGCTAGGTAATATTAGGTTATGTATATGATGAAAAAATTGTCCAGAAAATTTATGAAAGTTTGAACGGTCACAGCGCTCAAACGCGTTAATGTGCCTTCCTGGGGGTTTGTCCTCTCGTTTAGATTAACAAGATGAACCATCTGGCCGAGAGCGAAGCAGATTCATCAAACGGTTCTCGAGAAAATTTATCTCTAGAACCCGTTAATGTGCCTTCCTGGTAGTTTGTCCTCTGGTTTAGATTAACAAGGCGAACCTACTTGCCGAGCGGGAAGCAGATTCATCAAACGGGTATCGAGCTAGGTAATATTAGGTAATGTATATGATGAAAAAATTGTCCAGAAAATTTATGAAAGTTTGAACGGTCACAGCGCTCAAACGCGTTAATGTGCCTTCCTGGGGGTTTGTCCTCTCGTTTAGATTAACAAGATGAACCATCTGGCCGAGAGCGAAGTAGATTCATCAAACGGTTCTCGAGAAAATTTATCTCTAGAACCCGTTAATGTGCCTTCCTGGTAGTTTGTCCTCTCGTTTAGATTAACAAGGCGAACCTACTTGCCGAGCGGGAAGCAGATTCATCAAACGGGTATCGAGCTAGGTAATATTAGGTTATGTATATGATGAAAAAATTGTCCAGAAAATTTATGAAAGTTTGAACGGTCACAGCGCTCAAACGCGTTAATGTGCCTTCCTGGGGGTTTGTCCTCTCGTTTAGATTAACAAGATGAACCATCTGGCCGAGAGCGAAGTAGATTCATCAAACGGTTCTCGAGAAAATTTATCTCTAGAACCCGTTAATGTGCCTTCCTGGTAGTTTGTCCTCTCGTTTAGATTAACAAGGCGAACCTACTTGCCGAGCGGGAAGCAGATTCATCAAACGGGTATCGAGCTAGGTAATATTAGGTAATGTATATGATGAAAAAATTGTCCAGAAAATTTATGAAAGTTTGAACGGTCACAGCGCTCAAACGCGTTAATGTGCCTTCCTGGGGGTTTGTCCTCTCGTTTAGATTAACAAGATGAACCATCTGGCCGAGAGCGAAGTAGATTCATCAAACGGTTCTCGAGAAAATTTATCTCTAGAACCCGTTAATGTGCCTTCCTGGTAGTTTGTCCTCTCGTTTAGATTAACAAGGCGAACCTACTTGCCGAGCGGGAAGCAGATTCATCAAACGGGTATCGAGCTAGGTAATATTAGGTTATGTATATGATGAAAAAATTGTCCAGAAAATTTATGAAAGTTTGAACGGTCACAGCGCTCAAACGCGTTAATGTGCCTTCCTGGGGGTTTGTCCTCTCGTTTAGATTAACAAGATGAACCATCTGGCCGAGAGCGAAGTAGATTCATCAAACGGTTCTCGAGAAAATTTATCTCTAGAACCCGTTAATGTGCCTTCCTGGTAGTTTGTCCTCTGGTTTAGATTAACAAGGCGAACCTACTTGCCGAGCGGGAAGCAGATTCATCAAACGGGTATCGAGCTAGGTAATATTAGGTTATGTATATGATGATGAAAAAATTGTCCAGAAAATTTATGAAAGTTTGAACGGTCACAGCGCTCAAACGCGTTAATGTGCCTTCCTGGGGGTTTGTCCTCTCGTTTAGATTAACAAGATGAACCATCTGGCCGAGAGCGAAGTAGATTCATCAAACGGTTCTCGAGAAAATTTATCTCTAGAACCCGTTAATGTGCCTTCCTGGTAGTTTGTCCTCTCGTTTAGATTAACAAGGCGAACCTACTTGCCGAGCGGGAAGCAGATTCATCAAACGGGTATCGAGCTAGGTAATATTAGGTAATGTATATGATGAAAAAATTGTCCAGAAAATTTATGAAAGTTTGAACGGTCACAGCGCTCAAACGCGTTAATGTGCCTTCCTGGGGGTTTGTCCTCTCGTTTAGATTAACAAGATGAACCATCTGGCCGAGAGCGAAGTAGATTCATCAAACGGTTCTCGAGAAAATTTATCTCTAGAACCCGTTAATGTGCCTTCCTGGTAGTTTGTCCTCTGGTTTAGATTAACAAGGCGAACCTACTTGCCGAGCGGGAAGCAGATTCATCAAACGGGTATCGAGCTAGGTAATATTAGGTTATGTATATGATGAAAAAATTGTCCAGAAAATTTATGAAAGTTTGAACGGTCACAGCGCTCAAACGCGTTAATGTGCCTTCCTGGGGGTTTGTCCTCTCGTTTAGATTAACAAGATGAACCATCTGGCCGAGAGCGAAGTAGATTCATCAAACGGTTCTCGAGAAAATTTATCTCTAGAACCCGTTAATGTGCCTTCCTGGTAGTTTGTCCTCTGGTTTAGATTAACAAGGCGAACCTACTTGCCGAGCGGGAAGCAGATTCATCAAACGGGTATCGAGCTAGGTAATATTAGGTTATGTATATGATGAAAAAATTGTCCAGAAAATTTATGAAAGTTTGAACGGTCACAGCGCTCAAACGCGTTAATGTGCCTTCCTGGGGTTTGTCCTCTCCTTTAGATTAACAAGATGAACCATCTGGCCGAGAGCGAAGTAGATTCATCAAACGGTTCTCGAGAAAATTTATCTCTAGAACCCGTTAATGTGCCTTCCTGGTAGTTTGTCCTCTGGTTTAGATTAACAAGGCGAACCTACTTGCCGAGCGGGAAGCAGATTCATCAAACGGGTATCGAGCTAGGTAATATTAGGTTATGTATATGATGAAAAAATTGTCCAGAAAATTTATGAAAGTTTGAACGGTCACAGCGCTCAAACGCGTTAATGTGCCTTCCTGGGGGTTTGTCCTCTCGTTTAGATTAACAAGATGAACCATCTGGCCGAGAGCGAAGTAGATTCATCAAACGGTTCTCGAGAAAATTTATCTCTAGAACCCGTTAATGTGCCTTCCTGGTAGTTTGTCCTCTGGTTTAGATTAACAAGGCGAACCTACTTGCCGAGCGGGAAGCAGATTCATCAAACGGGTATCGAGCTAGGTAATATTAGGTAATGTATATGATGAAAAAATTGTCCAGAAAATTTATGAAAGTTTGAACGGTCACAGCGCTCAAACGCGTTAATGTGCCTTCCTGGGGGTTTGTCCTCTCGTTTAGATTAACAAGATGAACCATCTGGCCGAGAGCGAAGCAGATTCATCAAACGGTTCTCGAGAAAATTTATCTCTAGAACCCGTTAATGTGCCTTCCTGGTAGTTTGTCCTCTGGTTTAGATTAACAAGGCGAACCTACTTGCCGAGCGGGAAGCAGATTCATCAAACGGGTATCGAGCTAGGTAATATTAGGTAATGTATATGATGAAAAAATTGTCCAGAAAATTTATGAAAGTTTGAACGGTCACAGCGCTCAAACGCGTTAATGTGCCTTCCTGGGGGTTTGTCCTCTCCTTTAGATTAACAAGATGAACCATCTGGCCGAGAGCGAAGTAGATTCATCAAACGGTTCTCGAGAAAATTTATCTCTAGAACCCGTTAATGTGCCTTCCTGGTAGTTTGTCCTCTGGTTTAGATTAACAAGGCGAACCTACTTGCCGAGCGGGAAGCAGATTCATCAAACGGGTATCGAGCTAGGTAATATTAGGTAATGTATATGATGAAAAAATTGTCCAGAAAATTTATGAAAGTTTGAACGGTCACAGCGCTCAAACGCGTTAATGTGCCTTCCTGGGGTTTGTCCTCTCCTTTAGATTAACAAGATGAACCATCTGGCCGAGAGCGAAGTAGATTCATCAAACGGTTCTCGAGAAAATTTATCTCTAGAACCCGTTAATGTGCCTTCCTGGTAGTTTGTCCTCTGGTTTAGATTAACAAGGCGAACCTACTTGCCGAGCGGGAAGCAGATTCATCAAACGGGTATCGAGCTAGGTAATATTAGGTAATGTATATGATGAAAAAATTGTCCAGAAAATTTATGAAAGTTTGAACGGTCACAGCGCTCAAACGCGTTAATGTGCCTTCCTGGGGGTTTGTCCTCTCGTTTAGATTAACAAGATGAACCATCTGGCCGAGAGCGAAGTAGATTCATCAAACGGTTCTCGAGAAAATTTATCTCTAGAACCCGTTAATGTGCCTTCCTGGTAGTTTGTCCTCTGGTTTAGATTAACAAGGCGAACCTACTTGCCGAGCGGGAAGCAGATTCATCAAACGGGTATCGAGCTAGGTAATATTAGGTTATGTATATGATGAAAAAATTGTCCAGAAAATTTATGAAAGTTTGAACGGTCACAGCGCTCAAACGCGTTAATGTGCCTTCCTGGGGGTTTGTCCTCTCGTTTAGATTAACAAGATGAACCATCTGGCCGAGAGCGAAGTAGATTCATCAAACGGTTCTCGAGAAAATTTATCTCTAGAACCCGTTAATGTGCCTTCCTGGTAGTTTGTCCTCTGGTTTAGATTAACAAGGCGAACCTACTTGCCGAGCGGGAAGCAGATTCATCAAACGGGTATCGAGCTAGGTAATATTAGGTAATGTATATGATGAAAAAATTGTCCAGAAAATTTATGAAAGTTTGAACGGTCACAGCGCTCAAACGCGTTAATGTGCCTTCCTGGGGGTTTGTCCTCTCCTTTAGATTAACAAGATGAACCATCTGGCCGAGAGCGAAGTAGATTCATCAAACGGTTCTCGAGAAAATTTATCTCTAGAACCCGTTAATGTGCCTTCCTGGTAGTTTGTCCTCTGGTTTAGATTAACAAGGCGAACCTACTTGCCGAGCGGGAAGCAGATTCATCAAACGGGTATCGAGCTAGGTAATATTAGGTTATGTATATGATGAAAAAATTGTCCAGAAAATTTATGAAAGTTTGAACGGTCACAGCGCTCAAACGCGTTAATGTGCCTTCCTGGGGGTTTGTCCTCTCGTTTAGATTAACAAGATGAACCATCTGGCCGAGAGCGAAGTAGATTCATCAAACGGTTCTCGAGAAAATTTATCTCTAGAACCCGTTAATGTGCCTTCCTGGTAGTTTGTCCTCTGGTTTAGATTAACAAGGCGAACCTACTTGCCGAGCGGGAAGCAGATTCATCAAACGGGTATCGAGCTAGGTAATATTAGGTTATGTATATGATGAAAAAATTGTCCAGAAAATTTATGAAAGTTTGAACGGTCACAGCGCTCAAACGCGTTAATGTGCCTTCCTGGGGGTTTGTCCTCTCGTTTAGATTAACAAGATGAACCATCTGGCCGAGAGCGAAGTAGATTCATCAAACGGTTCTCGAGAAAATTTATCTCTAGAACCCGTTAATGTGCCTTCCTGGTAGTTTGTCCTCTGGTTTAGATTAACAAGGCGAACCTACTTGCCGAGCGGGAAGCAGATTCATCAAACGGGTATCGAGCTAGGTAATATTAGGTTATGTATATGAAAAAAATTGTCCAGAAAATTTATGAAAGTTTGAACGGTCACAGCGCTCAAACGCGTTAATGTGCCTTCCTGGGGGTTTGTCCTCTCGTTTAGATTAACAAGATGAACCATCTGGCCGAGAGCGAAGTAGATTCATCAAACGGTTCTCGAGAAAATTTATCTCTAGAACCCGTTAATGTGCCTTCCTGGTAGTTTGTCCTCTGGTTTAGATTAACAAGGCGAACCTACTTGCCGAGCGGGAAGCAGATTCATCAAACGGGTATCGAGCTAGGTAATATTAGGTTATGTATATGATGAAAAAATTGTCCAGAAAATTTATGAAAGTTTGAACGGTCACAGCGCTCAAACGCGTTAATGTGCCTTCCTGGGGGTTTGTCCTCTCGTTTAGATTAACAAGATGAACCATCTGGCCGAGAGCGAAGTAGATTCATCAAACGGTTCTCGAGAAAATTTATCTCTAGAACCCGTTAATGTGCCTTCCTGGTAGTTTGTCCTCTGGTTTAGATTAACAAGGCGAACCTACTTGCCGAGCGGGAAGCAGATTCATCAAACGGGTATCGAGCTAGGTAATATTAGGTAATGTATATGATGAAAAAATTGTCCAGAAAATTTATGAAAGTTTGAACGGTCACAGCGCTCAAACGCGTTAATGTGCCTTCCTGGGGGTTTGTCCTCTCGTTTAGATTAACAAGATGAACCATCTGGCCGAGAGCGAAGTAGATTCATCAAACGGTTCTCGAGAAAATTTATCTCTAGAACCCGTTAATGTGCCTTCCTGGTAGTTTGTCCTCTGGTTTAGATTAACAAGGCGAACCTACTTGCCGAGCGGGAAGCAGATTCATCAAACGGGTATCGAGCTAGGTAATATTAGGTTATGTATATGATGAAAAAATTGTCCAGAAAATTTATGAAAGTTTGAACGGTCACAGCGCTCAAACGCGTTAATGTGCCTTCCTGGGGGTTTGTCCTCTCGTTTAGATTAACAAGATGAACCATCTGGCCGAGAGCGAAGTAGATTCATCAAACGGTTCTCGAGAAAATTTATCTCTAGAACCCGTTAATGTGCCTTCCTGGTAGTTTGTCCTCTGGTTTAGATTAACAAGGCGAACCTACTTGCCGAGCGGGAAGCAGATTCATCAAACGGGTATCGAGCTAGGTAATATTAGGTAATGTATATGATGAAAAAATTGTCCAGAAAATTTATGAAAGTTTGAACGGTCACAGCGCTCAAACGCGTTAATGTGCCTTCCTGGGGGTTTGTCCTCTCCTTTAGATTAACAAGATGAACCATCTGGCCGAGAGCGAAGTAGATTCATCAAACGGTTCTCGAGAAAATTTATCTCTAGAACCCGTTAATGTGCCTTCCTGGTAGTTTGTCCTCTGGTTTAGATTAACAAGGCGAACCTACTTGCCGAGCGGGAAGCAGATTCATCAAACGGGTATCGAGCTAGGTAATATTAGGTTATGTATATGATGAAAAAATTGTCCAGAAAATTTATGAAAGTTTGAACGGTCACAGCGCTCAAACGCGTTAATGTGCCTTCCTGGGGGTTTGTCCTCTCCTTTAGATTAACAAGATGAACCATCTGGCCGAGAGCGAAGTAGATTCATCAAACGGTTCTCGAGAAAATTTATCTCTAGAACCCGTTAATGTGCCTTCCTGGTAGTTTGTCCTCTGGTTTAGATTAACAAGGCGAACCTACTTGCCGAGCGGGAAGCAGATTCATCAAACGGGTATCGAGCTAGGTAATATTAGGTAATGTATATGATGAAAAAATTGTCCAGAAAATTTATGAAAGTTTGAACGGTCACAGCGCTCAAACGCGTTAATGTGCCTTCCTGGGGGTTTGTCCTCTCCTTAGATTAACAAGATGAACCATCTGGCCGAGAGCGAAGTAGATTCATCAAACGGTTCTCGAGAAAATTTATCTCTAGAACCCGTTAATGTGCCTTCCTGGTAGTTTGTCCTCTGGTTTAGATTAACAAGGCGAACCTACTTGCCGAGCGGGAAGCAGATTCATCAAACGGGTATCGAGCTAGGTAATATTAGGTTATGTATATGATGAAAAAATTGTCCAGAAAATTTATGAAAGTTTGAACGGTCACAGCGCTCAAACGCGTTAATGTGCCTTCCTGGGGGTTTGTCCTCTCGTTTAGATTAACAAGATGAACCATCTGGCCGAGAGCGAAGTAGATTCATCAAACGGTTCTCGAGAAAATTTATCTCTAGAACCCGTTAATGTGCCTTCCTGGTAGTTTGTCCTCTGGTTTAGATTAACAAGGCGAACCTACTTGCCGAGCGGGAAGCAGATTCATCAAACGGGTATCGAGCTAGGTAATATTAGGTAATGTATATGATGAAAAAATTGTCCAGAAAATTTATGAAAGTTTGAACGGTCACAGCGCTCAAACGCGTTAATGTGCCTTCCTGGGGGTTTGTCCTCTCCTTTAGATTAACAAGATGAACCATCTGGCCGAGAGCGAAGTAGATTCATCAAACGGTTCTCGAGAAAATTTATCTCTAGAACCCGTTAATGTGCCTTCCTGGTAGTTTGTCCTCTGGTTTAGATTAACAAGGCGAACCTACTTGCCGAGCGGGAAGCAGATTCATCAAACGGGTATCGAGCTAGGTAATATTAGGTTATGTATATGATGAAAAAATTGTCCAGAAAATTTATGAAAGTTTGAACGGTCACAGCGCTCAAACGCGTTAATGTGCCTTCCTGGTAATTTGTCCTCTCGTTTAGATTAACAAGATGAACCATCTGGCCGAGAGCGAAGTAGATTCATCAAACGGTTCTCGAGAAAATTTATCTCTAGAACCCGTTAATGTGCCTTCCTGGTAGTTTGTCCTCTCGTTTAGATTAACAAGGCGAACCTACTTGCCGAGCGGGAAGCAGATTCATCAAACGGGTATCGAGCTAGGTAATATTAGGTATGTATATGATGAAAAAATTGTCCAGAAAATTTATGAAAGTTTGAACGGTCACAGCGCTCAAACGCGTTAATGTGCCTTCCTGGGGGTTTGTCCTCTCGTTTAGATTAACAAGATGAACCATCTGGCCGAGAGCGAAGTAGATTCATCAAACGGTTCTCGAGAAAATTTATCTCTAGAACCCGTTAATGTGCCTTCCTGGTAGTTTGTCCTCTGGTTTAGATTAACAAGGCGAACCTACTTGCCGAGCGGGAAGCAGATTCATCAAACGGGTATCGAGCTAGGTAATATTAGGTTATGTATATGATGAAAAAATTGTCCAGAAAATTTATGAAAGTTTGAACGGTCACAGCGCTCAAACGCGTTAATGTGCCTTCCTGGGGGTTTGTCCTCTCCTTTAGATTAACAAGATGAACCATCTGGCCGAGAGCGAAGTAGATTCATCAAACGGTTCTCGAGAAAATTTATCTCTAGAACCCGTTAATGTGCCTTCCTGGTAGTTTGTCCTCTGGTTTAGATTAACAAGGCGAACCTACTTGCCGAGCGGGGAAGCAGATTCATCAAACGGGTATCGAGCTAGGTAATATTAGGTAATGTATATGATGAAAAAATTGTCCAGAAAATTTATGAAAGTTTGAACGGTCACAGCGCTCAAACGCGTTAATGTGCCTTCCTGGGGGTTTGTCCTCTCGTTTAGATTAACAAGATGAACCATCTGGCCGAGAGCGAAGTAGATTCATCAAACGGTTCTCGAGAAAATTTATCTCTAGAACCCGTTAATGTGCCTTCCTGGTAGTTTGTCCTCTGGTTTAGATTAACAAGGCGAACCTACTTGCCGAGCGGGAAGCAGATTCATCAAACGGGTATCGAGCTAGGTAATATTAGGTAATGTATATGATGAAAAAATTGTCCAGAAAATTTATGAAAGTTTGAACGGTCACAGCGCTCAAACGCGTTAATGTGCCTTCCTGGGGGTTTGTCCTCTCGTTTAGATTAACAAGATGAACCATCTGGCCGAGAGCGAAGTAGATTCATCAAACGGTTCTCGAGAAAATTTATCTCTAGAACCCGTTAATGTGCCTTCCTGGTAGTTTGTCCTCTGGTTTAGATTAACAAGGCGAACCTACTTGCCGAGCGGGAAGCAGATTCATCAAACGGGTATCGAGCTAGGTAATATTAGGTTATGTATATGATGAAAAAATTGTCCAGAAAATTTATGAAAGTTTGAACGGTCACAGCGCTCAAACGCGTTAATGTGCCTTCCTGGGGGTTTGTCCTCTCGTTTAGATTAACAAGATGAACCATCTGGCCGAGAGCGAAGTAGATTCATCAAACGGTTCTCGAGAAAATTTATCTCTAGAACCCGTTAATGTGCCTTCCTGGTAGTTTGTCCTCTGGTTTAGATTAACAAGGCGAACCTACTTGCCGAGCGGGAAGCAGATTCATCAAACGGGTATCGAGCTAGGTAATATTAGGTTATGTATATGATGAAAAAATTGTCCAGAAAATTTATGAAAGTTTGAACGGTCACAGCGCTCAAACGCGTTAATGTGCCTTCCTGGGGGTTTGTCCTCTCGTTTAGATTAACAAGATGAACCATCTGGCCGAGAGCGAAGTAGATTCATCAAACGGTTCTCGAGAAAATTTATCTCTAGAACCCGTTAATGTGCCTTCCTGGTAGTTTGTCCTCTGGTTTAGATTAACAAGGCGAACCTACTTGCCGAGCGGGAAGCAGATTCATCAAACGGGTATCGAGCTAGGTAATATTAGGTTATGTATATGATGAAAAAATTGTCCAGAAAATTTATGAAAGTTTGAACGGTCACAGCGCTCAAACGCGTTAATGTGCCTTCCTGGGGGTTTGTCCTCTCGTTTAGATTAACAAGATGAACCATCTGGCCGAGAGCGAAGTAGATTCATCAAACGGTTCTCGAGAAAATTTATCTCTAGAACCCGTTAATGTGCCTTCCTGGTAGTTTGTCCTCTGGTTTAGATTAACAAGGCGAACCTACTTGCCGAGCGGGAAGCAGATTCATCAAACGGGTATCGAGCTAGGTAATATTAGGTAATGTATATGATGAAAAAATTGTCCAGAAAATTTATGAAAGTTTGAACGGTCACAGCGCTCAAACGCGTTAATGTGCCTTCCTGGGGGTTTGTCCTCTCGTTTAGATTAACAAGATGAACCATCTGGCCGAGAGCGAAGTAGATTCATCAAACGGTTCTCGAGAAAATTTATCTCTAGAACCCGTTAATGTGCCTTCCTGGTAGTTTGTCCTCTGGTTTAGATTAACAAGGCGAACCTACTTGCCGAGCGGGAAGCAGATTCATCAAACGGGTATCGAGCTAGGTAATATTAGGTTATGTATATGATGAAAAAATTGTCCAGAAAATTTATGAAAGTTTGAACGGTCACAGCGCTCAAACGCGTTAATGTGCCTTCCTGGGGGTTTGTCCTCTCGTTTAGATTAACAAGATGAACCATCTGGCCGAGAGCGAAGTAGATTCATCAAACGGTTCTCGAGAAAATTTATCTCTAGAACCCGTTAATGTGCCTTCCTGGTAGTTTGTCCTCTGGTTTAGATTAACAAGGCGAACCTACTTGCCGAGCGGGAAGCAGATTCATCAAACGGGTATCGAGCTAGGTAATATTAGGTTATGTATATGATGAAAAAATTGTCCAGAAAATTTATGAAAGTTTGAACGGTCACAGCGCTCAAACGCGTTAATGTGCCTTCCTGGGGGTTTGTCCTCTCGTTTAGATTAACAAGATGAACCATCTGGCCGAGAGCGAAGTAGATTCATCAAACGGTTCTCGAGAAAATTTATCTCTAGAACCCGTTAATGTGCCTTCCTGGTAGTTTGTCCTCTGGTTTAGATTAACAAGGCGAACCTACTTGCCGAGCGGGAAGCAGATTCATCAAACGGGTATCGAGCTAGGTAATATTAGGTAATGTATATGATGAAAAAATTGTCCAGAAAATTTATGAAAGTTTGAACGGTCACAGCGCTCAAACGCGTTAATGTGCCTTCCTGGGGGTTTGTCCTCTCGTTTAGATTAACAAGATGAACCATCTGGCCGAGAGCGAAGTAGATTCATCAAACGGTTCTCGAGAAAATTTATCTCTAGAACCCGTTAATGTGCCTTCCTGGTAGTTTGTCCTCTGGTTTAGATTAACAAGGCGAACCTACTTGCCGAGCGGGAAGCAGATTCATCAAACGGGTATCGAGCTAGGTAATATTAGGTTATGTATATGATGAAAAAATTGTCCAGAAAATTTATGAAAGTTTGAACGGTCACAGCGCTCAAACGCGTTAATGTGCCTTCCTGGGGGTTTGTCCTCTCGTTTAGATTAACAAGATGAACCATCTGGCCGAGAGCGAAGTAGATTCATCAAACGGTTCTCGAGAAAATTTATCTCTAGAACCCGTTAATGTGCCTTCCTGGTAGTTTGTCCTCTGGTTTAGATTAACAAGGCGAACCTACTTGCCGAGCGGGAAGCAGATTCATCAAACGGGTATCGAGCTAGGTAATATTAGGTTATGTATATGATGAAAAAATTGTCCAGAAAATTTATGAAAGTTTGAACGGTCACAGCGCTCAAACGCGTTAATGTGCCTTCCTGGGGGTTTGTCCTCTCGTTTAGATTAACAAGATGAACCATCTGGCCGAGAGCGAAGTAGATTCATCAAACGGTTCTCGAGAAAATTTATCTCTAGAACCCGTTAATGTGCCTTCCTGGTAGTTTGTCCTCTGGTTTAGATTAACAAGGCGAACCTACTTGCCGAGCGGGAAGCAGATTCATCAAACGGGTATCGAGCTAGGTAATATTAGGTAATGTATATGATGAAAAAATTGTCCAGAAAATTTATGAAAGTTTGAACGGTCACAGCGCTCAAACGCGTTAATGTGCCTTCCTGGGGGTTTGTCCTCTCGTTTAGATTAACAAGATGAACCATCTGGCCGAGAGCGAAGTAGATTCATCAAACGGTTCTCGAGAAAATTTATCTCTAGAACCCGTTAATGTGCCTTCCTGGTAGTTTGTCCTCTGGTTTAGATTAACAAGGCGAACCTACTTGCCGAGCGGGAAGCAGATTCATCAAACGGGTATCGAGCTAGGTAATATTAGGTTATGTATATGATGAAAAAATTGTCCAGAAAATTTATGAAAGTTTGAACGGTCACAGCGCTCAAACGCGTTAATGTGCCTTCCTGGGGGTTTGTCCTCTCGTTTAGATTAACAAGATGAACCATCTGGCCGAGAGCGAAGTAGATTCATCAAACGGTTCTCGAGAAAATTTATCTCTAGAACCCGTTAATGTGCCTTCCTGGTAGTTTGTCCTCTGGTTTAGATTAACAAGGCGAACCTACTTGCCGAGCGGGAAGCAGATTCATCAAACGGGTATCGAGCTAGGTAATATTAGGTTATGTATATGATGAAAAAATTGTCCAGAAAATTTATGAAAGTTTGAACGGTCACAGCGCTCAAACGCGTTAATGTGCCTTCCTGGGGGTTTGTCCTCTCGTTTAGATTAACAAGATGAACCATCTGGCCGAGAGCGAAGTAGATTCATCAAACGGTTCTCGAGAAAATTTATCTCTAGAACCCGTTAATGTGCCTTCCTGGTAGTTTGTCCTCTGGTTTAGATTAACAAGGCGAACCTACTTGCCGAGCGGGAAGCAGATTCATCAAACGGGTATCGAGCTAGGTAATATTAGGTTATGTATATGATGAAAAAATTGTCCAGAAAATTTATGAAAGTTTGAACGGTCACAGCGCTCAAACGCGTTAATGTGCCTTCCTGGGGGTTTGTCCTCTCGTTTAGATTAACAAGATGAACCATCTGGCCGAGAGCGAAGTAGATTCATCAAACGGTTCTCGAGAAAATTTATCTCTAGAACCCGTTAATGTGCCTTCCTGGTAGTTTGTCCTCTGGTTTAGATTAACAAGGCGAACCTACTTGCCGAGCGGGAAGCAGATTCATCAAACGGGTATCGAGCTAGGTAATATTAGGTTATGTATATGATGAAAAAATTGTCCGGAAAATTTATGAAAGTTTGAACGGTCACAGCGCTCAAACGCGTTAATGTGCCTTCCTGGGGGTTTGTCCTCTCGTTTAGATTAACAAGATGAACCATCTGGCCGAGAAGATGAATCATCTGGCCGAGCGAAGTAGATTCATGAAACGGTTCTCGAGAAAATTTATCTCTAGAACCCGTTAATGTGCCTTCCTGGTAGTTTGTCCTCTGGTTTAGATTAACAAGGCGAACCTACTTGCCGAGCGGGAAGCAGATTCATCAAACGGGTATCGAGCTAGGTAATATTAGGTTATGTATATGATGAAAAAATTGTCCAGAAAATTTATGAAAGTTTGAACGGTCACAGCGCTCAAACGCGTTAATGTGCCTTCCTGGGGGTTTGTCCTCTCCTTTAGATTAACAAGATGAACCATCTGGCCGAGAGCGAAGTAGATTCATGAAACGGTTCTCGAGAAAATTTATCTCTAGAACCCGTTAATGTGCCTTCCTGGTAGTTTGTCCTCTGGTTTAGATTAACAAGGCGAACCTACTTGCCGAGCGGGAAGCAGATTCATCAAACGGGTATCGAGCTAGGTAATATTAGGTTATGTATATGATGAAAAAATTGTCCGGAAAATTTATGAAAGTTTGAACGGTCACAGCGCTCAAACGCGTTAATGTGCCTTCCTGGGGGTTTGTCCTCTCGTTTAGATTAACAAGATGAACCATCTGGCCGAGAGCGAAGTAGATTCATGAAACGGTTCTCGAGAAAATTTATCTCTAGAACCCGTTAATGTGCCTTCCTGGTAGTTTGTCCTCTGGTTTAGATTAACAAGGCGAACCTACTTGCCGAGCGGGAAGCAGATTCATCAAACGGGTATCGAGCTAGGTAATATTAGGTTATGTATATGATGAAAAAATTGTCCGGAAAATTTATGAAAGTTTGAACGGTCACAGCGCTCAAACGCGTTAATGTGCCTTCCTGGGGGTTTGTCCTCTCCTTTAGATTAACAAGATGAACCATCTGGCCGAGAGCGAAGTAGATTCATCAAACGGTTCTCGAGAAAATTTATCTCTAGAACCCGTTAATGTGCCTTCCTGGTAGTTTGTCCTCTGGTTTAGATTAACAAGGCGAACCTACTTGCCGAGCGGGAAGCAGATTCATCAAACGGGTATCGAGCTAGGTAATATTAGGTTATGTATATGATGAAAAAATTGTCCAGAAAATTTATGAAAGTTTGAACGGTCACAGCGCTCAAACGCGTTAATGTGCCTTCCTGGGGGTTTGTCCTCTCGTTTAGATTAACAAGATGAACCATCTGGCCGAGAGCGAAGTAGATTCATCAAACGGTTCTCGAGAAAATTTATCTCTAGAACCCGTTAATGTGCCTTCCTGGTAGTTTGTCCTCTGGTTTAGATTAACAAGGCGAACCTACTTGCCGAGCGGGAAGCAGATTCATCAAACGGGTATCGAGCTAGGTAATATTAGGTTATGTATATGATGAAAAAATTGTCCAGAAAATTTATGAAAGTTTGAACGGTCACAGCGCTCAAACGCGTTAATGTGCCTTCCTGGGGGTTTGTCCTCTCGTTTAGATTAACAAGATGAACCATCTGGCCGAGAGCGAAGTAGATTCATCAAACGGTTTCGAGAAAATTTATCTCTAGAACCCGTTAATGTGCCTTCCTGGTAGTTTGTCCTCTGGTTTAGATTAACAAGGCGAACCTACTTGCCGAGCGGGAAGCAGATTCATCAAACGGGTATCGAGCTAGGTAATATTAGGTTATGTATATGATGAAAAAATTGTCCAGAAAATTTATGAAAGTTTGAACGGTCACAGCGCTCAAACGCGTTAATGTGCCTTCCTGGGGGTTTGTCCTCTCGTTTAGATTAACAAGATGAACCATCTGGCCGAGAGCGAAGTAGATTCATCAAACGGTTCTCGAGAAAATTTATCTCTAGAACCCGTTAATGTGCCTTCCTGGTAGTTTGTCCTCTGGTTTAGATTAACAAGGCGAACCTACTTGCCGAGCGGGAAGCAGATTCATCAAACGGGTATCGAGCTAGGTAATATTAGGTAATGTATATGATGAAAAAATTGTCCAGAAAATTTATGAAAGTTTGAACGGTCACAGCGCTCAAACGCGTTAATGTGCCTTCCTGGGGGTTTGTCCTCTCGTTTAGATTAACAAGATGAACCATCTGGCCGAGAGCGAAGCAGATTCATCAAACGGTTCTCGAGAAAATTTATCTCTAGAACCCGTTAATGTGCCTTCCTGGTAGTTTGTCCTCTGGTTTAGATTAACAAGGCGAACCTACTTGCCGAGCGGGAAGCAGATTCATCAAACGGGTATCGAGCTAGGTAATATTAGATAATGTATATGATGAAAAAATTGTCCAGAAAATTTATGAAAGTTTGAACGGTCACAGCGCTCAAACGCGTTAATGTGCCTTCCTGGGGGTTTGTCCTCTCGTTTGATTAACAAGATGAACCATCTGGCGTTTAGATTAACAAGATTAACAAGCGAACCTACTCGCCGAGCGGGAAGCAGATTCATCAAACGGGTATCGAGCTAGGTAATATTAGGTAATGTATATGATGAAAAAATTGTCCAGAAAATTTATGAAAGTTTGAACGGTCACAGCGCTCAAACGCGTTAATGTGCCTTCCTGGGGGTTTGTCCTCTCCTTTAGATTAACAAGATGAACCATCTGGCCGAGAGCGGAGCAGATTCATCAAACGGTTCTCGAGAAAATTTATCTCTAGAACCCGTTAATGTGCCTTCCTGGTAGTTTGTCCTCTGGTTTAGATTAACAAGGCGAACCTACTTGCCGAGCGGGAAGCAGATTCATCAAACGGGTATCGAGCTAGGTAATATTAGGTAATGTATATGATGAAAAAATTGTCCAGAAAATTTATGAAAGTTTGAACGGTCACAGCGCTCAAACGCGTTAATGTGCCTTCCTGGGGGTTTGTCCTCTCGTTTAGATTAACAAGATGAACCATCTGGCCGAGAGCGAAGTAGATTCATGAAACGGTTCTCGAGAAAATTTATCTCTAGAACCCGTTAATGTGCCTTCCTGGTAGTTTGTCCTCTCGTTTAGATTAACAAGGCGAACCTACTCGCCGAGCGGGAAGCAGATTCATCAAACGGGTATCGAGCTAGGTAATATTAGGTAATGTATATGATGAAAAAATTGTCCAGAAAATTTATGAAAGTTTGAACGGTCACAGCGCTCAAACGCGTTAATGTGCCTTCCTGGGGGTTTGTCCTCTCGTTTAGATTAACAAGATGAACCATCTGGCCGAGAGCGAAGTAGATTCATCAAACGATTCTCGAGAAAATTTATATTACATATATAGATATGTCAATTTAATTTCAGAATTCGTCATTTTAATTTAAGAAAGTGTCAATTGTAATTCAGAAGATGTCAAATGTAATTCAGAAAATTATTTTTATATTCGATTGCATGGCAGTGGCTTATTTGATAAGCTACTGTATTGCCCATAAACTGGCATTTTAAAGTAAAAAAAAAAAGTGAAAAATGGAGTTTTACGTCGGTGTCAAATAATTCTTTAACAGCAAGCTTTCTCGATGGACATTATTTACTGCATACCGCATAAATACTTTTATCTTGAAATTTTGATTTCCTAAGCAACCTCAACACTTACAGTTTTGTCATAGCCTACACTATTCATTTTGTATATTCTGAATTACAATTGATATAACCTGAAATTCATTTGATACGTTCTGATTTACAATTAACACTTTCTTAAATTAAAATGACGCAATCTGAAATTGAATTAACATATCTAAAGTACAAATGATATCTTCTGAAATTAAATTAATAAATCTGAAATGCAATTGATATGTTCTGAATTACACTTGGAAAAGGTGTAGTTGAAGATATTTTTCAGGTAATTGACATTTCCTCTCGTCGATTACAAGTTTCCTTTCTGATAATTTCATTCGTTGCTGATGCCCTTCATTTTTGCAGCTTGAATAGCTTTTACTTCCTACATTTTTGATTTTGGAATTATATTCTGATTTTTTCTTTGAGTTTCGGTAACTTCCAATTCCTCTGTAGTTGAGCAACTTTCCAAAGACATAGACCCTTCTTGTGAAGTTTCGACAGAAAAGCAAGATGAAGTAGTACTGGTCTTAGTTGATAGCACATTGAATGAGTGTGGGCTGTTATAATTAGGTTTCTAACCTATTAAGGGTGGGTTTATCAATGTGACTAAAAAAAGTTGGTACCGATTTTCAGCACACTCTGTATAACTCTGTATTCACTTGCATTAAGTTATTTATCCCTCATTTCGATTCGAGTTTCTTGGAATTCAAATCGATGTTCTTTTATTAATATCAAGATATTTCAACAAAAGCACAACGTGAGAGGCACGATACTCTGGCTTAGTTTCACTCAATTCAACTGCCAGAGACTTATAAATATGAAATTTAAACTTGAATATAACCCAAACTTGCGCATCAATTCCCAAAATTAATAATTATATTACATTTATCTCCCCCAAGAAACGAGATTCATTTGTTCACTTCATAAAATTTCAACGCATTTTCTTTTATACCCCTTTCCACCCTCCTCCCCATCGCTACAACAGCCCGATTTCCCCCCATTTACGCTCAAAGGGAAACGATTTCCATCCTCCTCCTTCCCTCCTTCCCTCCATCCTCCCCCCGGTTACAAAAAGGGGCAAATTCAAAGAATAATTTCGACTCAATTAAACTCCATCGCGGTACGTCAACAGCCAAACATCTCTCTTTCTACACTCCTTAAAAGGCGCCTCGATTTTCCCTTTTGCATCGAGAATCGAGGAGGTTGATTCCACCCCCTGTACACGCCACCCAAATTTGATATATATATTTTTTTTTTCAAGAGATCGATGAGCCGAATTTAATCATTTTTTATCTTAGCAATCTGTGGAATTTAAATTAATGAAAATAAAACGGTAAAGGGTGATCGGAATGTTTTCACGTAAAGCACCCTGTATAGGATCAAAGAGACTAGGTACACGGTAAGAGTTAAGAGTTATGTAGAGTGAAGTAGGACGAGAACAATTAAAATCCGATTAATTATGTCTCGATGGAAGGGGATGAGATCGTCTACCCCCCTTTATAAAGGCATAAAAACGTCGGCACCCACGATAGTCGACCCTCCCGTTCTTGAGAAACTTTTTAATGATTTATTATATCGCGGGGAAATCTCCGAACCTGAAAGAATTTTATTTTTTAATACACAGCTGTTCCGATGCCGGTTAAAAATAGACTTTTTTTTTCTGTTGTCTACCCAATTCTGAGAGGAAAGTTTTATTTAAGATTAGCACGTTTTAAATTATAAGAATTTTACGTGTAGTAAAATGTCTGACCTATCTACTATAACGTCAGCGCCCACGTAAAGTTAGAAAGATCTAGGTTTTATATTTGAGACGAGGACCCTCAGTCAATGTGTCAAACTTTTACGCTGCTACATCTTTAGTACTTTAGCTCGTCCTTTTTTTTTAGAACTCTTCCGTTCTATGCTAGTACATACATCGTTTTACTTTATATCGAAGTGGAGAACTAAATTGTAATTTAAATAAGTTAGGACGAGTTGAACGTCGTCTCCGAGTTTGAGAAATGTCGCTGAGGTTGTCGTTAGGTGTGTCTTTACCATCGCGAAATGATGTTACACATACAGTGCCAATCTTGTAAGATTGAACATAAAAATATCAGTTTTTCAATTCAAATGACATTATTCTAAATATATGACATTGTAACCATGGTAACAGAATCAAATAAGACAATAATCATGTATAACGAGTGCTTCGTTAATTCTTATCCGTAAGTTCTCAGTATCTCAGCAATAATTTTTTAAATATTGATGTTAATAAAGAAATCATTAAGATAAGTTGTTAGTTTTTATGATATTGCATTAATAACTAACGCTTGAAAATTCTAAAACTATACAAGTTACAACTATACAAGACTTCTTTATTATTTAGCAAACAAGTTTTAAAAATGTGTTTTAGGAAGTAATAATACGCTAGGGTTCACTTGAAAGTGTTAGTTTTTGTAATTTGACTTACTTATTTGAGATAGGTACTCAAAATTATGAAAGATAACCGATTTTACAATTTCACCAGAGGCGGTTCGATGTGTTTTGACGGTTCCAACATCGTCAAATCTGGGGAAAAAAATAATATTTTTACGAACAGCTAACAGCAAGAAAAATTATCATTATAATAAATTTTTGACAGGTGTCAAGTCAAATCGCAAACTATTAGATGATTACGACCTTCAAATTTATAAAAACTTACCAGTTTTATAACTCGTTGATGCGTTTTGACAGTTATAATTAATACTCAAATCAATTATGAAAAACGTACGATTTTTACAATTTGACAGCTGTCGAAAATAGTTTGATTTTTAAAACTAGACATAGCTAAAATGAGATATTTTTTACAACTTTGACTATCCCAACTATTTCTTCTTCTATTTTGACAGTTGTAAAAATTAAACTATTTTTGACAGCAGCCAAATTGTAAAAATCGTTTTTTTTTTCATATAAACAATTCATTTTATTTGACAATTGTTATCAGTTGAGAAAAATAAATAATTTTACAGTTTCAACAAGTTTAACTGTCAAAATATTTCTGACAGCTGCTATATTACAAAAACGAAATCTTTCCAGGGTTGATGCAAACTGGATTGCTATAAAATTAAGAAATTTTTACAATTTTGACTATAGCCTATCAAAAAAAAAAAAAGGAAGCAATTTCTTTTCCTATTCTGATAGAGTTGTAAAAACTCAACCTGTACCAACCCTAAAAAGATTTTGTTTGTGTAATTTAGCAGCTGTCAGAAATATTTTGACATTTAAACTTGTCGAAACCGTAAAATTAACTATTTTTGGCTGCTCTTCGGTTCTCGGGTTCTCTGCCGTGTAGAAAAGTTGTGGTACTTGACGTTTCGATCATCACACATCACTTCTGAAGAAGATCACGACAAGATGATCAAACGTCAAGTACCGCAACTTTTCTACACACGGCAGAGAACCCGAGAACCGAAGAGCAGCCATCAACAGCAGCCGTGAAAGCCTGAAGACTACATTATTAACTATTTTTGTCAACTAACAACAATAATCGAAAAACGAAATGAATTATTTGGCTGCTGTCAAAAATATTTTAATTTTTACAATTGACAAAATAGTAAAAGAAACTGTTTCTCCTTTTTATTTTGAATGGTTGGAGTACTCAGCATTGGAAAGAAATAACTCATTTTCACAATTTAACGGCTGTCAAATGTATGTATATGGAAAATTTTTTTTGCAATTTGGTAGCTGTCAAAAATATCGAAAGTGTTGCACCCGTCAAAAAAAAAACAAAAGATGTAGATAATCACTTTCAGAATTTGACAGCTTAGCTAAAAAAATATACAGGGTGAGGCATTAGTGCGTCAAAGCTCAATATATCCATTATTATTAAAGATATTACAAAACTTTATGTACAAAAATCATAGACAGTCTTAAGCTATATATTTTAAAATTATTTTCGTATATAGAGAGTGATTCATATTGCCAGGGTGAACCAAACATACATTTTCGATATAAGGTTTCATTAAGATTATTTTAGAAGTTAAATATCTCAGAAATTAATGATTTTAAATATAGGGAGTGGTTAATAAAAATGAAAGTGCATACAGTGTCCTTCCCTTTCTTAATATAAAATACAGGGTGTGCATATTTAAAATCGTTAATTTCTGAGATATTTAACTTCTAAAATAATCTTAATGAAACCTTATATCGAAAATGTATGTTTGGTTCACCCTAGCAATATGAAACACTCTCTTTATACGAAAATAATTTTAAAATATATAGCTTAAGACTGTCTATGATAATGTAGTCTTCAGGCTTTCACGGCCGCTGTTGATGGCTGCTCTTCGGTTCTCGGGTTCTCTGCCGTGTAGAAAAGTTGTGGTACTTAACGTTTCGATCATCTTGTCGTGATCTTCTTCAGAAGTGAAGTGATCTTGTCTTTGTAGTCTCGTGTGTTCATGATAACTGTGGCGTTCCCTTTGTCTGCAGACATTATGGTGCGGTCTTTGTCCTTCCTCAGTTCCATGATGGCTCTTCTTTGCTCTCTAGACAAGTTTGAAGTAGGTGGTTTAGCTGATTTCAGGATGTGTCGCGTAGTTGATCTGATCTCCTCTATTTCTCCTGCTGGTAGCGTTCTGATGGATGTTTCTATGGCGCAGATGATGTCTTCCTTCGGTATCTCTTTTGGAGTGATGGCAAAGTTTAATCCTTTTGCTAGAACTTGTTTCTCTGGCCCTTGAAGTGGTTTTGAAGATAGATTTATTACTACTCGGTCTTGATCCAAGGTTGAGCTTGGTGGTCTGATTTTCTGGTGAAGTTGCGTGAATTTTGCCTTCTGTTTCTTGGTGGCTGCTTCCGCTTGATATCTGGCCTTGTCTGTAGTTAGGCGATCAATGCTAGTCCATATGTCGTTGTTCAGCGTGTTGCTCAGGTGCAAGTGTAGTTCGTATAAACTATTCCCCACCGTATTAAGTTGGGTTCGGGTGTAGTGTATCCTCTCCCTAAGTAAGGCAGCGCTTGCTCTTTGAAGTATTCTTCTGGCGCTAGGAGTCTCGATGTGGTGTTTGATTTTCAGGAATGGTGGTGTCGTCTTCTGGTCTCTGCATCTGCTGAGAAATGCCAGTTGGCTCAGCAATTTTGACTTCTTTAGTCGTAGATTTTCCAGTCTCTTCGTAAGCGTAAACGTTTCCTCCCCGTAGAGGTTCAGGCTTTCACGGCCGCTGTTGATGGCTGCTCTTCGGTTCTCGGGTTCTCTGCCGTGTAGAAAAGTTGTGATACTTAACGTTTCGATCATCATTCAGAAGTGATCACTTCACTTCTGAAGAAGATCACGACAAGATGATCGAAACGTTAAGTACCACAACTTTTCTACACGGCAGAGAACCCGAGAACCGAAGAACTGTCTATGATTTTTGTACATAATGTTTTATGATATCTTTAATATTATAATGGATATATTATAGTTATTTACGAACCAAGTGCGTGAAATTATATTTCGCGAATGAGTGACCAGTTTAAAGCACGAGCCGGAGGCGAGCGCTTTATGGACACGAATTCGCGAAATGTTTCACGCACGAAGTTTGTACAATATTTTTTGTACGAGAACTATAATAATAATACATATTGTTAAATACGTTATCGTTTATGACCATATTATTAAGGTTAGGGATTTATGATTTCAAAATGTCACTAAATTAATCAAGTTCCAGGAAGTACCAACTTTACTTTTACGCACTCGTGCTTAAAGTGACTTTTTACCCACGCAAATCGAATCGTGAAATGACAGGTTTTGATAAGCGAGTACAAAAAATGAATTATGAAGCTCAAAATTGTAAAAAATAACCGAATTTATAAATCAATTATGAGAAATGTACGATTTTTCTAATTTGGCTACTGTCACAGATTTTGATTTTGACAGCTGTCAAAATATGAAACGGAATAGTTAAGGAATTCGAAAATGTAAAAAATCATTCACTTTACAATTTAACAGCCCTCCAACTTGTATCAACGGTGGAAAAAAGTTCTAATTTTCTAATTTAGCAACTGTAAAAAATGTTTAATTGTAATCTAAACTGCTAAGTTTTAAAATTTTCAAAGATAATTGTTTCTCAAATTTGACAGCTGTCACAAATATGCTCGTTAGTTGCAAATGTCAAATTAGGAAAAGTAACGATATTACAATTTTCATGGCTTAGAGACACAAAATTGTCATTTGATTCTGTTGCTATGGTTACAATGTCATACATATTAAGTAATGTCATCAGGCCTAAACCCATTTGCACTGCATTTGAATGAAACTTTCGCACGGTCGTGTAGACGACCGGAAGAGAACGGTACCGACCTGACATATATCGTATAGTTGTAAAAGAAGAAGCAACGAACGTGAGCTCCGCAGCTTTTACACTTTATCATCGAATTTTTAAGGAAAACTTTTCCCTCTACCCGAACATTAATAATTCAACAACCGGACGCTGGTTTAAATTTATTTTACGGTAGCGGTACGTAAAAAGTCAAAGTAAAAAATTTATTAGTCCGAGACCGAGTAAGGCAAAAAAAAGTTCGCCGAATTTTGGCCTCCGTCGCTTAGCGCGGTCGCATTAAAAAGTGCGAAAAATTATTCTTCGTTCTTGCCGCAAATGAGAGGGAAAACGGGAAAGAAGATGTAAAAACAACACAGAACCTGCGATATTGTAGCTATTTAAGATAGAATAGCTTTAGAGTAAGTTTTTAGAAATACATCCAATTTTATATCAATCTAAAGTCTTAATCTAATTCGGAAATTAAATTTCGAAAAGTCCTCTTCCAAACTTATCCGTAATTTATTACGTTTGCGTCACCTTTTCTCCGGCCGTTTAATATTCCTCTTGTAATTTCGAATTTCTCCCGAGAATAAACTACTTAATAACCATTTAAACATTGTTACTAACTTTCGCATCTTATTCCCTCAACTTTTAAATCGACGGTGATGGTACTTTCTCTTCTCTGTAATAGGTAGATATACTAAACAACTTCTGCGAGATTACCAACAGAATAAATCGACTATTTAGAGTGCAATAGATTATAGAAATTGCGGAGGAGGAAAACCCATTTACTCGAGTATTATTTTAGCATTAGCGAAAATGCTAAATAACGTCTACATAGGTCGGTCGGTCGGTAAATCGGTCGGTGTGCGCAAGTTTCCCAACCGAAAAGTATTTAACTCGGCAGCACAGCAAGAACGAATTACGCGTCAACATTACAAGGGGGTAATTACCAGATGCTTGCATAAATCTGATGGGTTTTAATGCGCTTTATGCCACACTAATTCATCCCACTACGTGACTTTTTAATCGACCATTTTCCGTTTTAAAATAGCTTTAAGAATTTACCAGGCGAAACGATCGATTGAAAAATCAAAATTCTTATAAACGATAATCCAACAACGTGAAAGACAAACACGCTTTCTGTTTGTTTTTAATAAAAATTCACGAAGTAGTAGAATGTACAAACAAGAGACTACAATCCCCTCTAATCCGTTCCCTCTCTTTACTGTTGAACTTTCTTCGACCGTCGAAGATCGAAGGCATATTTCTCGGAAATTTTATGCATCCTTACCCCCTTACAAACTCTACAGTTCGGGGTTTCGAAGCGGACTTCGGAAATACTCTCCGTTGGGACCTGTTGATTTAGAATGATGTGGTTGGTCAAACTAAACAATATTTCAAATACACCTGTATTAAACATCCTGTATAGTTGCGCTTTTTGATACTTAATAAATTAACATACTTAATTCGATATAGAAATATTTGTAAGCAATTATTTTTACCTGGGAAGTGGCGGCATCTGTTGATAGACGGAGCAGTTGTGCAAACTAAGTGATAGTGTTTTATTCAATGCTGCAACAATGGCTGATGGATTTAGAGGTACGCTGATTTTGTACAGTTTTACATAGTAATTATTACATTACACAAGTCCAATTACTTCTGTATTTTAAAAGAAATAAGAAAATTTTAACTATACAGGATGTCAAATAAAGACAGGGTTATTTTAAATTGAACACCCTGTCTATTTTTACTGTTTACGATTCTTCTAGGTCTTACCTTTATTATAATATAGGGTTTTGCTATGCTATTCAGTTTACTTTAGAAGATATGGAAAATTTTGCATAAATTTAATAACAAAGTTGGCGCCTCCTACCGTACTACAGCTGTCACATAAAATAATTCATTTGCGCTAGAAACATTTCTAATGTGATCTCCTTTCTTCCGAAATTATTTATTTATCGACGTATTCAATATTTTATACAGAGCGAATGTTTATTTTCTTACGTATTTCAAATGGAACACCCTGTATGTTCTTATTGGAGTAAACGCCTGCCTTCACGAACTTTATTATTTATTAAACATTCCCTATAGCTAAATGCGATAGTTTTGGATTTGTTTGCGTTTCTATAGGTCGAAACCATGATTTGAAACAAAAACGGGTTTGATTTTAATTGGTTCACCATGATGCTGAGCTAAGAAATAATAAAGTACCTGTAGTATACTACGGTTGCGGTTTATTTACAATGGAAATAGTAGCACGATAATTAGTAGTTAAGATTCTTAAGTATTATCTGAGACAGAATTGAATGATATTAACAAGCTTGAAGTTTTAATATAATACAATAATTTTATTACTGTTTAAAAATATAGATTGATATGGTTTACGTTCATCAGGAATTCTCTAGTAGACTACAACCAAGAAGAGAAGTTTTTGAAATTTTCTTGCAACGGTTTTGTCGGACTGAAACTATGAATTATGAAAAATCTAAATGAACCAATACCGTTTAAACAGAAGAATAAATGCATCTATATTATACGCAACGGCACCAATGTTGACTGATGATGATCATAGAGAGACCTAGAAGAATCGTAGAAGAACAGTAAAAATATACAAGGTGTTCAATTTAAAATAAAGCAAGTTTAGTTTGACACCCTGTATAGTTAAAAATATTTTTAGGTTATAGCCCCCCATGCGTTTCAACTTTTATCTTAATAACATTTTCTCATTTCTCTTATAATAGAGGAGTAATTGGACTTCCTCGCAATAATTCCCCACCCTGTATATAACCAAAACTTGTTTGGGAAATAGATAAAGTAACCCTGGTATGAGTATGCAAATGGTGACCAGTGATATCGGTCTATAATTATTAATATCAATTTTTGCACCTTTCTTAAATACTGGACATATGAATTGCATTTTCTAAAAACCATTACACTTATTGTTAGAGGTAAAAGACAGTTCTGTTTTTTTTTTTTTTTTTTCTATGAAAGGTCCTCTCACAGACCAGGAGTTGCAAGAGCCTATTGATGCTGTCGTAGAAAAAATTGAAGGTAATAGTGACGTGTCGGACGACGAAAGTGAAGATTTTCTGGTGATCATCTGGTTCATCTGAAAATCAAGAAGTCATTGAAGACGATGACGAGGAAATCAATGTGGATTATGAAAATGATATGGGGATCGGCCAGGAAAATAACGCTTCAGGAATACATCCCTGAGAGTCTTTATGATATAATAGATCAAGAAAACAATTTATATTCTGTCAGAGCTACTCATAGCAATACACTTGATAATGGGAATTTTGAAGTTTCCTAGGATTAGGCAATACTGGAAACTTCAGAAGCTATCTAAAAAGAATGGATCGACAAAGTGAGCGATGACAGCTGCCCATACTGCCAAGGGACCGATTGCATTCCTGGACATGCAATTCTGGAATGCGTCAGATGGACTAGTAGAAGATGCATGCTAAACACACAACTGGGAGAGAGAATATCACAGGAGAACATCGTAGAATTGATGACGGAAAGCGATATTAGAATTGGATAAGGATACATTCGTTCATCAGAGAAATTCTTCGCGAAAAAGAAAAAGGCGAGCGCGAGATAGCGGCAAGAAATAGATAACAGAAGGGAATGAGACAACCTGGTGCTGTTTGGTGATTCCAGCGCACCAAGGAGATGGTGAAGTAGGGGGTTTTAGCCGGTAAAATTCCGGCACTTCCTGGTTGACAGGAGTCCATGAGGATTAGGCAATACTAAAGCTCGATTACTGTAAAACCTAGTATTACTAATGTCATGTTTAGAAATCCCTTTTTAGCATTGAGAAACAATTTACACCTCACAAATGAAAAACCTGAAAACAACGATAGATTATGGAAAGTTCGGCCTATAACAGATTGTTTTGAAAATCGTTGCAAAAAAAAAATCAAAATGGACGAGAATGTTTGTATAGACAAAAAATGGTTTCCTTCAAAGGAAAACTGAATATAAAACAGTATATTCGAAACCAGCCGAACCCATGGGGTATAAAGATTTACTTCCTCTGTGGTGCAAGTGGTTTGGTATTAAATTTGATTATTTACCAAGGAAAAACTACAATACTAGACAAGGGCATTGTTTCAAATTATGGGATTAAAGGTGCCATCACAAAGTTAACACAATAAATCCCGGAATAGAAAAATTTCAAATTATTTGCTGATAATAAATAATAAAATATGGTATGCTGGCACTATTCGAAAGAATAGGACAGATTTATGCAACTGAAAAATAAAGATGCCCGAGGATCAATGCACGAATTTGTCAATCCAGACGAGAATCTGTCTTTACTTGAAATTTGTTGGAGAGAGTAAATCTCGACAAATCTTATTTTCAAAAAAAAAACATAAAAATAGAGTAGATCAATTGTATCTTTTGATTTTCTAATTCAAATTTCGAATCCTATTCATGCGATCCCAAAAATAGACCCTGGGGTAGAATTATCTTTCATTTTCTGAATCTGTCTGTTATAAATCATTGGCTATATTATTCGAGATTGCCAACAAAATAAAACATCACTAAGGATCATTGTATCTTTTGATTTGAAATTTCGGAATCGCTACTTTGATGGATTTGAGAGAGGCATCATTGGCCGGTAATGGATCAAACACCTCAAAGATGCAAAATGGAAAATTGTAAATCAAGGTCGAAGATCAACTGCACAAAATGCAAAATGTATGGTTTTTGAAATGAACATGTGACCCAATGTCCCACTTCTAACACCCAAAATAAAATAGAAAAAAAATTCTCATAAGATTTAAAATCAGGTTCGAAAAAGTTTAATAAAAAAGCATGAGACACGTTAGTTAGGACATCCTCTATAATATTATTCATCTAAAAATTCTATCTTAAAAAATGAGCCATACATTACTCACGCATACATTTCTAACCAATTCATATAGATCTATAGCAAATCGTCCGTATCGAAATAATCCGTTCAAAAGGAACCGAGATAGAGATAAGAGTGCCGTCGTCTGATGTCTCTCTAATATTTCGTCACAGCTTAGTATTTTTATTATTCGCGTCCTATCCACCTTCCCATCCTCAAACCTAGCGAGGTCCCGCGAGATGGCGTATAGGAGGTAGCGTGCGCGTTCTCTCGTCGAACGTTTCACTCAATCAACCGCAAACCGCATCATCGACTTCAATCCGCCTCAACTTCGAAGCAAAGCATCTCGAGTCAACTAATACAACTCGCCCCGTCGCCCCCCAAACCATCAAGGCAAGCAGACGAGATATTACTTCGAGGAGCTTTGAGTAGTTCTCTCTCGTAGTACGAAAATATGGCTGCGTACAATTGATTGGCTTCTTCGTAGTGGGAGAAGAACCCAATACTGTTCAATACTACTATGTATATATACTGATGTATTCTAGTGTTAATCTGCCTTTTAGAATACGTCGAATTTATTTTGTTTATGTATGACGTCCATTGTTGTGACAGTTCGGTTAAAATTGCATAACTGTAGATGAAAACAATTCTAAATTGTAGGACGTAGGAAGCTGCCGTTTCTTTTTCTTCAATTTATTAAATACTGTTTGAAGAGGATCCAATGCTTCAGTTATTGATCTGGTTACTTTCATATTGCGCTCCATTAAAGGATCGTAATGTAGGTATGATCTTTCCTTTAAATACTGTGCAAGCCGAAATACTTCGCCCAATCTTTCCAAAGACCATTCAGATGCTTGTGCGTCAGTTTCTTCATCTTCCTCTTCCTCTCTCGATGAAGTTATGAGTTCCTCCAATTCTTTATTCATCCATCAAATCAACGAATCCTTCTTCACTAAACTGCCTCGTTATGTAAGTGATTTTGTTTACTTCCTCATCAACAGTCGGTAAATCTTCAAAGTCGCTAACAATCTCTATCCACAAGATTTTATAATCGCTGGTTTTAATTCATTTATTGCTGTTTTGATAAATGCTTTTCAGCAATCCATAATTTGCAACTCAGACTTTATATCCATTGATATTCTAAGTCTTTCAAATACAAGACGAGTGTACTATATTACCTTAACGCACCGAATAATACCCTCGTCAAGAGGTTGGTATTAGACGGTATCTTCCATAGCAATGGATTTTGAATGACCAGCTGCATTGTCCATTATTAACAATGCTTTAAGTAGCAATTTCTCCTGTTCCAAGTATCGTTTGACTTCAGGACTGAAGCATAGGCGAAACCATTCAGTGAAAAGTGTTGCTGTAATCCATGCTTTCTTATTAACACATAATAGCAGCATTAATCTGTCTTTGCACGCTTTGAATCCTGGTGCCTGTTTTGCTGTTTTATGAATATACGGGCATTTACTGGGCATTTTTTTCCAGAGCAAACCAGTTTCATCACAATTAAACACTTGTTTTGCGTGGTAGCCTTCCTCTTCAATAATTCCTTTTAACTCAGCCGGAAACGTAGCAGCAGCTTCTTCGTCAGTAGATGCAGCTTCTCCAGTGATCTTTAAATTTTTCAAGTTATATCTGATCTTAAACCTATTCAACGATACCCTACTTGCCGTGAATGGTTTTATGTCTTCTTCAGTGGTGCCTTTTTTTTAAGTTTTCATAAAGACTTAAGGCTCTTTGCTGTAAAATATTACTACTGATCGGTACTTATATGTTTCCTATTCATATCCTCAATCCATAAATTTAACTTTCTAACTTTATTAGTACTTTATCACTTATTGAAGAAGAAGTTTTTTGGCAGTCTGGGATGCTACAAAAAAAACTAGATCGAATATTCTTCTTCCTGTTTTACAATCCCTCGCGTATGGACGATTCATTTTTACCATATATTCTTGCTACCTCAAGGTAGGCCAACACACTACGAAGATCAGAACTACCCGTGGAACACCTCAAGGCGGCGTTTGCTCGCCTTTGATGTGAAGCCTGCTGGCGGATGAGTTGCATAACAGGTTGACTGCTTTCGGCGTACACTGCATAGGATATACCGATGACATTGTTATAATAGCAAAAGGCAAGTTTGAGGGAATTCTTTGTGACCTGTGGGACTCAGTGGGGCTGAGCATTAACTCAGCAAAAACCACAATCGTACCTTTCACTAGGAGGAGAAAACTACTGAAAATGAAAGATATACTTAAATACAGCAGTAATCGAATGCAAAACAGAAGTCAAATATCTAGGAATAACCCTGGACAAAACACTTCTGTGGAACAAGCATATCGAACTGACAATGAATAAAGCAACAAGAGCTTTAATCATATGCCGGAATTTAGCAGGTAAAACGTGGGGTTGCAACCCAAATATACTGCGATGGCTGTATACTAGTGTAGTAAGACCTACGGTAACATACGGGGCAATCACCTGGTTCCAAAAGGTCACACAAGTCACAATCAAAAATATCCTTGGCAAGCTGCAAAGGTTAGCATGTCTATGCATTACCGGAGCAATGGGAACATGCCCAACCGCGGTCCTAGAGGTCATCCTAGACGTCGCACCTCTACACCTAGTAGTGGAGGGAGTGGCCCTTGCGGCAATGTACCGACTAGTCAGAGCAGGGACAGGAGGGGACGAGACTCTATGCCAACTTTCGGATCTGCCAAACGATTTTGTCTTCCATGGCGAGGACTTTCCCCACTTTCGGGTCTGAAAAGGAACCAAATAAAGAAATGGTTAGGAAATACAGCTTCGATGAAATGTGTCTTCCAGGCAGAGAATCTTGACAGAAACTATCGAAAGGAGAGCATTGCAATCTTCTCCGACAGTCAGGCAGCCTTACTGACGCTGAGTTCTAACACCATCAACTCCAAGTTAGTTTGGGAATGCCGGGATAAACTAAACAACCTGGGCAAGAAAAACATTATGCTTGGACACACTGGAATCTATGGCAATGAGAAAGCTAATCTATTAGCAAAGGAGGCCACCACAACTTCGTTTGTGGACCGGAACCATTCTGTGGAATAGGGATGAGAGCACATATCAGAAAGAACTTAAAGACAGGGAAGAGGACGTCAGAGCTTCCTCTGGCACAATCTTCCTGGTCTTGGAAATTTCAACAAGCAGAAAGCAAAAACCATGCTAGAATTAAACAGGAACAGATTACGCAATTTTATCAATTTTTTTATATAATACTTAAGAGCATTGTACATACATATATACATCTAAAATACCTGAATAAATGAAAATATCTTTTTCGGTCAGCGTTACCGTCAGCCATGCTCAAGTTAACCGGTTAGATTGTGCGAGGAAAGGAAAATTACAAAAGAAAACAAAATGAAAACGCATCATCTGTCCGTAGATATAAAGAGTACCGCTGGTGGTGGCCGGTCGAATTCTAAGGAGGTCATGCTGAGAGATAGCTTCCATTCGTTCTTTTGTTTCCGAGTTCGGCGTCTGTTTTATATGGTATCTAGATGAAATATTTACTGGCAGCGTCCTGAAAGAAATTAGAGGAAATTGGATTGAGTTCTTCTTAGATATATACGAGTATATATAGATATAGATGTTTAATTGAAAGAGGATGTCCCATATACGATGATTAGGTGCACGTTTTCCAACTACTACATCTACGTCACCGGGGGAAAAAAAAAAACGAAATTAATTTGAACTTCCATTTCCGCTGTTAGAAAAAATTATATTCTTTCCATTGCACACACACACACATCTAAGTATTACTCCATTCTTTTCGACGATCCTTATTTCCTCCAAACACATCCGTCCGTTTGGCCAGGCCAGCAGGCTCCTCCACTATATCATTATATTATGGCGGCGTAGCAGGTAATCGGGTTCCTTTCAACCGCCCATCTCGAGAGCAGACAGTTTGACAGGTCCGCTCTCCCCTCTCCCCCCACCCACCGCCCGAAAAATCGGAAATGATCCCGTCAACACAAAGACATTTTTATTGGAATTCGGGGGCAGGGGGAGCATGGAGGATGGATACTTCCTGCTTTTTTCTTTAGCCCTATACGCGTTTCGATAATGGTTCGACGTTATAGACGGGTGAGTTTTTGGGGGCGAGAGGGGACGTTAAATGAATTCCCCCCGACGCGCAGTTCGACGGGTCCGTTTCCGTTCCGTTAACTTGTTGTAGGTTGTACGTTTCCGCCGTGTTAACTTCCGTTTATCGATTCGACACGGGATATGTGTGTGTGTTTTTTTTTTCCTTCCGATGCAAGCTGTCGTGGATGGTGGGGTGGAAAGGTATCGGTGTGACCGTCATTACTTAGCGGGAAATTATTCGTTACGTTCTTTTCTCTTTCTTTTTTTCTTTTTAGTGGTGTTGTCCCCAATCGAATATAAGCATTTTTTTAATTTTGTATATATTAGATCATATATTAAATGACAGTTGAGGTTAGATCTCCCTTATGTCAGTATTCAATACTACCAACTTATATAGGAATTTAAAAAAAGCTTGCAAAAGCGTCCTTCTTCTTCTTAGTAGCAAATTACGCGATAAGTGGATCTATCTTGTTAATTTAAAATTTATTAATAGCGTATTATACGACGAAGACGGGTTAAATCTTAATTTGAAACTCGACGGTATGGATACAATACGTTAGCGAGTTAGTTTCGAGATCGCAACCCAACCGGAAATAATCATTTCAATTATAAACGAACCTAATAATATTGGATTTAGAATATTTCCGCATCATTGCGGTCCATGAATCACTTCCGAGGTGCTGGCGCGTCAAATGCTGTTGGGGAGGTATTATTAGGTTCGCGAATGCCGCGAACAGAAGGTGTGTAAAAAGGTATACGACAAAGAAAATATAACCGAGCCCGTATACTTAGGGGAAAGTTTGATGCTGATAAGGTGTATGTGGAAGGAGGAAGAGGAAACGGGCGTTAATTAAAATTTAGTCGTGTGGCAAATGATACTTCCTTAGTCGCTTTAATCACTTTTGACATTTAAACGTCAAAACTTATTCATATTTGACGTTTAAACGTCAAAATTTATTCATATTTGACATTTAAACGTCAAATTTATCCATATTTGACGTTTAAACGTCATACATCTACCTGCAATTGTGGAATATCCTGATTAATTACATTAATTAATTAAGAACATTTTAAAATATAAATGTAATCCCCAATTTTTTACCAGTTACATATCATGTTCAGATTTCCATTAACTTTAACTTCTCTCACATCATAACGCATTCATTCGTAATATATACCTTTTCCCCTTTGATAAAATATAATTTTTAAAAACATAAATTTCCATTCACATAACGTGGAGCTTCCATACGATCCTCTAAAAACAAAAAATAAAAAGGTAAACGAACATACATACCTACATCGAATTTTTGTCCGTTTCAGTCATTTTTTTTCATCATTTTCAGTGTGGAATCCATTCGTATTTTACATACATACATTCGCGGGATGATGGCATACATGAAATATTTTAGGAGAACTTGTTTATAATTTAATATAAACAATATCCTCGACGAATACATTATTCATTCCTCCGACACAATGATATTTTAGCATATGAATATATAGGAAAGTTCGGTCCCCGCATATCCCCAATAAGCTTTTGTTAAAGAACTTATGTATATAGACTGCATCGTACACAATATTACGAATGTAAATACGCTACATCTGCATTGCGTTATCTTACCCTCCCCCTTTTATGTTGCCGAAAGAAAAAGTAATTTGCCATCTCCTAATAGCTCCATATTTACTCTATATATGCATAGAATGTGAACGCGAATTTCGGAGCGCTATATACGTAACGTACTTACATAAGTAAGGTTAACTCGTTTCTCTAAACGAGACTTCAACTTCCGAGAATTTAGATTTCTGCCCGCTTCCCTCGTCTACTTCCTGTACAGTTTTTACAACTCAAAGCATGTATTAAGATGAAAATGTCAGTACTGAAATACCATATAACTAACATACATATGTAAATTATTATTCTTTCGTTTGAAATATTTCTCAAAGTGGAAGAATTTAAACGTCAAATCTGTCAAAATTTGACATTTCAGCACCAAATTGTTTCATAATTCACAATTAAACGTAAAAATTGTCCATATTTCACATTTAAACGTGAAATCCTTGGTGTAGTTGACAGCTTACGGTTAAAATTGCGCATATTACTCAGCATTTAGCTGTCAAATCTGCCAAAATTTGACATTTCAGCGCCAAATGTGTCCATAGTTCACAATTACATATAAAACGTGTCCGTATTTAACATTTACATGCAAAACCTATTCTATATTTGACAGTTTCAAGTTAAATTATACATACTGCTTGACATTTAAGTGTCAAACCTGTCAAAATTTGACATCTCAGTGCTAAAGTGGTCCATAAGTCACAATTAAACATAAAAATTGTCCATATTTCACATTTCAACATGAAATCCGCTGTATATTTGACATATTGTACATATTACTAAACATTTAACTGTCAAATCTGCCAAAATTTGACATTTCAGTGGCAAATTGTTTCATAATTCACAATTAAACGTAAGAATTGTCCCGATTTCACATTTAAACGTGAAATCCTTTGTGTATTTGACAACTTACGGTTAAAATTGCGCATATTACTTAGCATTTAGCTGTCAAATCTGCCAAAATTTGACATTTCAGCGCCAAATGTGTCCATAGTTCATAATTACATATAAAACATGTCCGTATTTAACATTTAAATGCAAAACCTATTCTATATTTGACAGTTTCAAGTTAAATTATGCATACTGCTTGATATTTAAATGTCAAACTGTCAAAATTTGACATTTTAGTGTTAAACTGGTTCATAAGTCAGAATTAAACGTAAAAATTGTCCATATTTCACATTTCAACGTGAAATCCGTTGTATATTTGACAGTACATAAAACATTTAACTGTGAAAAATTTTGACATTTGACATATTGTACATATTACTAAACATTTAACTGTCAAATCTGCCAAAATTTGACATTTCAGCGCCAAATGTGTCCATAGTTCACAATTACATATAAAGCTTATCCTTATTTAACATGTAAATGCAAAACGCTTTTACATTTGACAATTTAAAGCTAGGATTGTGCATGTTGTTCAACATTTAAACGTCAAACCTGTCAAAATTTAACATTTCAGTGTTAAACTGGTCCATAAGTCAAAATTAAACGTAAAAATTGTCCATATTTCACATTTCAACGTGAAATCCTTTGTATATTTGACAGCTTAAAGTTAAAATTGCGCATATTACTTAGCATTTAGCTGTCAAATCTGTCAAAATTTGACATTTCAGTGCCAAATGTGTCCACAGTTTACAATTACATATAAAACTTATCCATATTTAACATTGAAATGCAAAACCCTTAATACTTTGATAACTTAAAGCTAGAATTGTGCATACTGCTCAACATTTAAACGTCAAACCTGTCAAAATTTGACATTTCAGTTTGACATTTTAGTATCAAACTGGTCTATAAGTCAGAATTAAACGTAAAAATTGTCCATATTTCGCATTTAAACGCGAAATCCTTTGTATATTTGACAGTTTAAAGTAAAAACTGCGCATATTGCTTAACATTTAGCTGTCAAATCTGTCAGTTCATAATTATATCTAAAGCTTATCCTTATTTAACATGTAAATGCAAAACGCTTCGATATTTGACAATTTAAAGCTAGAATTGTGCATACTGCTCAACATTTAAACATCAAACCTGTCAAAATTTGATGATATTTCAGTGTCAAACTAGTCCATAAGTTACAGGTAATGTATAAATTTTCCATACTTCACATTTAAACGTGGAGTTCTTTCTATATTTGGCAACTTAAAGCTAAAATTGTACCTACATATTATTGTAATAACATTTAACTGTCTCAATCTGTCAAAATTTGACATTTCACTGTCAAACTGGTCCATAAATCACAATTAAACGTAAAAATTGTTCATATTTCACATTTCAATATGAAATCTTTCGTATATTTGACAGTTTAAAGTTAAAATTGTGCATCTTACTTAAAATTGAACTGTCAACAAAATGTCAAAATTTGACATTTCAGCACCAAATATGTCCACAGTTCACAATTACATATAAAACAGGTCCGTATTTAACATGTAAATGCAAAACCTTTTCTAGATTTGACAGTTTCAAGTTAAATTATTCGTACTACTTGACATTTAAGTGTCAAATTTATCCAGAATTGACAGTTAAACGTAAAAGTTGTTGATATTTCACATTTAACCGTGAAACCTTTTCTATATTTGACAACTTAACATTAAAATTGTGCATATTAGTTAACATTTAACTGTCAAATCTGTCAAAATTTGACATTTTAGTATCAACGTATCCAGTTTACAACTAATTTGTCCGCATTTAACATTGAAATACAAAATACTTTGTGTATTTGATAACTTAAAGCTAGGTTATGCATACTGAACATTTAAACGTCAAACCTGTAAAATTTGACATTTCAGTGTTTCACATTTAAACGTCAAAATTAAACTTTTTCATATTTGTTTGTGTATTTGATAGCGTAAATTTAAAATTGCTGCATAGTTTAACATTTAACTGTCATATCTGTCAAAATTTGACATTTCTGTGCTAAATATATCCACAGTTTACAATTACATATAAAACTCGTCCGCATTTAACATTGAAATACAAAATACTTTGTGTATTTGATAACTTAAAGCTAGAATTATGCATACTGCTCAACATTTAAACGTCAAACATGTCAAAATTTCACATTGCAGTATCAAACTGGTCCATAAGTCAGAGTTAAACGTAAAAATTATCCATATTTCACATCTAAACGTGAAATCCTTTGTATATTTAACAGTTTAAAGTTAAAATTGTGCATCTTACTTAAAATTTAACTGTCAACTCTGTCAAAATTTGACATTTTAATACCAAATATGTCCACAGTTCACAATTACATGTAAAACAGGTCCGTATTTAACATTTAAATGCAAAACCTTTTCTAGATCTGACAGTTTCAAGTTAAATTATTCGTACTACTTGACATCTAAGTGTCAAATTGATCCAGAATTGACAGTTAAACGTAAAAGTTGTTAATATTTCACATTTAACCGTGAAACCTTTTCTATATTTGACAACTTAACATTAAAATTGTGCATATTAGTTAACATTTAACTGTCAAACCTGTCAAAATTTGACATTTTAGTATGAAACCTGTCAAAATTTGACATTTCACTGTCGAACTGGTCCATAAATCAGAATTAAACGTAAACATTGTTCATATTTCACATTTAAACGTGAAACTTAATTATGTCGTTTATCTTTAGAGTATTTAGACCTCGGTTTAGACAAAGCAGTTTCAGCGCTGATGTTATGTATAACCAGTGTATTGGTGACTGTAACAAATGCTATATCGATCAAACTAAACAATATTTAAAGAAACGACTCTGTAATCACTAGAGATTAAAAGCTGTAAATATTGTCGGATTACTGAGAGGTATTTAGAAACAAAGTTTATATAATTTTTTTGTTATTATTGAATATAAACTGTATAATAAGTTTCGATCAATTAATAAAAACTGCGTAACATATAACTTTTAACTTTCCAACAACAACAGAAGCAGAGATTGAATTACCAACTCTCTCAGCAACAACAAAAAAATAAAAAACGCCGAATACAAGAGAAATATGCATCAGACATCACGATATCGGTAGAATATCGAAATTTCCGCGCATAAGTTTCGCAGTAGTTAAAAGCATCATTAAAAGTTAAAAGTTCGATGTATTGTTGTTGGTATTATTCGAGAGGATATCGACGCTGATTTTAACATGAATGTTTTACTCGTGTATGTATGTATATATATATACAGTCCGGTTCTAAAGTGTGCTCACCACCTCCTCCTACTAACTTATGATCAGTTTAATCAGTTGGTTTCTTTTGTTACAGTTCGTAGCTTCAATAATAACAAAGTTAGCAATGGTGAACTTTAGACACGATGAGCAAGAGTTGGAATTTTTAAAAAGTATCCAAAGTAATAATTTTCAGTTAGCCAACCACCCCAAAAAAAAAACAAGCTAAAATAAAATCATTACTTTTATATAACACATCGTTGTTCAAGATTACAAGGTGCTAGAGCAGCTATTTACGATTAGTACAGCATATGGCCCCGTCGAGTTCCCGAGTACTTCGATCGAAACTTGGCGTAAAATAGGACAGTTTTTAGGTGGTGCGCTCGTTTCATTTATATTATATGTGGGAAAGAGGTGAGAGAACAGTGTTAAAGTGTAAATTTCCACGATGTGGGCGAGAGAGAAATTTTGTCGTGTTATTTTTGTCATCCAACTCATTCTATTTCACAATGTAGTACAATCGTATCTATGTACTACATTTCCTTTTCGGGAAATATTGATAGTGCTGTCGTACCCTTGTAACAATCACCCCTGAAAGTGACAACCAAAACATTCAATAAAATGAAAATTTAATTGAAGATAGGATAGAATGTATGTATGTATGTACAAGAACTCAAATAAACATAGACTCCTTAACGAAGTACTGGGGAACGAAGCATATTCCTCAAATTACACATCAGCATTCTAGCGTACATCGAAAAACATACTTTGTGTGTCGACGTCGGGCGTCGGCGAAGAGGCGGACGAACCGCAAACCTCGTGTATAGTAATGTAGTGTGTCTGTGGCGGTGGGACGACCGTCTTCAACTGCTTTAAAGAAGAAAAATACTCGGTAGCACATAAATTATTCAACGTGGAAGGGACCCGTTTCTCTCAACGCCTCATCTTTGGATGGTTGCCTCCTGCTAAAACGAGGTCGTGTAATAGGGAACCGAGGAAACTGTATAAAAGGGATATAAGGGAAGACCAAAAGCACGCCGTAACATCAAACCAATTTCAAATTTACACAAACCTCCCCTCGCGCACGTCTAAACTTGGCGTGCACACACAGCAATTGCGGTTTTTTCCTATACTGCCGTGAATATACATGCTTGTGCACGTCGCTTACCCCGTCGCTGCTGCTGTTTTTGTTTCAGCCTGTATAGTTTGTTTTACATACATTAAGAAGTAGCTTTGTTTTTTTTTTTGTTACACTCCTATTTACATCGCTTTAATATTAAGATTGAAGAGGATAAAAAAATAATACAAGATTTTTAAGGGAAGTGGTTCGTAAGTCGTTCTCAAAATTTAACGATTTCGTGAATAACTCTGTATATATGTATACAGGGTTATTCACGGAATTGGTTCGTTAGAACTTTTCGATGTTCTTGAAATTCAACATTTCTGAAAACTTGTCGTTATAACTGATATCATCTGGACTCATCAACAAAATTATTTGCGTCATTGTACCACTTCCGGTTTACCGGAAATTGACGTCAATTTTCTCCTATTAAAAAGCATGATATATTTTTTATGAGTTTTGTGTATCAAAAATCAACCTTTTCAGAGTTATTCAATTTTTTTTGAAATATAGGGCGAATCACAACGTTATGTTCAAAATTCTATATTTCTGATGGTATTGCAGCTAAAGACCTCATATTTGGCATATTATCAGCCGAAATAGCACACATCAAATTTACGTCCTAAAATTTGTCATAATTTGTACAGGCTCATCCAAAATTAACGTTCATTTCGACCAAGTTCACATCGATGAAAGTCACTTTTTTTTTAATGGAACATCCTATATATTATTGCATTTTTGAATACACTTAATAATTCTCTATCATTCCTTATTAGACATATTGGATTGTATTTTTTACGGTTTCCAAGTTATAAGTACTTTTCTGGTGATAGTCCGAAAAATATGCTTTTTAATGTATTTAAAATCAATATTTATTTTTGAATTATTCAATTTTTTTCAAATATACGAGGGAGCGTTTTTATATTCGCGGAATGGGGGATAAGGGGTGGAAATAAAAAAACCAAATTATTTTTCTTTTTCAATATATTCACCTGCAAGACGGATACATTTTTCACATCTTTCAATTAATTTATTTATACCCTCATAAAAAAATGATTTCTCTTTATCTGCAAAATACGCCGAAACTGCCTCCTTGACTTCATCATCGGCAGTAAATTTTTTACCCCGCAGCTCTTTTTTCATTTTCGAAAACAGGTAATAATCACTCGGGGCCAGGTCTGGGCTGTAGGCTAGGTGATTCACAATTTCGAAGCCCACTTTATACAGGGCAGCTAACGCAACGCGGCTCTTGTGGACGGGCGCGTTGTCGTGCGAAAGCAGCACACCTCCCCGTCAATTTTCCCCGTCTTTTCTCTTTAATGGCTTCTTTTAGTCGCTCTAATATTGAAGCGTAATATTCTCCGGTTATAGAAACACCTTTATCTTTATAATCAATCAACAATATTCCTTCCGAGTCCCAAAATACCGTTGCCATGTGTTTCCCAGCTGATTGTGACACTTTAAATTTCTTGGGAGGTGCTGTGCCCTTTTTATGCCACTGCATGGAGTCTTGTTTGGACTCAGGTTCATAATGATGAACCCAAGTTTCGTCTCCAGTAACAATTCGACTCAATACACCATCCTTGTCTTCATTACAGACGTCCAAAAATGCACGCGAACACTCTACGCGCTGTTGTTTTTGCGACGGCGTGAGCATTCTCGGCACCCATCTTGCGCTGACCTGAGACATGCCGAGATGATCGTGTAGGATTTTAAAAATTGTTGTATCGGATACTCCAACCATTTCTGCGAGTTGTTTCTTCATTAGTCGAGCATCTTCGAGTACAATTTTTTCAACTTTTTGGATAAGTGCTGGCGTGGTCACCTCAATGCTCCTGCCCGGCCTCGGGTCGTCTTCCATGTTTAAATAAACTATGCCACTTGTACACCATGCTGGTTTTTCCTGGACAAGAGTCGCCGTAAACCAATGACATCTCATTCATTATGGTCGCGACTGATTTTCCTTGCCTGGTAAGGAACTTTATAACGGCACGATATTCGATTTTTTCCATATTTCACTTTTCACTCCTGATTATGTTACTTGGTTGACGATAGCTCAAAGACTAACTGTCTAATAACAATGAAACTTCGTATTTATACTAATTATGAGTCGCTGCACAGGCCACGCCCCCAATGCGCCTAATCACCCCCCTACAACCCGCTCATTCCGTGAATATAAAAACGCTCCCTCGTATGTTCAAAATTCTGAAGGCATTGCAGCTAAAGACCTCATATTTGGCATTTTATTAGCCAAAATAGCATACCTACATCAAATTTATACACATCGATGAAAGTCACTTTTTTTAGATGGAACACCCTATATATTATTGCATTTTTGAATATACTTAATAATTCTCTATCATTCCTTATTAGACATATTAGCTTGTATTTCTACGGTTTCCGAGTTATAAGTACTGTAGTGTTCAATATTAAAGTCAAATAAAATAAAAATGAAAAAATATATTAAACACTCAACAATAATTTTGATAAATTTTCGGGATATATAAATTTGATTGTTCCTGCTTCTATTTCGTTAATTTATTTGCCAAATATGGGATCTTTATTTTATTATGTCTTTTTTTCTTCATCCGACTTTTCAATTCTTATCCCTTTAAAATACAGAATTTTGAACATAACGTTGCAATTGACTTTCTACATTTCAAAAAAAATTTAATAACTCAAAAACGGCTGATTTTTGACATAGGGTGTCGTAGTAAGTTTTGATGCAGAATTGTATGCCCGACACAAAGAACTCATAAAAAATATACCAAATGCTATTTAAATTAAAAAAGTTGAGGTCTACTTCCGGTAAACCGGAAGTGATACAATGACGCAAATAATTTTGTTGATGAGTCCAGATGATGTCAGTTATAACTACAAGTTTTTAGAAACGTTGAATTTCAAGAACATCAAAAAGTTCTAACGCACCATTTCCGTGAATGTCCCTGTATATGCATATACAGCGTGTTTATTTGAAAACTTTCCACTGCAAATTTCTGGAAATCTAGAAAATTATGAAAAATTTCCTGAAACACATAAGAAGTATTATCTAGGGGGACAACTTTTGATGCAAAAATTGGCTCACCTACTTGAACACGCTACCCTGAAACATCTTTAAATGGAAAGTCGTATCGAATAATACTTCGTTTGAATAGTCGTTTGAAACACTACATTTTGGCGTTTAGTTTTTTTGAAATTGATCGATTCGTTTTCGAAATATTTAAGAAAATCTTTTGGTTTCAAACAAAACCCAGTTATTCAAAACGTGCTTTAACTTTTTAAGATAATTTACTTTCTCTTTCACAGTTATTCTTTTGCATCAGAAAAATTTAAAAAAAAAACGAAAAACAAATGATAAAAATACATATTTTCGGTACGTTTTGATGTGGATTTTGCATTCGTTTATTAAGTTTGTTACCGAAAACATAAAAGGTAATCCTATAAACGAAAAACGGGCAACAGCTGTAAAAGCAGATGTATCAGTTTTTCTTAAAAATTTCGAAAACGAATCGATCAATTTCAAAATACTAAACCCCAAAATGTAGTCTTTCAAAAAACTATTTCCGGAAACTTTTCATAATTTTCTGCATTTCCAGAAATTTTGCGGTGAGAAATTTTCAAATGAACACGCTGTATATAGTACATATATGATTGCCCGTGGGGACTACAATTCCTATCCTGCGCACTAATTCTCCTAGAAACATCATCAATCACGATTTAATAAGTCCCTAGCTGATATAGGATCCTCCGAACATTCCATTCGGAGGAAATCCCCGACACAACAATCTCAACATGCGAAATCGCTGCCAGGTATAACCGTGCGCGCGCTCACACCAACACACACCCTCGCATCTTATCTTCTCTTAAATTGTATCGACACTAAGGGAGGATCGGTAATACCACCCCATCATCGCGCGCTTGCGGGACGTCGTACACGTTGTCGCGGTTATCCCCCTATGTAGTACTAAACTAAATATAGAGATACAAGTTACCCTTCGGACCCTGTATTACACACCCGACATGTCCGAACACGACATTCCCACACATGCAGATATCTCCTGTATGTAATCGTAGTAGTAGTAGTATTACCACATATATGTAGGTTGATATATGCCGTTGACGCTGCCAAGCTCTACTGAATTATACCTCTAACGCAACGACAGGCTGATGTGGTCGTTAACGCTCCCTAGGATGATCTCTGCCATCTCTGTATGCGGAGATAGATAGACGGATGCGTGCTCCCCCCTTATATGTAATGATCTGGTAGCCACTGTTTGAATATGTAGTCTCACCACACCCTTCCCCCTCAATAGGAGCAATAGGTTGCTGGGAACAGTAAACACTGTTACCTTGTCGCATAATTTATCGGACATATGTTTACCTCTAATGTGATTACGTACGAATTTTCATCAAATTATATCGACTTGATCGAGTTAGATTAATGACAAAACGGAAACGGAAATCTTAAACAGCGATGATACAGACATTAAGGACGCTAACGAAAGTTTTGATTTACTTCTACGAGAAGGTGAGGACAAAACAATGTTTTTAATTTTGACAGCTGTCAAAAATGATTGAAACTGTTACACCTGCCACAGCAGTAAGAAAATTATGGTCATAATTCACAAACATAAAAATAACATTTAAACGTGAAACTTTTGTATATTTGACAGCATACAGTTTAAATTGCGCATATTACTTAATATTTAGCTGTCAAACCAGTTAAAATTTGACATTTCAGTGTCAAATTGGTCCATAATTCACAATTAAACGTAAAAATTGTCCATATTTCACATTTAAACGTGAAATCTTTATATATTTGACAGCATACAGTTTAAATTGCGCATATTACTTAGCATTTATCTGTCAAACCTGTCAAAATTTGACATTTCAGTGTCAAATTGATCCATAATTCACAATTAAACGTAAAAATTGTCCATATTTCACATTTAAACGTGAAATCTTTAGTATATTTGACAGCATACAGTTTAAATTGCACATATTACTTAGCATTTATCTGTCAAATCTGTCAAAGTTTGACATTTCAGTATCATATTGGTCCATAATTCTCAATTAAACGTAAAAATTGTCCATATTTCACATTTAAACCTGAAATACTTTATATATTTGACAGCTTGCAGTTAAAATTGCGCATATTAGTTAACATTAATCTGTCAAATCTGTCCAAATTTGACATTTCAGTGTCAAATTAGTCCATAATTTACAATTAAACGTAAAAATTGTCCATATTTCACATTTAAACGTGAAATCCTTTATATATTTGACAGCATACAGTTTAAATTGCGCATATTACTTAGCATTTATCTGTCAAACCTGTCAAAATTTAACATTTCAGTGTCAAATTGGTACATAATTCACAATTAAACGTAAAAATTGTCCATATTTCACATTTAAACGTGAAATCCTTTGTATATTTGACAGCTTACAATTAAAATTGCGCATATTAGTTAAAATTAATCTGCTGTCATATTTGACATTTCAGCATTTAGCTGTCAAATTTCTTTAAACGTCAAAATTTAACATTTCAGTTTATCTGTCAAATTGGTTAACATTTCATAATTCACAATTAAACGTAAAAATTTGTCCATATTTCACATTTAAACGTGAAATCCTTTGTATATTTGACAGCTTACAGTTAAAATTGCGGATATTGCTTAGCATTTATCTGTCAAACCTGTCAAAATTTGACATTTCAGTGTCAAATTGGTTCATAATTCACAATTAAACGTAAAAATTAATATTTCAAAAACTTGTCCGTATTTTGACAGCATTGTTAAAATTGCAAAACTCTTTTTGACATTTCAGTATCAAATTGATAATTCACAATTAACGTAAAAATTGTCCATATTTCACATTTAAACGTGAAATCCTTTATATATTTGACAGCTTACAGTTAAAATTGCGCATATTACTTAGCATTTTGATGTCAAACCTGTCAAAATTTGACATTTCAGTATCAAATTGGTCCATAATTCACAATTAAACGTAAAAATTGTCCATATTTCACATTTAAACGTGAAATCCTTTATATATTTGACAGCTTGCAGTTAAAATTGCGCATATTACTTAGCATTTTGATGTCAAACCTGTCAAAATTTAACATTTCAGTATCAAATTGATCCATAGTCCACCATTAAACGTAAAAATTGTCCATATTTCACATTTAAACGTGAAATCCTTTATATATTTGACAGCTTGCAATTAAAATTACGCATATTACTTAGCATTTAGCTGTCAAACTTGTCAAAATTTAACATTTCAGTATCAAATTGGTCCATAATTCACAATTAAACGTAAAAATTGTCCATATTTCAGATTTAAACGTGAAATCCTTTATATATTTGACAGCTTACAGTTAAAATTGCGCATATTACTTAGCATTTTGATGTCAAACCTGTCAAAATTTGACATTTCAGTATCAAATTGGTCCATAATCCACCATTAAACGTAAAAATTGTCCATATTTCACATTTAAACGTGAAATCCTTTGTATATTTGACAGCATACAGTTAAAATTGCGGATATTAGTTAGTATTTAGTTGTCAAACCTGTCAAAATTTGACATTTCAGTGTCAAACTGGACCATAAGTCAGCTATAGCTGTCTTTTTTCAATTTTGACAACGTCAAAACTGATTGAAATTGTTACACCTGCCAGAGGAGTACAAAAATAAACGTTTTTAAAGAATTCTGGTTATTGCGGGTGCTGCAACTGTAAAAAAAAACTGTTTTCACGATCTCGGAAACGTCAGAAATATTTTGACAGATTTGACAGCTGTCAGAATGATCATTTTCGTATGCGCTATTGTTCATTTTTTAACAGTTTAGCACCTGTTACAGGCATTTTTTTATATTGTGATATTTTTCGATGATTTCGTATGTTACGACTTGATAAACCGTGCATGGAATCACCATTAGATTGCTTAGCAGATCGAGACATCTAACGGAAGTCACAATCCACGAATTGTCCGAGCTAGATTAGCATCTGCTGTACCGACCTGTGTTGTGTAGTACCTCGCAGTGTGCTGCTTCCGATCTTGCACAGTAGAGGGCGTATGATTAGAATTAATTAAGGTTGAGATATAAATTGTCATGAAATTAGATCTTGTATGCCCGGAAGGTCCGCTTCTAAATGCTTGAGATCTATTTTCATTGCACTCGCATGCAGGGTGGGTGGCTGGGACAACTCTTATGAGCATAAATTATCTGTGTAAATGGATCTGCCGTTGAGATACAGCATATTTAGATTGTCATTAAGTTAATTGACATTCCATGAGAATAAGACCTTAATTACACAACTTAAATATGTTTGTCCCAAATTTTACTGCACAGTACTATACAAGGAACGTACCTACTCGTAGTATCTACTACTAGGGTTTTGATGCAAACTTTACTGTACTAAATGAAGCCGTTTGGTTCCGAATCGAAGAGGTCCATCTTCAGGATTATCTACCAAGCATTAATAGAACTAACTGGAGGCATTAATCGTGGCCAAGCCACAATGGAAGTGTTTATGGAGATCAGAATGATCAGAATGCGGAGTATCTTTTGAATGGTGATTCGTATAAATAGGAGTTCCGCAGAGGTCAGTTTTAGGACCTTAATTGTTTATAATTTACATGAACTAAACTAACCTCGCAAGAACAATGACAAGACTGAAATAACACAAAATCCTTTGTTTTATATTTAAACTAATTTTTAAACAAAGCAGTTGAAGTTTGTCAATTTTAACTTTATGAAAAATGTTTGCCGTGACTGTACTATAATATCCCCGCGTTTAACGAAGTTCTTTCCGTATAACGATGGAAAATTGAAAGTAAACTCCTGAACGCTGAACTACTGCCGTTTATTCTCGCCAACTTGTACCGAAGACAAGCAAAACCGGAGCCTATCGAGGCATCGACGGCTGTTTGTTCTTCGCGTACGATCCGAAGAGCTTCCGTAGGCGTGGCCTTGAATTTCCGGTCTCGTGCCGTTCTTCCGGAAACGAGAATTTCGATCTGTTCTATCCGAACAGGCGACCTCTATGTATGTATATAGGTATGTATACATACCTACGATGTAAACAGTAACGCGAACGGTGCCCGTAGCGATCCTCGAAGAATTGAATGGGAAAAGAGGATGAAGCGCGAAAAGATTTTTCGAAGCGTGTGATTGCATAAATAAAAAATTGAATACCATTTTTTTTTAATTTCATTGCGACTTTCTTAAGAGGCAGCCGCAACATTTAAATAAGCTCAATTTGACGTAACGTCGCGTCGGTGCACTTTAAAGTAAACGTAATCTAGCAAGCTGCCTTTACGATAATTGCAGTACAAGTCCGGCACAAGCGATGCGGCAATTAAATTCAAACAACTTCCATTCTCTCCAGAATTTCTTCCGCGACTGTGAAATCGTCGGCGGTAGAGAGGGTACAACGTTAATAATTAATTTTCCACCCAAGGTTCTGCTCCGGGTTTCGACCATCAGCAGTATCAGGAGTATAATTCGGTCATTCCATTCAGTAAATTGCGTCGGGAACATAATGGGATATCGGCCGCATAAAATATTCTTTTTTTTTTTTCGTCGTCTTTTCCCATTGTTCACAAATGAATAGGATTAAAACGAAATTTTCCTCGAAAAAAAAATACATATCGAACTGGTAGCTATAAGACGTGAACTAATTTCCTTACTGCACTCCCACCCACTGTTATAAAGGGAAAGGGGGAAGGGGGAAGGTACTGCAAATCGCATGCAAATATAATAAGCGACAATCTTGTTTATATTAATGCGGACAAATCGTCTGCCACCGTCGCCCTCGTCACCGAATTTACATAACATTGGACGCGGCAACGTTTTCCTTACACTTTGAATCTTATTAGAGAGGGGGACGAGAACGAGAATATGCTGCGGCTTTTTGTTCTCTTGTTCTTAGAGGGAAAATTCGGATGATAATTGCAGGTTATGGATGTGTCATTCGTTTAATTAATTTAATTCTATTCTTAATTACAGGCATAGGCCCAATTTGATAGTTTTTTTTTTCAAAAACGAAACAATACTTAACATTTAACTGTCAAATATAGACAAAATTTGACATTTAACTGTCAAATATGGACAAGTCTTGACATTTAACTGTCAAATACAGACAAAACTTGACATTTATCTGTGAAATATGGACAAGACTTGACATTTATCTGTCAAATATGGACAAACTTGACATTTAACTGTCAAATATGAACAAGACTTGACATTTAACTGTGAAATATGGACAAAACTTGACATTTATATGTCAAATATGACCAAGACTAAACATTTAATTGTCAAAAATGAACAGAACTTGACATTTAACTGTGAAATATAGACAAAACTTGACATTTATCTGTCAAATATGGACAAAACTGAACATTTAAATGTCAAATATAGACAAAAATTAGGGATGACTGGATTTAATTGTCAAAGGATAGGTGCAGAAATTCTTGGACGACAATTTTTTTAAATAATCCCGGATCAGACTTGTTTAATTGTTGGGAGCAAATATTTAAATGGACATTTATCTGTCAAATATGGACAAGACTAAACATTTAAATTCAAATATAGACAAAACTTGACATTATGGACCAGACTGGACATTTAATTGTAAATATGGCAAGACTAAACATTTAAATGTCAAAAAGCTTGACACATTATCTGTCAAATATGGACAAGACTAAACATTTAAATGTCAAATATGGACAAAACTTGACATTTAACAGTCAAATATGGACAAGACTTGACATTTAACTGTCAAATATAAACAAGACTTGACATTTAACTGTCAAATATGGACAAGACTAAACATTTAAATGTCAAATATTGACAAAACTTGACATTTATCTGTCAAATATGAACAAGACTTGACATTTAACTGTGAAATATGGACAAGACTTGACATTTAAATGTCAAATATGACCAAGACTAAACATTTAAATGTCAAATATTGACAAAACTTGACATTTATCTGTCAAATATGGACCAGACTGGACATTTAATTGTCAAATATGGACAAGACTAAACATTTAAATGTCAAATATTGACAAAACTTGACATTTATCTGTCAAATATGAAAAAGACTTGACATTTAACTGTCAAATATGGACAAGACTTGACATTTAATTGTCAAATATGGACAAGACTAAACATTTAAATGTCAAATATTGACAAAACTTGACATTTATCAGTCAAATGTCAAACTATGTTTAACTGTCAAACATGACAAGATTTGACATTTAACTGTCAAATATGGACAAGACTTAACATTTAACTGTCAAAATAGACAAATATGGACAAAACTTGACATTTATTTGTCATTTAACTGTCAAAAATGAACAGAATTGACATTTAACTGTCAAATATGGACAAGACTTGACATTTAAATGTTAAATACAGACAAAACGTGACATTTGTCTATCAAATATGGACCAGACTTGTCATTTAATTGTCAAATATGGACAAGATTAAACATTTAATTGTCAAATATGGACAAAACTTGACATTTAAATGTCAAATATAGACAAAACGTGACATTTATCTGTCAAATATAGACCAGACTTGTCATTTAACTGTCAAAAATGAACAGAATTGACATTTAACTGTGAAATATGGACAAGACTTGACATTTAAATGTTAAATACAGACAAAACGTGACATTTGTCTGTCAAATATGGACCAAACTTGACATTTAATTGTCAAATTTTAAATTTAATTGTCAAATATGGACAAGACTTGACATTTAACTGCCATCGTACGTAACAGATAGAATGCAAGAACCAGAAGGACCTTCCGATGTCCACAAACCTTCAACTAGTAATGAAGTTGTTGCTGATGGTGCCATCGATGTATTGACGCCGCCTCGTACTAAAGCAAGTACGGATACAGTAACTCCCGAAGCAGTTAGACTACACGTCAAGGCACAGGCAAAACCAGAGCATCAGAGGGGGAAGCAAAAAGGCCAAATCTACTGTTTTAACTGATACCCCAAATAAAGAAGAGATAGAGTTGATCTACTTAAGTAAAGCGAGATATAGGACTGGACCGGTTTCGCAAAAAAAAAATCGAAAAACAGCCCCATCATTATTTTTAAGAAAAAAGAGCTCTGAAATCGTCCCTCTTCTGTAGTATCCTATCTATCTACCACAGGTTTCCTGGAAGGCTCGATAACATACGAAAATGGGTCAGCCTGTATATAAATGGTGCCCATCTAAGACGTGGAAGTCTAATATCTTGGTTGATAAGAGAGATAACTGAATCTCTTTTATTAGATGTCAAATTTGACATTTAGACGTCAAATATAGACAAGTTTAACATTTTAATTGCCAAAAATGAACAATATTTAACAGTTACACATCGAATATGACAGATTAATTGACGTTTAACTGTCAAATATGAATAAATTTGACATTTATATGTCAAAGCACCATTTGGAAATAGAATTGCGTGTATATGAGTTGTATTCTTTTAAATTATTTCTATATTACAAGGTACTTTTTCAGTCTTTGATGTTTTTTCTTATAATAAGTCAACGTTATAATGGTAGGGTACATAAATTTAAATAAATCAGTTCTTTTACATATTTTCTTGCTTCATCACCGCTCATTTTTTTTTGTACATAACAAAGAATACATTATACTTGAAAAAGTGACATTTATTAATTATCAGTTCCAATTTAAGATAACAATTTGCGTGTTTCGAAAATAATCACACGCACAAAATTGGTGGCGCAGTCGTTAGGATACGAACAAATCACGAAATCATTTAACTCGGTTGCGTTAATTGAATTCGGCCCTTAATCAAAGTTACAGAATTTTTTCAAGCGATAAATGAGACGATTTAAAATTACTGCCAACCGTATTAGCTTATTTATGGCATCCAGTCATCTCGGAGGGAAGTTATTTCTGAAGTATATATACAGCAGTCGAGTCGTCTGGAGTTGAAACGGGGAGGCTGCGAAAAGACCGTAAACTCCGCAACGTTACTTCAAGTTTCCCTTTTCAGTTTTGGGCTGGCGCTGGTTGTGCTGTTGCTCTTACAACTGCTACTCCTGTGTGTTGCCCTTGGTGCTGCCCAACTCGGCGGCCTCACTCGTAATTAAATTTAAACTAAATTAACTGGGTAAACGAAGTTATCGTGCTTTCGGAAAGGTGGCGATAAGAACGTCGTTGGTTCGCCCTACCTCCTTTGTCTTTGTCTTTCTAGAGTACAGCGGGAGCGTGGAACAGTCAGGTAGAGAGGATACCCTGTTACGTTTAAGGTAGGAACGGGGATTAGTCTTGGCGCTCAACGCCGAGGTGTTTATTATTTATTGGAGGCTGTAAAATTGCCGACGACCCTAAAACACTCACGGGGTATTTAACGGGCCCCTAACAAATAGAACTTAAAATTAGGCTGGATTGTATGTAAGGGAATAATAAACGACCTAGCAAATAAGGTTTCGGTCCTAAATTATACACCTCTACCTTTTAGTTTCTTCTTTTTTAGATTATTCGGATTTAAATTTAACCAATACTTCAATTGCCTTTCGTTATAAATATATTTTCGTCGGTGTCTACTGAGTATCAGAATCTAATTTCCAATTCGGACGAATCGACGTTTACAAATAGTTTTAGTAGAAGTACAAAACCCTACTCCTCGTCGTCGTCTGACATTCTATCTCTCTGCGATGCTTTTTCGTTTTTGGTGGAATCGCCCCCACGAAATCTAATGACAATTTAATTGCATTCGTAGACGTCACAACTGTTGGAATTAATGTACCCACTTATAGGAGAGAACTCTCAACAAACTTCTGTTTCCTTTCGCTTTACCCTCCTGTCGCGGAGGGTTTAGCTAGCTCGGACTGCCGATGATGGTATTCGCGTGGAACGACAAGCGTAAAGTAACATTCTTGTACAGCTAGCAGAAGTTTGGGAGGCGATACGTTCCCTAAGTCCTTTTTGACTGATGATAGGAGGATCCGGATGCCGTTAAAATTCCCCCTTTTCTTGTTATAGTTGTAATGGGATAGATGGGGGTTAAAAACAAAGTTTTCTCAATCGATAAGTAAATGAGAGGGTGGAGAGGGGGAGCGAATTAATTACAGAATGATTATTTCGTAACAATTTTAATTCTATCTAATCTAACGCTTATATATGTAGGTACTAAACGGATGGATCGACGATACAATGGGATCGAATACGTTTACGCTATGCAGGCAAACGGGCAATAATCGAAATAAATTTGCGCTAAAACGAAGTAATTAGCTACTATAGATGCGATATCGCATTGTAGGCAAAACTTTACACATACATACATATCGAAAGGATATCAAATACGTGGAAATTCCCGAGGATCAAACCGAATGGTTGTAATAGTTATCCAGTTAACGAGATCGGTATGTAGCTAATGATTTTCGAATTCAATTACTCACTTCGAAATAGATTGAATGCATTTCTATATACGAGGGAGCGTTTTTATATTCGCGGAATGGGGGATAAGGGGTGGAAATAAAAAAACCAAATTATTTTTCTTTTTCAATATATTCACCTGCAAGACGGATACATTTTTCACATCTTTCAATTAATTTATTTATACCCTCATAAAAAAATGATTTCTCTTTATCTGCAAAATACGCCGAAACTGCCTCCTTGACTTCATCATCGGCAGTAAATTTTTTACCCCGCAGCTCTTTTTTCATTTTCGGAAACAGGTAATAATCGCTCGGGGCCAGGTCTGGGCTGTAGGGTGGGTGATTCACAATTTCGAAGCCCACCTTATGCAGGGCAGCTAACGCAACGCGGCTCTTGTGGACGGGCGCGTTGTCGTGCAAAAGCAGCACACCTTTCGTCAATTTTCCCCGTCTTTTCTCTTTAATGGCTTCTTTTAGTCGCTCTAATATTGAAGCGTAATATTCTCCGGTTATAGAAACACCTTTATCTTTATAATCAATCAACAATATTCCTTCCGAGTCCCAAAATACCGTTGCCATGTGTTTCCCAGCTGATTGTGACACTTTAAATTTCTTGGGAGGTGCTGTGCCCTTTTTATGCCACTGCATGGAGTCTTGTTTGGACTCAGGTTCATAATGATGAACCCAAGTTTCGTCTCCAGTAACAATTCGACTCAATACACCATCCTTGTCTTCATTACAGAGGTCCAAAAATGCACGCGAACACTCTACGCGCTGTTGTTTTTGCGGCGGCGTGAGCATTCTCGGCACCCATCTTGCGCTGACCTTAGACATGCCGAGATGTTCGCGTAGGATTTAAAAATTGTTGTATCGGATACTCCAACCATTTCTGCGAGTTGTTTCTTCTTTAGTCGAGCATCTTCGAGTACAATTTTTTCAACTTTTTGGATAAGTGCTGGCGTGGTCACCTCAATGCTCCTGCCCGGCCTCGGGTCGTCTTCCTTGTTTAAATAAACTATGCCACTTGTACACCATGCTGGTTTTTCCTGGACAAGAGTCGCCGTAAACCAATGACATCTCATTCATTATGGTCGCGACTGATTTTCCTTGCCTGGTAAGGAACTATTACACTTTTCACTCCTGATTATGTTACTTGGTTGACGATAGCTCAAAGACTAACTGTCTAATAACAATGAAACTTCGTATTTATACTAATTATGAGTCGCTGCACAGGCCACGCCCCCAATGCGCCTAATCACCCCCCCCTACAACCCGCTCATTCCGCGAATATAAAAACGCTCCCTCGTATGTATATGGATTTTTTAATATATAAATATAGTTATTTATTTAGTTCGAAACTTGTTATAATTTTTAATTTTGTCATTTAATACTTTTGACCATACCTGTATACATTCGTCGTGTTGGTCGAAGAGTCGTTGATGGTGCGTTGTTATTTTGAATACTTACATACGTCTGATAATTTATCAGTTCGAAATGATATACGATATAATAATTAAATCTAAAGTAAATTTCGAATTTATTCATATTTGACATTGAAATGTCAATCTTATCCATCTTCGAGAATTAATTATCAAGTAATCTGTCATATTTGATCATATTTGACTATCAAATGTCAAACTTATCTGTATTTGATGTCTAATGTCTATGAAATTTATTCATATTTAACATACGAATGTCAATCTCGTCCATATTCGAGAATCAAATGTCAAATAATCTGCCATATTTCATATTTCAAATGTCAAACTTAAATCTTGATTTATTCATATTTGACATATCAAATGTCAAACTTATCCAATTCGAAGTCTAAATGTCAAATAATTGCATATTTAACATTTAATTCAATCTTGTCCATATTTGATAATCAAATGTCAAATAATCTGCCATATTTCATATCTAATTTCAAATTTTGATTCATATTTGACTATCAAATGTCAATCTTATCCATATTTGACAATCAAATGTCAAATAATCTGCCATATTTTATATTTCATTTCCTAAATCTTTGTCATATTTGACAATCAAATGTCAAACTTATTTGTATTTGATGTCTAAATGTTAAATTTATTCATATTTGACATACTAATGTCAATCTCGTCCATATTCGAGAATCAAATGTCAAATAATCTGCCATATTTCATATTTAATTTCTAAATCTTGATCATATTTGACAATCAAATGTCAAACTTATCTGTATTTGATGTCTAAATGTCAAATTTATTCATATTTGACAGTTGAATGTAAAATAATCTGTCATAATCCATATTTAATTTCTAAATCTTGATCATATTTGACAATTAAATGTCAAACTTATTTGTATTTGTAGTCTAAATGTCAAATTTATTCATATTTGACAGTTGAATGTCAAATATTTAATTTCTAATCAATCAAATGTCAAATAATCCATATTTAATTTCTAAATCTTGATCATATTTGATAATTAAATGTCAAACTTATTTGTATTTGATGTCTAAATGTTAAATTTATTCATATTTGACATACGAATGTCAATCTCGTCCATATTCGAGAATCAATCATCAATCATGATCATATTTGACAATTAAATGTTAAACTTGTTCATATTTGACGTAATGTCAAATTTATTTATTTTTTGAAACTTCTACGTTCGGCATTATCGATATCTAACATTCGAATGTCAATCTTGTCCATCTTCGAGGATTAAATGTGGACTAATCGACTAGTTTATTAAAGAAATGCATAAAATTGCACAAGACAATTGCCTGTTCATACAGTTCTTATTGTTAGACGCTGATAATTTCAGACTCACAACAGAAGGATTCTGCCATGGTCTCCAAAAGGTTCAAAAATCTAAATCCAATTAAAAATGTATGAGGAATTGTAGTCAAGAATTATTGTGAGAACGAACACGCAAACACTTCGTGGATGAATTTTACAGAAAACTTTTCCACAGTTGAAGAATTCATACGTTGAAGCAAAGAATCTAATCGATACGTTCAATAGCAACTATACATGATTCGTTCTGTCAATAAATCTTCTACTAGGTGGAGGATGATTGATTGAATTATTGAAATTCAATAATTTTTTGTTTTCTGTCTGTTCCCAAATAGAAAGCACCATTACCTTTATCAGAATTCGCTTATAGAGGTCTTTTTGAGTTAGGCCGTCTCATATACATATAATGCGCTCCTCAGGTGTTGGTCGACAATCTATTGCCAGCCTGAAATATCCTTAAGCCTATCGTTGGTCGATTTAAATGTTGACTAACTATACTTAATTCAAAATTAACATTCACGTCAATTAACCTCGTCGAAGTTAATAATTTCTATATCGTATTATGAATCAATACACTCCGTTTTAATTCTTGGAATATGAAATAGTTTAAAAGGTGTTCATTTATTCCTCCTGTATACACAACAAAAAGAAATCACTTAAACAAGCAAAATGTCGAAACAATCCCATGTTGTTATTCTATTAGATTGCATTGTTACAGCGTTTATTAATTTATCAAAATAGTGATTCGTCAGCGTGTTATACATTAAAGTAGAACAGATTATGTAGACTACAGTTTTGATTGCTAAAATCCACCGCAAATTGCTACGAATCGTTTATACGAACCGTTGTTGCTGCTACTGCTACCGCTACACTAACCGGTGGTCATATTTCAGTTGTAACAGGAAAGAGGTCAATCTATTACCAACGTTTAACATTCGGGGGTGCTTTAGGATGAAGTGCGGAATTGTGTTCGGGTTTTTTATGGCGTTTATCCGCTTCAGTTGTTCAGGTATTTTATTCACACTCTAAACATTCTTATCTGTAGGTATAGTAATCCTGAATAATTACCTACCACCACCAATATGGTGTCCTCGTTTAGGTAACGTATCTACGTACAATATTTTCGTTGATCCCCTAAGCGTTTTACTTAACTAAATAGTAATTTCCCAACCGTTATGAATAAATGATATATACATATATTAGTAACTATTTCACGAGGTAGGTAGCTTCCAGATACTATCGTTCACGTTCAATGTGATATACAACTTTCACCCTTTCCTCCTTCACCTACCTATACCTATATATATTCTACACGTAAAACGTCTAACAACCCCTAGAGAGTATTGTACGTATACCGAATATACTACGTCATAAACATATTCTACTTGCTCACTTTTAATCTAGATAATTAATCGTGTACACACACACACACTACAGCGTATCTAATACACCGTCGTTTTTAGCTCTGAAATATTAATGAATTATAAAACTCTCTTCGTGTTCAGTTATAATTCCGTTCCCTTTTCCCGTTAAATACCTTCCCTCTACTTATATAGAGAAGATTGTTTGTTTTTTAAGGTCCGCAATCTGCAAATGGTGCATCACGGAATTAAAAATGCTCTTTTTCATAAACGGGATTTATTAAACTTGGATGGAATAAAATTCTTGTAGTTGGTGATACTTTTAATTGTCAAATTGACAGTTCACAAAAACTAATCAATTCTGTTCATCTTGCTTTTTTATTTTAACTTGATAATTTTGGTAATCAACTTCTCAACTTCCTAACACAGAATTAATATTATTATGGTTCGTTAGAACTTTTTGATGTTCTTGAAATTCAACATTTCTGAAAACTTGTAATTATAACTGATATCATCTGAACTCATCAGCAAAATTATTTGCCCCATTGCTCCACTTCCGGTTCACCGGAAGTGCTTAGTAGGCACTTGTCGATTTTTCGATGACAAAACTATTTTTTGTAACCTTAAATGGCAAAATACTACTGTTTTGATTACATATTCGTTCGCTGCTTTAATTTTCTATAAAATGTGAATGTGTGTCTGTAATTCTTCTATTTTCTCACAGCCGACATTTTCACAACACAAAAAAATACTAAAACAACTTCACTTCTTACTATTGGAACACATAGATATCAAGATGTATCAAGGATCAAGGTACTCGATAATGAACTAAATGGAATTGCCAACAACTGGTACCTAGTATATAATTTCATCCCTATAAAGTGACGGCTACTTTAAAGTTTTTTTTTTTTTGAAGTAATTGGAACTTTGTTGTAGTTTTAAGGCAGAGTGGGAATTAAAAATTACTGTGAAGTAGTTTTCATCAGTAGCGAGATAATTAATTTCACCTTAAATATTACTACACAGTTCTATAACTTTGAAGGAATTTCAAAAGTAGAAACGACGTCGTAATTACTTTCAACGCTACAATAAAGTAATAAAAACTATGAAGTGAAATATTAGTAACAAAACAACGTTACAAAGACTATCGAATATCGCTTTAAAGTTTGTGCCACCTTAAAGTTATTTTATATAGTAACAGTCCCATTCCAGAAACTTCAAAAGCTACCTAGAAGTACTGAAACTATTAAGTTCCAAATTGTAGTATTAATAACTACATAATTACCAAAAAAGTTTAAATAAAAGTAGGAAAAACAATAAAGTCGTTTTTTTAGTGGTATTAACGTAACAACGACTTTCTGGTGAAAGTTCGAAAAATACGCCTTTTTAATGCATTTAAAATCTCAGTAGTCCTTGAATGTCAAACAAAATTGGTATTATATTTGTACTATAAATACACATATTTGATATCTGTCAAGCAAAATGGAAAATGGAATATAATTACGGAAAAGAAACGATATTTTAGATTTATTTTCCATTCATGAAGACTGTAGTAGAATTGTGAGTACCACATGTCGAGTATATGACGACAGATATCCACATTTATGCAAAATGACCTAAAAATTATCAATACAAGAAGCCGAAAAAAAATGTTAAACAAATAAGCTTTGCAAAGGAATAAGTTAAGTGTGCTTTTTATGTGTCATCGTTATCTGATCGTGTTGAATTTTGTCTTTTGCAGCGCTATTTTGTTTAATTTTCTTGTTTGAGTTAAAACGTCGTTTCTTTTCTGTAATGTATTACATTTGTTATTTTGCAATATCAATTAATTTGACATTCAAGGATTACTAAGATTTTAAACGTATTAAAAAGCATACTTTTCGGACTTTCACCAGAAAAGTACTTAAAACTCGGAAACCGTCAAAAATTCGAGCCAATATGTCTAATAAGGAATGATAGAGAATTATTAAGTGTATTCAAAAATGCAATAATATATAGGAGGTTGTATTTGAAAAAAGTGATTTTCATCGATGTGAACTTGGTCGAAATGAACGTTAATTTTGGATGACCCTGTACAAATTATGACAAATTTTAGGACGTAAATTTGATGTATGCTATTTCGGCTGATAGCATACCAAATATGAGGTCTTTAGCTGCAATACCTTCAAAAATATAGAATTTTGAACATAACGTTGTAATTCGCCCTATATTAAAAAAAAAATTGAATAACTCAAAAACGGCTGATTTTTAACATAGGGTGTCTTAGTAAGTTTTGATGCAGAATTGTATGTCCGAGACAAAAAACTCATAAAAAATATACAATGCCATTTAAGTTAAGAAAAATAACGTCTACTTTCAGTAAATCGGAAGTGATACAATGGCGCAAATAATTTGCGATGAGTTCAGATATCAGTTATAATTGAAAGTTTTCAGAAATGTCCAAAACTGCAGTAATATACAAAATAATCTAATTAAAAAATTAATTTTAGTGTGTAACTTTTTTAAGCCACCCGGTATATTGGTAAAAGAACTTGCTGAAAAAAAAATAGATGTCGCTGCTGTAGTTTAATGTCAATTTATTAATATTGCGTTCAATTTAACAAATTCATGTTTCGTATCTTCCAATCGTTTCAGTCATATTAAGATTTATCAATTCTAGCAATAATATTTGATATTATAGACGCTTATTAAAAAAGTATCCTTACCTAACCTTAAAGATTCCGTTCCTGGATACGACCACTTGTGCAGATCTATAACATCCAGCGTAAGAAACACGTTGAAAAACCACACACATACACATAATTTCACTATTTACGTCTAAACACAACAATATTCGACCTTTTTTTTGAATTCAATAAACACAACAAGCAACAAGTATGTCAAATGTCAACTACAGCAAATAAACGAATATGGTGGTCCAGGATTGGCTAACGCCGTCGCCATGGCAACCCAAACCTATCTTCTGACGTTCATTTAAACGCATTAATAAAAATGTTTGATAATGAATTTATTAATAGTTTGATTTTATTAAACAAATAATAATAAATAATTTTAATGTTTAATAATTTCAATTTTCACAGATCACGCATTAAATCAAGGTGAGATATCTAAACGAGAAGTACAGCCAACATCATCATCGACTACAATGAAGAATATCGTAATTCAACACAATAAAAGTATTGAAGCTTTAAATGTGCAGAAAGTGAAAAGAAAGAAGAAAGTGGAAGCGATCAAATCCACCAACAACGTCAGTAATAACAAGGATATTACCCAAACTACCGAAAAATCTCAAGGTGAAGTTGAATTAAATCAAGATAAGAATAAAGATCGTAGCAACATAGAAATTATACCGAAAAAATCCGCGAAAATCGACGATGAAAAAACGGCGATAAAACGCAATCCTAAAGATGACGCTCAGAGATACGATGAAACCGAATCAGATCAAGACGATATAGAAACCACCCATCACAAGAAACCATTCTTGCGTAAAGGTTTCAAGAAACCCAAGCTGGCTAATTCACCGGATACAGTTGGAGAAACCAAACCAGGAAAACCCGCCATCTTACCCAGGAAATTATTCGGAAATAATCCGTGCGCAACGACCACCATTAAGAAGCAACTTGACGGTGTTAAGGATCGCATCGCCAGAATCATCGAGAGAATGGATCAGGCCAATTTCAATTGCGCCGCTTTGAACGCCGAAATTGATTTGATCAAAACATCCCTGCAACAGATCGTGAATAAAATTCCGGAAGCTCCTAAACATAGGGAGACTAACAGGGGGAAATTATTGGATAATATTCGCGAAAGACAAGCGAAGATGCACGCCAGATTCGGTAAATTAGAAATCATCAAACCTAAATCAGTTCTGGTTGGGAATCGGGAACCTGTAACGCCATCTAGGGGCGATGATACGAAGATGATTGACGTGAATAGTAAGATTGTATTAGAACCGACGAATTTATAAATAAATTTTGGAATAAACTCTTTAAATTGTGCATTTTCTATTTATTTAATCTTGTGTACGTAATTTAGAGCGTATGTAGAGTATTTAGTAAATTCTATTGTAATTTAAGCGAATGCTTGCGTTATTGAATTCTTCCTTTATTGCGAATAGTTTTGGGGCTTTGGCATCGAGCTGCATGCACTAGAATTTTAACAAAACGATGTGCATTTCATTACACTTACATAGTTCGTATAATTCTAATTCGTTTATACGTCATTCCATCGTTGAAATGTTCGTTTAAATAAATAAATAAAAACGGAAGAAAAACAGTAGATTCAATTTAACTAAATAAGAACGGAACGAGACTGGAAAACTGATAATTATTTAATGGTGATGTGAAAGGATGAGGTGGGCGAATTATCTAAACTTTCGGGTCGAACGGACTTTACACAGATGAGGGTGACTCGACGACGTAAACGCTACGAGGACTAGAAATTGAATTATCGAAAGTTTTCTCGGGATCCCGGAGCCTATTCTACAGAGAAAAAAAAAACCGTATTCTTTTGGCGTCCTTCGTTTTCCGGGAGACGGATGGACGGGTGCGCCCTCATCAAAAAAGAACCGAATTTAATTACGTAGTGTAAAAACATATATAGGCGGTGTAGTTAGATTAAATCCTTTTAAAAATGATGAATGGCTTGTTTATTATTTTTAAGTGTTTTCGCCGTTGTAAAATGGTCCTCTCGATCTGTCATATGGATTTTATTAATCATCGCTGTCACATTGACGGATTGATATTTCCTCCTCCAAAATTAAAGACCGATTCACGATGTATAAATTTAAACAGTAAAGATTTCGTTAAACGACAATTTTTTGATCGTGGTTTTACATAAAGTAGAACTTGTTTAGCCGGGTCGAATTTATAGCCGGACGTAAAAGTATTTGTCATACAAATCAAAATTTGAACGAGTATTTTTAGCATTGTGAAATGGTTCTCTCGATCTGTCATATGGATTGCCAATCATCGCTATCACATTGACAGATAATATGCGAACATCGCAATAACGTTTAAAAATTAAAGACTGGTTCACGATGCGTAAATTTAGTCGAAATTTCGTTAAACGTCAAACTGATAAGACACATTTTTTAATCGCGATTTTACATAAAATGGAACTTTTTTGGCCGAATCGAATCTATAGCCAAATACTATGTAAATATATATATGTACGTTCAAAGAATATTTTTTTAAGTGAAGTCCAGTGACCAGACAAATATTGGCTGTCGATTGTGGCTGTCAATTAATTTCAAATTGACGAGACATCTGACAGGTGTCAAAGAAGCAATAATTTGTCTGGTCCGCTGCTTGTTTGCGAACGTCCCTTGTCCCTCTACTTTAAAACTTTCGCCGTTCTGAATATACTGTGGCGCGTTCTCTATTTCAGTAATGGAACTAACACATCGTCATTTTTAGCAAAATGGTTCTCTCGATCTATCATATGGATTGTCAATCATCACTGTCACGTTGACAGATAATATACGTGCTTCAGAATAACATCCAAAACTTAAAGACTGATTCACGAGGTATAAATTTAAATAGTAAAGATTTCGTTAAACGTCAAACTGACAGGACAAACTTTTTAATCGCGACTTTACATAGAAGGAACTTTTTTGTCCGAATCGAATGTATAGCTTGTTAAGATATGTACATGTCGACTTAATGTCAGTAGTCAGTAGTCAGTTGTCAGTTTTCTTTAATGTAAGTAGTGCTGTTTGTAAAAAGCGTAGAAATTAAAAGCTGTTAAAAACGATCCACTGTGTTTAATTAAAAGAGTTAAAACTCTAGAACTCTAACATAGCCAAGCGAGGACACTTCAACATGTTATTATTAATATAGCTGCCGTAATAAATAAGAAAACTGTGTTACCTACTCATTTTTAGCATTGTAAAATGGCTCTCTCGATCTGTCATATGGATTGTCAATCATCGCTGTCACGTTGACAGATCACATCATTGTGATAGAATAAGTAGGGAGACGCTATCACGTGGCTAAAACGGCGCAGGTCGGCCATATTGGTACACCATTTTACGTCAAATACGTAGATTCTAGTGTATATGTCATGTATGATTGTATTATTTGATTGTTTCAGTTCTTACAGTTATATTATATAGCAAACTACTACAAGATATAATGATTTCTTGTGCTCTACCTAGTTGCAAAAGTAGAAACAGCGTTAACAAGAAGAATTCGTCGAAAATAACATTTCATTGGTCAGTGTTTGACATAAAAGCAATGTGCAGGGCCGTAATTGGAAAATTTCAATTGGTGCGCCTGTATGTTGGTACATAAATAAACTATTACATATTGAGCGTTTATATTGTCAAATTATGACATTTATGGGCCTTGAAGCTCCGCCCCGGATTTTATCAAAGTAGGCCGATCATTCTTCAAAATTTGTACAACGCCATAACTTTTCATTCTGAACAACTTTTCTTAGTAACACTTTGTTGTACTGTGAACGGAAAGGTAGTTTACCTAGAACTAAAATAGTGTTTCCTCAACTGTAAAGGCCTACTTGATTAAAAAAAAAAACCTAAAAATTAGTTTCAGACCAAGCCGAGCGCAATTCCAAAATATGAAATTCCAATTCGAAAATTTTTTGTCAATCATACCTATTGTAAACTCAATCACAATAACCTACAAAATATAAAGACTGATTCACGATCTGTACATTTAGTCAAAATTTTGTTAAACGTCAAACTGGTCAAACTGACAGGACAATTTTTTTTAATCACGACTTTACATAAGATGAAACTTTTTTGTTTCGAGTCAAATAGAGGTATATATAGCTGAGCGAGGATACTTCAATATGTTGTTATTAATACAGGGTGACCATTCAAAAACGAAACGTCATTGATTTTGGACATTTAAATGTCATATAAAAATAAAATGCTCAGACACGTCAATTTTGCTTTTGAGGAGGACATTTATTAGACGTACAACAAAACTCTCATCTGCAATCCCTCGGGCTCGGGCAGGGTGGAACTGACCTCAACAATTTTAAATGGAAGGGGGGTTGAGTTGTACCTCGATTGAAAGATCTTTCGACTCTCTTATTTACAATGATACCTGATTACTTGGAAGCCTACGCTTTGAGTTTTTATCTTAATTTAGCACTTTCAACATCTACTTAATTAATACATGTAAGTTTGTTATCTCTTTGATACTGTAAATCGCTTCTCCTAATAACAGAAATAAAAGTTAATTTTTGAGCATCATAATGATATGGAATATCATAAACTAGTTATCATTGTAAAGAGAATCGAAAAACCTTTCAATCGAGGTACGCCTCAACCCCCCTTTCCATTTAAGATTTTTTGGGTCAGTTCCAGCCTCTCCAAGGGATTGCAGATGAGGGTTTGGTTGTACGCCTAATAAATGTTTTCGAATGGCCACTCTGTATAGCTGCCACAATCAAAAAACTGTGTTAATAACAGTATAAACAGTTCTCGATCTGTCACATATGATTGTCAATCGTGGTTGTCACGTTGACAGATCATGTTTGCATCGCGATAACCTTCGAATCTTAAGACAGATGGGACCGAAATCTCTTCGGTACAACACTCAGGACGATGAGTACAATCTTTTCCACCCCTCGGAGATTGAAAATTTGACAAATGCCCGGCTAGAAATCTTTCGGTTTTTTTGAAATATCTCGGCTATTAAAGATCGGTTCACGATGTGTCAATTCAGTCAAAATTACGTCGAAAAAAAAGAACTTCAATGGTAAATTGTGTTTTCTAATAATAAAACCAAAACAACTTGGAACATTATTAATAGAAATATAGATAAACGTCAAAATGATCGTACTTATAGATTTTTTACTCGCAAAACTATTCAGGCAGAGTTTGGTATACTCATATTATTGTGATTTATTGTGATGAGAATAATTTCAACTTGATTAGCATTAAAATACATGCTTCGAAATAATTTTTTGATCTAAAATTCGCTACGAAGTGATCATTTTGAAATGTCCTGAGATAATCACACTGATTCCTGTATGGCAAATATATTTATTTATTTTGATCGTTAGGTTGGAAAGGTGGCGACATTATACATGAAATATATTTAGAATTTCAGGTAGAATTTAAAAACGAAACAATATACAGGGGATTCTATTTAAAATTACGAAGTTGGTGGCCACATCCGATGTACCTCGCAGTGTTGCCACCTTGAAAAACAAAATGTCAGATTATTCCTAGCTATGGTCATTATTCCTTGTTCATGTAACGTTGCTATTGCATTAAATATCATTATTTATTAATTAAATTAGTTTGAACATACTTAACAATCATAAAAAAATCGGTAATTTGCTCATTAATATTTCTGAAATATATTATTACACAGACAATTACATAAATAAGTCCCATTAAATTTATTTATATATATGTTAATGTGTTACCGCATAGCGGCTAATATACGATGCGCAAGCATTTTACACAGAATCAATTTGAATTATTAACAATCAAAATTGTGCTCGGTACAACGTTATAATTAATTACCTATTCGGTGCAATTTCCGATCATCCGATTTATGTTTATTATAACTTCTATATAATATATATATTTGAATAAACTCGGCGCATTGATTGGAGGCGTACAACAGTTCTGTTATTATTGGGACGGCTATTTTCGCTCTTTGTGTCGATGCATTAACATAGATTCAAATTAATTATTTACTATTCATTCATGGTTCCGCGAATCAGCGATAAATGAACTGCGTTTTGCGACAGTACTGAAGGAAATGATCCATGAACATATTACTGTTGTCAATCAATTCTTTAATTATTTACTTAACATTGTTTGTACTTAAATACACCCTGTAAAGGACGTGAACTAAATTACCCTCAAAAGAAATTTCATTTCTATCTTGTTTATCTCAACGGTAGCATGATCATAGCACAACATCCTTGTAATAATACCTCTCTCTACCTGTTCGATGCGCCTTTGCCCGTGTAAAACGGCACCTCGTACATTTCATTAAAAGTTTTTTCCGCGTCGAATACGATTTCTAGAAAAATCGCAGAAGTAGAGGGTAACTCTGAATAAGCAAAACTGCTCGTCGGAATAATAAATAAAGCAAGAGAAAAAAAAGCAACTCAAACTTGGACGGTTAAAGTAAACAAGCGCAGATTTGAAATCTTATCTGACGGAGTCGAAGTTAGTATATTCTAGTTTCGTCCTTTCTGCAGGAGCAGTGTCTCGCTTTGTGCAAAATGCGATCCTCCTCTATATATATATATATATGTATATACAGGAATGTGTCATACACCTTGAACGTCCGAGAAAATTGAGTTTCCTAAACTTTGTTGAGTTCCTCCGCCCTCTCGTTCCGAAGCTCATCTTTCTGCAGCAAACAGATGTAATAATATAAATATGTATTTTTTGAATAAATACAGTCTGATTCGTACGTACACTCCGCGGAAGTTTTGAAGTTCTGCGTATAATTTTAAATTTTAAATTTCGTAGTATTGAAAAATGTACTCTTAATTATTGTCAACGTCAAGTAAGTGTCAAAATCAATTCTAAATACGAAGAGACAGAAGAAAATTCGAAGTGGAAGAAAATGACTTTAATGCAAACAACGGGACTATACATAATATAAAGTGACAACGACTATGTTATTTTCAAGTATCTAGACAATTATTATCCTGAACAAATCAGTGACATCAAAGATGAGTATTATTGCATCAAAGCTATGATGCGAAGTGGTGGATTTTACAAATTATACTTTAGACTTATAAGGTTTCCAAATGGCTGACCAATGAATTTAATAATTTCCAATACAGCAACCTAGTTTTGCAGTAAAAAATTCGTTAGAATTTATTAAAGAAATTCAAAATATTCAGTTGCTGGAGGGTGAAATATTGATTTCATTTGATGTTAGTTCTCTCTTTCCTAGTGTACCGATTCCAGACACCTTGACATACCTCGAGGACTTGTTGCTTCAAAATAGTTTGTGTCAACAATGTGTCCAGGAATATATTCGCTTAACTGACATCTGTATGAAACAGAACATTTTTCAATTCAACACGAGTTTTTATGAACAGCTTGAAAGAACCTTTTCATGTGCCGTTTTGAAAAGGACTTAGAATCTGAGAGCGAATACTTTCCTATAGGGTTTGGTTGAGGTATATGGGTGATATTTTCGCTATATTTGACACTAAAAACTGTAATATTGACGATTTTCTCAATAAATTAAATAATCGGTTCGAAACCATAAAGTTCACTTGTGAAAGAGAAGAGAACGGTCAGCTACCCTTTCTAGATACTTTAGTAATTAGAAATAACAATAGATTAGAGTTTGACGTGTATAGAAAGGAACCCAGTACACTTCGCTACATTCCTTCAGATTCCCATCATTGTGTTCAACATAAAATGGCAAGCTTGAATTTTTTGGTCAACAGACTTCTCACTTTTCCCTTGAACAAGGCGAGGTATGAGAAAGAGTTTAAAATTATAAAAGATGCGGCTAAGTGTAATGGTTTCCAGCCTCAGGATATCTATAAGTTAATTAGGAAGTTTAATTATGAGAAAACTGTGAAAGAATCTACGACTTTTCGAGAGGATGTTAAAGCTTCACTCGTTGTGACCCTCCCTTACGCTCCCTTTATCACTAAAGGTTTGAGTAAAATCTTCAAAGAGCTAGATCTCAGAATAGTTTACAGTTCTGGGACTAGTTTGCGAAGTCTCATCGTTAACCCTAAAAATAAAATACAACCTCTAGAAAGGTCAGGTATTTACGAAATCAATCGCAAAGATTGTAATCAAAAAAATATATCGGGCAAACCAGGAGAGCAGTCTCAACTAGATTCAAAGAGCATATGGCTAATCTTGGATTCAATAGAATTGAGAAATCGAGCGTTGCCCAACACATTTTTGAAACAGATCACAACATCGATCATACGAATGTTAAATTAATTAGACAAATAAACAATTGTAAGTTTCTAAATGTTTTCGAATGTTTAATGAACTGTGACAACGGACCTATACCGCATTCGTCATTGTTTTCGTTAATCGGAAATTAATGATGCGTATCGGATTGAGCGTGCATAACATTTAGGTTACCTGTTTTTGTAGATTTTATTTTAATTTAGTTTTATTATCGCCTTGATAATGCTGTTGAAACGCGTCGGTGTTTTAGTTAAAACTCGTTTGGTGTTTAGTGGGTTAAAGTGTTTAGTGTTTTACTCCATTTTATAATAATAATAATAATAATACTTCCTCTCGATGAATAATAATAATAATAATAATAATAATAATATTGTGAGAGAACCAAAGACTCACATAAATCGGTTTTTATTTTATAAGATAGGTAGTGACGGTGGGGATAAATCATTTTTAGGGAATAATAAGCATTTCTAACAGACGTTAAAATTTGGCTATTAAATCTAAAATTGCGATCTATAACAAGACCCAAGTTTTTGGCTTCGTCAACTACAGGTAACGGGGCACCGTTGATAGATAAGTTGACGGAGTTGCAGAGGGTGTGATAACTATTTCTATCCGAAAAAACCTGCACGGTCGATTTAGAAGGGTTCAATACTAATGAATGTCGTTGGGCCCACTGAAAAATGTTATCCAAATCGATCAGAATATCATGCAAAGCCTGTTCCTTGTTAGAAAGATTAAATGAATGGTAAAGTTGAAGATCATCAGCATACATAGAGATCTTACAGGTTTTTTACTGTCGATGGTAGAAAAGCAGTATAAACAATAAAAAGCAGAGGCCCTAGTATGGAACCTTGAGGAACGCCGCGGTCTAGAGGGATAGGATCTGAGACGCAACTGGATAATTTAACATATTGGCTTCTATTGGATAGATAACTACTAAGGAATTGGATAGCATCCGTCTTTGCTGAAATCCAGCAAGACGAAGACAGAGGTAAAACCCCTGTCACGCGCGGATATTAGAACGTCGGTGACATTTAATAAACATGTTGTAGAACTATGTCCAGGGCGAAATCCAGATTGAGTATCTGGTATAATGTGGTGTAGATTTAAGTGGGCTCGCAGTTGGAAGTTGAGAATTTTCTCTAAAACTTTATATAGACAAGGCAGGGAGAGGGAAATTTAACTGATAGGTCGGAGATCTGAAAAATGTTTAGGGTTACTTCTTTTAGGAATGGGAATGACGATAGCCCGCTTTCAAGCAGAAGGGAAGGTACTATATAGATATAATATTTGTAATAAAAGGCAGGATATAGGGACAACAAGTTTTATTAATTCTACGGAAAGGTAGTCACATCCATAAGCATTGCTTTCGAGTTCACCAATATATTTGCATACTGTAGAGGTATCAACAGTAGCAAATGAGAAGGTCGGTATACTGATATTGAGTTTGGATTTAGCGTACAAGTCCATTATGTCAGAAGCACTCCCTAAGGTTACAGGCAGCGAATTAATGAAAAATTGATTTATAGCGTTGGCGTCATTTAAAGTTAGGATAGAATTTTTCGATTGTTTAACATGTAATTTATTTAATTCCCTCCACTTAGCTTTTTGGTTGCGGGATTGGAATTTATATTGGGAGTCGTCAATGTCATAGAATAATTGTTCGTTAAAATTCCTAAATGAATGATAAGTCACAAGCGACGGCTGAGCCAAAGGCCTATTTAGTCTTCGTTCACACTCAACTGCTTCACGATCAGAGAAAAGTTGTCTATATTATGCCGGTTTCGGACCACATAGTTTTGAACGCACAAATTTAGAGATATTTATTGATTTTACAACACATTTTTATATGAATTCTAGTCATCATTATCATTATCTTAACACATTTATATCAAAAGCCATGTTTTTTTTAACAGTTTTTGCTCGTACAAGTGCCTTGCTGGGCGTTTGGCCTCTCGTTTAGATTAACAAGGTGAACTATTTGCCGAGGAGGAAGCAGATCCATCAAACGGTTATCGAGCTAGGTAATATTTATATGATGAAAAAGTTGTCCAGAAAATTTATAAACGTTTGAACGGTCAAAGCGCCCAAACGCGTTAATGTGCCTTCCTGGGGGTTTGTCCTCTCGTTTAGATTAACAAGATGAACCATCTGGCCGAGAGCGAAGTAGATTCATCAAACGGTTCTCGAGAAAATTTATCTCTAGAACCCGTTAATGTGCCTTGCTGGGAGTTTGGCCTCTCGTTTAGATTAACAAGGTGAACCTACTTGCCGAGGAGGAAGCAGATCCATCAAACGGTTATCGAGCTAGGTAATATTTATATGATGAAAAAGTTGTCCAGAAAATTTATGAAAGTTTGAACGGTCACAGCGCTCAAACGCGTTAATGTGCCTTCCTGAGGATTTGTCCTCTCGTTTAGATTAACAAGATGAACCATCTGGCCGAGAGCGAAGCAGATTCATCAAACGGTTCTCGAGAAAATATCGATGAAATTTTAGCCCTATAAGGCGTTAATGTGCCCTGCTGGGCGTTTGTCCTCTCGTTTAGATTAACAAGATGAACCAACTTGCACCTATTGTGGTTAAAAATATATTGAGCATAAGAACATTTTTATTTTGTATACATAACTACTTAATTTACAGATTTTACTTCAAATTTATACTAATTACTAATATTTACATATCATTTATCCTCTTTTCTCTTTTTATTATTAATTAAACATATGTATCTAAGAAGATACAATTATTAACATATTTACTCACATTCACGGCTCAATATTATACAATTTAAAAGGGCTAAATAAAGTTATCATCATTATTGTCATTAGATTCATTGGATGACAATAAATTCGTTTTGTCTCTTCCAGAATCATTAAAATCTGTATCGGAACTATAAGTGCTTGAAGTGCTAAAAAAAAATATTGTTATAAAAATATTGTACTAATCTATTCTCTGATCCTTTTTTACCTATTATCTCCATCTAAGCCAATTTGATTCTGTATTGGTGGGTTTGGTAATATATTTAGAATATCTGTTAATTGTTGTTCCTCATAAAATGTACGTATTTAAATGTTCTTCATCGCCCTCTAGCGGCGACGGACAAGATAAAATTAAACAACTGCAATCACTATACATAGGACAATGAAAATCCTTTCTAATAAGACCAAATTTGCTAAATTCCGTTCACGGGAAGCAGAATAATTTAAAATAGAAGAACTGTTTCTGAAGATATCTTCGGATTGGTAATCCGGTTTTCGCTGATTTGTTGATAATTTAGCCTACTTTTTTAATTTCTTGTTAAAAATATATATTTCCATTTAATATTTTCGAGAAAAATTAAAAATTCCCGAAAAAACTTAAACAGCGCCCGCTAGCATGCACGTCACGTATTAAATCGGTTCCAATTTGTAAGCATCATATTGGAGGGTTAATGGTGTTTTCAACAAGACTAAGTTTGGAAAATTCGGTTCAACAGAGCCGGAGTTATAAACGTTCCTTCAAAACAAAGTTTCCCCTCCTCCCCACCCCTCATTTGACAAAATACAAAAAATATGTAGAACGTAAAATATGCAAAATTTTGAGTAGGTTTCGATTTTTATATTTATGATAGGTCTTAATCTTGGTAAATTTTGCGTAAAATAAGAATTAAAATTTTTGGTGATCGGTTACGCCCTCTAGCGGTCATGCTACGCTTTCCTAAATAATTTACAAATGTTTCTCGGGGTCACTTTAGTCAATAATATTTCTTTCCCAAAGCTGTACTATAAATTAATTCCTGAGATATGGCCGAGGGACATTGTTAGTTGGCCACCCGGTACATTATGCGAATCTGAGAATCAAGATTATACTATTAAAAATAAAAAATAATGTTTATCTTTATTGAAATTAGCAAAGATAAAAATTTTAAAGTTTGAAAGTGCAATTTTAAATAGTATTTCAAATTGTGACAGCTGTCAATGACAAACCTAAGTTTGGAATTTATTGTTCTGAACACCCGATATTGTTATATAACACTTTCATAATTATTTATATCAAAGTATCAGTCTAAAGTCTGGAAGATGTGATTTAAAAAGGTTAAACTTGTTTAAATGCTTGACCTCTAAAATGAATAACCTTGTTACACATTTTCTTAATCTTTCAAGGTTCATTAATTCATTAGTTTGTTTTATCGAGGTTATCACTAGGTAAAAAAAAATGCAAGTACACACAAGTACATAAGAATGATTACGAATTTATTTAAATACATTAACAAATTGAAAACAATACAAAACACAACATAAATAAGTATACATATATGTATAGGATACATTTAATTAAAATATATATCTATATATAATCCTCTTATAAAGAGGACCTTGATAAACAATGTAAAATTCTATTAAATATATATATATATACAATTCTACATCTATAATTTTATAAAATATGTATGTATAGGAAAAGTATTAACAAGATTATATATAATATAATATAATTGTTTAATTTTATTTTTTAATTTAAAATTTAAACACTCAATCTGTGCGACCTGGCGTAAATTATATCCAATTTCTTCTGCGGCGTTTGTACTGGTCTAACGTTGTTTAAAATGTTGTGTTGTTCGCACGGTGTGGATTTCATTGCGCGGAAATTTTCAACCTGTTGGTTCGAAATGTGAATCGGTTTGGGGTAAATTATCCAAGTTACGCTTTCGAAATAGGGTTCTGTTGTTAAGGAACCCTGATACGTGTAGTATCCCTTGCATTGTGCCCCCTCCTTTATCCAAGTTAGACAATCTAAAAATAGAATCGTGTATTTATTTAGAAAGTTTAATAGAACCACAATAGATCTTGAGGAGAATCGATTTTAATTAATCTCTTACCTGGCCTCACATCTGTCGTCGAATTGATCTTGACGATTTCCTTGACCGCCTCGCTTAGCTTCTTGAAGCAATCGTTTTCAAAGTCGTCGGTAGCCTGTAGGAAAAAGGCGACCACCGCCAGACCATCGTGTTTATCGACTGCGTCCTTGAACGAACCGTACTTGCTGTTGTAGTGAACCGCATGGGCTTCCATTGAATAGCTGCATGCGCAATTACCGGAAAGAAAAGAGTTTAGAAAAAGTACCTACATGTATTGAATCTCGGTCAGGGAAAACCCCCACACGGTTTCTCTAATAATAAGAAGTGATGTATTATATTTACGTTTTGATTGAATTGAATTGAATTAATTAAATGTAACACTTACGCTTTTCCTTCGAAAATATGTTCGCAACCGCTGTGATCATCGCTGCTCCAATGGAAATGTAACTGTTCGAATACGAATATGTCCTCGTGTAATGGGCCCCCTAACAGGAAAGGTGCTTCGCGGTTTTTAAACATCACCGTTGCTGCAAAATATAAACAAAATTTCATTAATTTCACCTTTTATTTCCACGTACATATATTAATATTGCTATTATAAATACAGGGTTTCCGCGGCCGAGTGGGACATAGGGAAAATACATGTAAAATCGGTTTTCGGTGAATATTATCTCCCTAATACTACTTCATCCAAATTTAAGTGCCGAATATTATAACTGGGTTAACAATGAACATTTCCACAATCATAGTACAAAGAAAGTCATTTTAATAAAGCCAAAAAAATTATTATTTTTAAACCTATTGTACGTGAATTCCTAATAAGGCTTTTAACACGTTAGTTAGTCCAAGTGGCCGTGCCGCAGGCGTTCACGCGACGCCTTAATAACGTAAGGCACAGATTGTTTGGGGTTCGAATCCGAGAAATGAATTCTATTTTTTATTTTTTTTTAATCTTGATTAAGTTCGGTTGTTTATTTTGACAAATGATTCTTCGTTAGTAACAATTAAAAATCGAATAATATAATAGCACGTGATCATTTTTGTTATTGTAAAAATTATTCATTATTTACCTTGTTCTTCACTGGATCTCTTGGTGCAGAAGTAGAACACTAAACACTTTAACCCACTGCACACCAAACAAGTTTTAACTAAAACACCGACGCGTTTCAACAGCAATGCTGTCATTATCAAGGCGATAATAAAACTTATTTAGTTTGATAATGACAGCATTGCTGTTGAAACGCGTCGATGTTTTAGTTAAAACTTGTTTGGTGTTCAGTGGGTTAAAGTGTTTAGTGTTTTATTATTTACCTTAATCCTCAAAAAATCGATTTTATAGTCTTCAAGATCTCTGATTTTTGTAGTTATTGAATTTGTAGCATTATTGTTGGAAATAAAAAATAAAACTAATCTGCCGGGATTCGAACCCTAAACAACCCGTGCATTTGCGTTATTAAGCCGTCGCGCGAACCATTGCGCCATGGACGCTTGCACTAACTCACGTATTAAAAGCCTTATTAGGAATTCAAGAACAATAGATTTAAAAATAATAATTTTTTGCCTTTATTAAAATCACTTTCTTTGTACTATGATTGTGGAGATGTTGTTGTTAACCCAGTTATAATATGCGGCCCTTAATTTTGAATGAAAAAATGTAGTTTAGGAGATAATATTCACCGAAAACCGATTTTACATGTATTTTCCCTAACCCCCACTTGGCCGTGGAAACCCTGTAGATCTTTAAGTTTGGAATAAGAAGAATGGTTGTCAATTTTTGTCCTTCCTTTTATATCAAGTATAAGTAGAGCCAATTTTATTAAAATAATAACAAAAAATGTTAATGTTTACGATCATAGATTATAGATAGAAGCAATTTAAATCGAACCAAACTTTTGTTAAAACAAATGAAGTTGTGTGTGAATAAGTGTGGCATAACTAAATTTTAATTCCACGAACTTTTATTTCACAAGACATAAAAATTGCTATCTCAAATTGAACGAAACGACAACGATTGACCATTTACTGGCCATCTTTTGTTTAGGCTATAGCCATATTGAGGAGTCTTGCACTAAATATGCTCAAAAATTGAAATTCAATCATGAAGTTTTCTTTATTGGAAACAATTGACCGGGTCATTCCATGTCATATCAAAACACACCCATTCAACTTGACCATCTTAAATTTTGATGAAATTTAGCCAAGAAAAATGTCAAGTTTTAATTTCTTATGTCAAACCGTTTTTGAATTATGGCCATTTAAAGTTGCCATAAATCGCCCAAAATTGCTCTGCGGACATTTACTGAAGTTGTAATTGAGGTAGAGACTTGGGAGTGGTTTTATTTTCTTCTATTTTTAATGACATCATTCATTTGATATGCAACACCTACGCGGTCTTGCGAAAAAATGTTTTCCAAAATTCATACTAAAATTTTGAATTTTAATTCCGAAATGGTCACATGTTTAAAAAATTTCAAAAAATTCCCAAAAGTAGTTTACTATGAAACTAAGTAATTTTAGTATCAATTAAAAAAATTAAAATAATGGCAACCCATTTGACGAAGTTCAATCCCTTAACGTGTAATTGGGTTTTTGTAGTGCAGCATTCCTTTGTTTGCGTCTCTTGTAAAGCAAAAACTGAAATCGTTATCTTATAGCCTTCGTGAGATGTAAGAACTTAAACAGAATTTGATTTTTTTTTTCTTGCTATTAATACCCTCACAGAAAGTGAAATATGACAACAAATTGAGTTGTTTCTTTTTGGTGCGAAAGAGGGATGAGAGCAGAGTGCAATTTTTGCTAATCTAAACTGAATAGAGCATGATTCAAGTACGAAAAAAAATATTTAGCAAAAGTCCTTCAAATTTTCTTATATACAGGACAACAGCCTGAACTATGAAAGCCCGATAGGAGAAGGTAGTGGGAGCTAAAATTAAATGTACCCATTTTAGTAATGTCAACTGTTTGTATGACAGGAATGTCAGTGGTTATGTCAAATACTATGGCAAATTATAAAACCACTTTATAATTTGCACCTTTTCATTAATTGTGTATTCTATTAGGATAGTTTGATGGTTCGGTAAAGTATTTAACATAACCTCTGATATTCCTGTCATATAATAAGTTGACAATAGTAAAATGGATACATTTAATTTCAACCCCCGCCACCCTCTCCTATCAATAGGCTTTCGTAGTTCAAGTTGTTAGTTAGCCTGTATACTTTAGACCCAATGCATGCAGTTAAGAATTTTATAAGATTACGATTTAACGAAGCACTCGTTATACACGATTATTTTCTTATTTGATTCTGTTGCCATGGTTACAATGTCATACATTTTGAGTAATGTCATTTGAACTGTCAAATTGACAAGTGAGTAGTAGAATTGTTCCTGTCAATCTAATAAATAACTTTTTTAAAATTAAACCAATGATAGTACCTAACTGCACTATATTTTACACGGTGTAGTATTTAACTATATATTATATAGCAAATCGTGTTTTACTTTGAAGGTTATATTTATATACCATTACATAATTTATTATTGAAGTATGTACATACATATATGTATAAATTAGCCGAGTAAAATGCGAAATACGAACCCATTAACGTAAAATAAACAACTTCCTATTATAAATTCCTAATCCTAACGAATCCCATTCGTGCGTGAAAAATGAATTATGAATACGCAGGATTTTATGTCGGCTAACGATTGTTTACTTTCGGATTCTTTAAAACGTGTAGGTACATACATACCTACATATGTACGATTTATCTAATCCCTCAGGTGCGATGCAATAAAGGCCGTATATATGAGTACATTTGTTTCATTATTATTGTTATTCTGGTCTGACGAGAACCGCAAATTTGTTTTTAAAATTCGAACTCGAGCTAAAATAAAGGTAGGTAAGTGTTAACAATTTATTGACCTTCATGCCTATTCCATTCAATGTTAATTATAATGTAACGTTTCGAATTACTTCATCCGCGTTTAATAATAATGATCGTAAATATTTACATTATATTTAAATTGTGTTACAACTTCAAGTTAAATTGATTATTAATGTCTGACGAATTCTAATGAAAAATTGGTACACTTTCTAATAGACATGTTAACATATTACGTAATAGAGGAAAAATTCCACTTCGCTATCTAATTCTGCGAGTTGATAAGACATTAACGACGACATATATTATTTTTTGTGATTGTCGACACGAATTATTATTATAAATTTATTTATGTACCCCATTTGCATTAATTTCCATACTTAAATGATGTAGCAGTTGAATCTACATAGTTGTTAATAATTGTCTGTCTCCGCTTATTGTCCAAATTCGACGAAGCACATCTGAAGCAAAACTATCTATTGTTTTACTACGTACAATCGTGGACATTAAATTAATAACATAATCATATCATAATGTCATCAATCATCATTGTCTTGACAAAGCAAGGCACAAGATAAGTTTCAAATAAATACTATCACAAGGTATAAAAATGTTATTACCTATATAATATAGGGTGTCCATAATTGAGCATATAATATTCATAAACTTATATAAGCTACTAGTATCCACGTATAGGCATCAATTCTATCAAAAACAAATTGCATTTATCACGAATTAATAGGTTTGCAATCTATATATCTGTTAGCATTTCTTTTTATTTCTGAGCTGTCCCCATAGAGCTCACAGTTAAAGAAAAGAGGCACCTTTATACGACAATATAGGCATGAATATCCTGAACAAGCATAATATGTATCCAAATTTATAATTTAAGGTTGTAGGTGAGTGCAATCAAGATGGTGGTTTCGACTTCTGAGGTCTCGTCAGCGCTCCTCCGAATCCATCGCAGTTCGCTATTCAACCTGTATTATACCATGAGATAATTTAAAAAATGATTCCAGAAGGCCTTGACGGATAGAGCTTCGCATTTGACAGCATTGATTTCTATACCTCATTCCAAATAAGAAAGGAGCGTTATGAAAGATAGGATCTAAAATAAACGTCTGTGATTGGTTAGAATCTAGTGCACATTTACACAAGAACAATTTGTCAAAATTGCATAAATGTCAGAAACATCAAAAAGGTTATAGGTATTATGTGAGCGTCATTTGTGTTCTATGGGGATTATTGGACTTTATTGTTTTCTTTATCCAATTCGTCTTGAGGCCTATTACAAAATGGTCGGTATATTCAAGAATAGCACTCCCAAACAAATTCTGACCCAATGTATACAATTAAGAATTTTGTAACATTAGGATTTAACGAAGCACTCGTTATACAGGATTATTGTCTTATTTAATTCTGTCGCCATGGTTACAATGTCATACATTTTGAGTAATGTCATTTGAATTGTCAAATTGACAAGTGAGTAATAGTTCTTGAATTTTGCCCAAAATAGTACTTAATATTTGACCTGTTTTGCTTAAATTTTCTTATTTATACATCTTATGGTTCTAATAAACGTCAATACGTGAATATGTGATTATGACTGATGCAGCTCTCACAGGTTTCTCAAAAATTGCAAGGTGCAGGCATGTAGCAAGTGGGAAAAGACTTCATCAGACAGAAAATGAAATTGAGATTAGCAAACAGACACTGTTTGACATCATCGGAGATTATTCAACTGGAAACCACTAAAGAAACTGATATGTCAAACCAAATATGACAAATTGGACGAAGCTCAAAGCATTAAATGTACTTTATTAGTGTTCGTAAATATATTATACTGTGTGGTCCGATTGTCGCCTCATCTGCTCCAGTCTTATTTAGAATGGACTATAGTAATTAAATTAATGACAATCAATTACCTTTTGCATACATAAAACTAATTTCTTTGTTGTCAAATGTTAGTTCTGTCCGGACAGAAATCGTTTCAAATCAGTGCTGCCAAATGTGAAATTTTTCATGGCCTTCTCTGAATCATTTTTTAAATGATTTCATGGTACAACACTTGCGACAATCGACTGATTCTAACCCCCATTCTCTCTAGTGGGCAAGATTCGGAAATAACACTGTCGGAGGGAAGAGAGGAGAGAGGGGAGGAGGGTGTCAAACAATCTACATAGATCGGTAACAGCACATACAAATCTAGTTCGGACAATTCGTGGATTGTCAGTCCCCTAGATATCTCGATCATCAACTAAGTAACTTTAGTGGTAATATTAAAAAAGAAACAAAAAATGCCCGTAATAGACCCTCATGATAAAATAGATCAAGCATTAGAAGCGGAGGACGTGATTCATCTATTTTACCTACTACAGACGTTTTTTTGCGTTTTATATCGTGGCATTTCTCGACGTTTTCAACACTAACCAATTAGCGATATAAATGACAGTCCATGTGATTTATGACATGTCATTTCCACAGATACCATAGAAGATTAGAAAACTTTACCACAAATGTCATTTTTCTCCCTAATCTGAATTAAAAAATGCTCATGTTAGATACTCTATGTCGCGTTATAAAAAATTGGAATTTGTCAAAATTGGTCCCCAAATTATGAACACCCTGTATAAAATTTTGCCTCACTTATGGCAGTATTTAAATCGGTAAACCTATAACTTCTTGATCTTGGAATATGGGGATAAATATTTAATTTAATTGTAATTTAATCGTAAACAATATCAAAAAAACAATTGAATTCAGAGATAGATTTTTAGTACTAACTAAAAGTTGGTACAAAATTTCAGAAATTTAGCATTAACATAAAGTTGTCCAGGATCGTACCGATAACCTGTATTCTATGTATATCAGCGACCGACGGTGTTATGTTTTCAAGGCACATGCTACTACTACTACTACTACGATTCACGCTTTGTAATATGTATACACGTGACAAAAACCAGACGCCTATCCAGATAGTCAGACAAACGGGAACCTCGTTTCAGCTTCGATGCTTTCATGTTATATCTATCGTGTATTATACAGCTAACACGTTAGTTTAGTTCGATTTAGCCCCTTTTTACGCCCCAATTTTTGTTTTATTTTAGTTTTTTTTTAATGAAATTAATTTCGACTTACCCGTATAACCATTATTCGTGAAGCTGGCATCGCCTTCGCTATCCCAGTGACCGTGGAATTCCAACGGATCAAAATTGTCATATTCGTTGCTATCTTCGTGCTTGAGAGCGATGGGCGATTGGACCTTTTGCAGGCGCCAATCTTCGACGGTGAGGATGGCATCCTGGTCTATAAAAATTGCGGTAGTGCTAACTAATTTGTTTCAGAAACAGAAAAATAAGAGAGAAAAAAAAACCTATTAAAACTCGTAAAAAATTTATAATAATTTACACTTAATTTGGTGAGAAAAACAAGCTGCTTCTTTTGTTTTTTCTTTTATTTTAGTAAAACTTGATGTGATGATGAAAAAAAGCGTGTTAGAACCTAGAAATAATAAGTTAGAAGAACAAAACATTGTATACTCGGTGATGCAAAAAAAATTTTTGGATCACCGCGTATATGATTTAATCGCGACATATCAATTAAATTTATCATAAACAATGCTGAATCATCGAGTTCTGCACGGCGAACGTGTCATTGTCCGCTTTTCTCTCTCTTTAAATTAAACATGACGTGATACATAAAACGCACACGTAACATAAAAACTATGCTGTCTATACTCTACTGCGAAACGGACTTTGTACTGTTAGGATTTCTCCTGCGAATCGTATTAAAAGCGTTCGGTGTATCTTACCTTCTGAATAATCCGGTTTCTTCTCGAAAGGTGCGCAGAAGCATTCGCTTTTGGTGATACCTGCAACCACAGTTCCCGTCATCTTTAAGAATTTCTAATTTACAACTTGGGCGCAACTATGTAAGATTGTCGACAAAATACGACAAATTTTAGTTTATCACAGATTAAACAATGCGTCAACGATCACTTTTTATGTAAACAAACTCAACAGTAAATTTCTATTTTGCAGGTGGGTAGAAACTATACAGGTCGTGCTCAACAAATCTTCGTTTTTCGAATGAGTGGCGTTGAAGAGCTGCCGGCAATTTAAATTACCGCTGAGTAGGTACTACGAGCATGCGCTCTGCGAAACCGCAACAAGTTTATTTATATTGTGTTATGTAGCGTTATAATTATTAATATCTACTTATTATTATTATTATTATTATATTAGTTATAGGTAGGTGGAAATATAAATATTATTATTGCCAATTTAATATGTAATATATAATCGTATTATATTATTATTCTTTAATTAATGTGACTCATTTTTTTTTAAATTTCTAAACTCTACTTTAATCGCTCTAATTTTTTTAAATAAGATCGACAAAATCGATACGGCAAATATTAACCAGACAAATTTAATTTCGGGCACTTGTTAACTTAATCATTTAGAACGTCTAAATCTCGAAAGATATTTTTATGGCGTTTCGGTAAGAATTTCGTGTAGTTCCCTCGTTAGATCCTAAGTAACCTTCGAGAAAAAAATGATTTCATATTGGACGATATAATTTTGAAGATCGAAGGTGCGAATTTAAATTGTATAGGTCGCGAATGCCACTTTTAACACTTCTTTCATATTTATAATTGTGAACAATTGTACGGACGCTATTTAAAGGTATCATAGTCGTACGATAAAATGTATTAACAGTTGACATTTTCGTCAAGTCACCAATCAACTATTGACACGATTTTTTCTGATCAAATATGTTTAGTAAATTTAACAAATTTGTGGTAAATTTAATTTGTGTATCTACATTTATATAAAATATATGTATTGCGTAATTTTTTTTAATGTAATATGTATATATGATCAAAAAACAAGAAAATTGTCACTAATCTGAATCCTCGAAAAAAATCGTTTAACAATTAATCAAAATGATAATATGGTTGAGAAATTAATTACTCAGATTTAATTGGAATTTCGTACAACATATAACACCACGAGATCTAAATGAAATTTGTATCAAAACTGCAGAACTAGAGAGAGAGATGGTTAATCCTTGCAATGAAAAAATATATTTAAGTATGATTCCTTTACCTGTCCTGTTTGTTATAGTTATAGTAAAAGATTGACACGAAAGTTAATACGTTCGATAGAAGCAATTTAAAATCGATGCCGAAAAAAACGAAATCAAATTGGTGCATTTTAGATGTACCAGGTGTATACATAAGTGAAATAAAAGAAACAAATGTTTAATATTTACAATATATACCGGGTGACAACGGAATAAGGTAACAGATTATAACTTTTTTATCGTGTAATAGATTTACTTGACATTTAACATTAAGATATTTCATGTAATCGCGCATCTTTCTAAACTTCGCCACCTCCTCTTTCATTTCCTGTTTAACCGGAAGTGACATCAACTTTTTATTTTTAAATACAACTATGTTTGTTTTTTGTTATATTTTGATCCGCTGATAAATTTAGAATACGTTGATATGTCACACGATAGGATTTTATCTCAAAATGATCGGGAATAGTTAGTTTTTGGTAACAACAATAAAGTGCTCTTGAACACATATTCATGATTATTTCTTAAGGGTTCGTTGCATAAACAAAATAACAATGAATTTGACATAGTCCATCTACAATTTTTGTCAAAAATTTGATTTTGAAATAAAGATATTCGAAAAATATGAAAAAAAAATTTTTTCAACTTTTAAATAGCCTTAACTTAATTTTTTTAAATACACCCGTCTTATTTTTATACAATTATTTCCTTCGTGTTTTTATTTGCTGTGATTTCGTACTAATAGAATATCAAATTGTTCGACGTATTCTAGATTTATCAGCGGATCAAAATATAACAAAAAACAAACATAGTTGTATTTAAAAATAAAAAGTTGATGTCACTTCCGGTTAAACAGGAAATGAAAGAGGAGGTGACGAAGTTTAGAAAGATACGCGATTATATGAGATTACTTAATGTTAAATGTCAACTAAATCTGTTATATGATAAAAAAGTTGTAATCTGTTACCTTATTCCGTTGTCACCCGGTATATTTAATAACAACGACAGCTGTTTCGCTACACTGTAGCCTCGTCAGGTTGAAATATACAATAATAACTATCTACATACCCTTGACTCCTATACGGGGTGACATAGAAAAAAGTACATTGCATAGTGCCACACAATAGAGGACACTAAAATAAGAAAAAAAAATTCCTATGAACATGGGTCCGCAAGACCTTCGGGTAAAAGATACGGGGTGTTGAATTTTATTTCTTTTTTTGGGTTTTTTTTTTGAATATCTATGGTTCCAGTACAAATGCATCTGAAAGCCGACAATGCACGCTAATTAATCAAAAAATAACAATTGAATAATGTGTCATAATGACACTTGTCAAACTGATGTAATTGTTGTTTGAGGAATTTTGTGTTCGTGATTAAGTTTTTCTCACTGATTATTCAAATTTGCTTTCAAAAATGGTTCACTACACTTTTGAAGAATACAGGGACATGATTATGTGTTACGGCGAAGCTAGATCAAATTCTTACGAAGCTCAACGTATTTATCGAGAAAGATATTCTTTATCCCTAAGTTCCTAATGTTCGAACATTTATTGATGTGCAGAGGCGTTTGAGAGAAGATGGCTGTTTTGAATAGTGGGGTTTCCAGAACTCGTCGCACTGTGCGAAACGAAGAAACTGTTTTACGAATGGTAGAAAATAATCCAAGAACAAGCACCAGAAAAACAAGTTCAGCGGTACGAAACCTTAATCAGTTAGACAAATTTTCAAAGAACAACTTCTTCGCCCATATCATTTCCAAAAAATTCATTCACTATTGGAACATAACTTTGTTCCTCGTGTACAATTTTGCCAATGGTTGCAAAACCAAAGACAAAACATTATTTCATCAATTTTGTTTACTGACGAAGCTGGTTTTAGTCTTGATGGTATACTGAACCTACATAACATGCACCATTGGAGTGATGAAAATCCTCATCAAACTGTAATTCGAAGTCACCAATATGGGTTTTCAATTAATGTGTGGGCAGGTATAATTGACAATTATTTAATTGGCCCATTTCGATTGCCCAATCGATTGACAGGTGCACTGTATCGAAATTTCTTGGAGAATGATTTAAACACATTATTAGAGGATGTCCCATTGGCCATTACTGGAAGAATGTATTACATGCATGATGGCGGGGCGCCAGCTCACTTTTCTCGAGTGGCAAGGGAATATTTGGACAGGAGATTTGGAAATATGTGGATTGGTCGAGGGGGCCAGCTCGTAGTCCCGATACCTTAATCCCCTCGATTTTTCATTTTGGGGATTTATGAAAAATGAAGTTTATGCTGTAGAAATACATAATGAAGAACAATTGTGGATAAGAATTATGGAATCGGCAGATAGATTTCGTAATAACCCAGGAATATTTCAAAGATGCCGTCAATCATTAAGAAAAAGAATGGAAAAATGTATTCAAGTACAAGGGCAACAATTTGAACATCTTCTAAAAACTTAATTTTTTGTTTTAATTAATCATTGTTTTTGCAAATAAATTTAAAAAAAATTCAACACCCCGTATCTTTTAACCGAAGGTCTTGCGGACCCATGTTCATAGGAACTTTTTTTCTTATTTTAGTGTCCTCTATTGTGTGGCACTATGCAATGTACTTTTTTCTATGTCACCCTGTATATAGATAGTGTGTGGTTATTAGGAATTCTAAGAACTAAAATATAAAGAACAATTTCTTGTCTAAAAGTGTCTGTTGAAAATGGATTTACATCAAGTAAAGACCAACTCGATCCAAGATTTGTATACATAAATCTTTTCCAGTTTTTGTGTAAAAAAAAAAAGAAAAATTAATTTCTCTTTAATTCAAAATATTGGCCATCGGCTTCTACATATTTCGCCCATCTTTCATGTAATAGATGAATACCATGCCAGAAAAACTGCTTGTTTTTTGCGGCAAACCATTCGTCACAACTTGTATGGGACCCATTTACCGAGTTTACTGATCTTTCCCAATGCTCGTAAACGTCTTCTGATTGTTTCTCGTGATGCTTCTCCTAATTGCCGTTGAATTTGTGTTGGATCATCATCCAATAAATCCTGTGATTCCTCGTCTTCTCATTTTTGTGGTCATATATGTTTCTACCAGCAAACGATGACTTTAAACAGCCTTTCTCTGTTGAGATTAAATAAGAAAAGCAATGCATATCGCAAAAATGTTCTTTTCCAGGCACAAAACTCGACTCACTCGATGATCGCTAAACGATAAAACAAAAAGCTTCTTCGTTTGCGTTGCTGAAACTGCTCAATATCACTGTTGTCAATTTCTGCGTGTTTGTTAGAAATTTAACTGCTGACAGGTGTTTTAAACACTCGTTCGTTTGCATTCAGCAAATTGCTGTATGTCAGAAGTAGCAAGCTATATTTGCTCACGTCTCAAGTGTTGAGCAATAATAGCTGATTCGAAATTTATCCGCTCAAACTGATCTATTTGCTGTTTCTTACCAACAAAACTTACCAAAGTTAGCAATTCAAACGAACAGGCCTAAAAGACGGTAGTTTTTGGCGAACTCAACTTGTGTGTGTTTGTAGTTTAAATATCAGACGAACAAAATATCGTATGTGTTAAATTAATACGCTGCATACTGTTCTCTGGGCTCATCTCTAAACCCTTATTCATACATCTGGTATATCCAATAGCACGATATATCTGAATTAGTTTCGACATAGAGTCTCTCTTCACGAATGTATGTAATAGACCAAAAAATCATCAAACGGTTAGTACCAGAAGAAGTACGAGAAGATCTAATAGAATTGGCAAGACTTTGCTTGATGATCTCGATATATTTCCTATGGAATGGAAACTTTTATGAACAGGTCATCGCCAACATCTTCATGGCAGCTTTCGAGGAAGAATTTATTGAATCTATTATCAACTTAAAACCGAAGTTTTTGTTATATGGCAGCATGAACGAGAGATATTGGACGAATTTCTGCAATATCTTAAGAGGCAACACACGAACATTAACTTCACCATCTTGATGGTGATGAAAATGATGTCCGACAGACAATGGAAAAACAATTTCCTCGTCGTAGAAAAGCAGGAAAAGAAAGAAGCTGCAATTTAACTAACTCTCTATTTTTATGAGCACTAGATGGAGGCCATTGCAATCAATATAGGTCGATCTGAGACACCTCGTAACTAATAGAAAATATGAGACAAAAGAATTAATAAAAACAAATAATAAATATAACCGAAGTAGTACAAGAGATCTTTGAATAGTTACGTAAACAATGGTGCCAGTTTTAAACTACCTAAAGTATAACTTGCTATTATTGTAGGCACATTAATTTATAATAAGTTGAAAAATAAAAATGAGCATCTCTTAAAACAAAACAGTTTTGCACTTAAATGATGAATAGCTAATTTTTTTTTTGTGATGTATACAAAAGCCATAAAACTAACGCTGTAAACTTTTTATATTGTTTTGTACGTGAGTGCATAAAGGTTGAAATAAATTCCAAACAAATACAAAACATCTAGTTTTATTATAGCCCTTTATTATGTTTGTGTGTTTATGGTTTGATATACGGGATGATTCGTATAATTGATTTAAAGTGGCAAATTCCTTGACTAGGACGTTGTCAGATCTCGAAACCATCGCAAGAGTATTCTAAGCAAGTGAAGCAGCATGTTGGAGCAAAGTGGGTACGTTCGAATCTTGATGTAACTGCACATTTCTTACATACCATTGAACATCGGTAATACATCTCAAGATCTTATTTAGGAAGAACGTTGAACTTTTTTCCCATGAGAGATAGCTGAGCTCGACCAGACTAAAGAGTCCCATGTTAGAATTGGTCTCTAACTTTTAGACTCAGTTGGGTTTTAGAGGTTTTAGAGGAACATACGACCTAGCTGTGTTAAACTTAGCTGAAACCTCGGAGAAGTGGTGTTTTAAAGTCAATCTGGAGTCAAGCATTATGCCCAAGTATTTAACGGTTGGATTCCAAGGAAGACGTATATCCTCAACATCATTCATGGTTTATCTGCGTACATCGGTGCCCTCAACCTTAGGCAGGTTAGACACAAAAACAAGAAAGAGCTCCGGCTCAAGGATAGAGCCCTGCAGAACTCCCACCAAAATAAATCTGGTGGCGGAAACAGTGGTGCCCACGCGGACGGCTGCCTTCTATAGAAATACAGATTCAATAATAGTTATTTTTCTATTGAAGTTTGAAATGTCAATTAAGTGAAATAATCGAATCGGTTAGATACAAAAAATTGTCGAAAGCATAAAGTTCATGTGGTTTGGGTTTTATTAATACTAAACTAACTAATAAATAAATCATCAGTGTAACCAACATTATTGAAGAGACCAAATTTCTTAAGAATATATATTCGAATATGTTGTATGCTAATGTGCTTGGCAACAAAAACCACCTTTGCAATTTAATTTACAAGTAAAGTTGTACAACAGGTTTATAGATTAGTAATTGTTTTAAAGAAGCAGGTTCTACAAACCGCGAAACAAATAAGAGATGATCTCATAATCGTTTTGTTTTTTCTTCAAATTATGTGGTTCTAATTCGAAAACATGCTTTATATATAGAAATAGTGGAAATAAAACGACTATAATTAGCGGTACATACATGAAATTTCCTACTTGAAGTGTTTACGTCCGGCGATTTTATTTGTGTCACGTGAAATACTTAAATTGTGAATCATCACTTCATATATCATTAAAACTTCATATTAATAAAATTAACTATTATTGCTAACATATAACTAAATTACGTAATTAGTTTAATAGAACGACCTGTGACGTGTTTCGAAAAATATTTTTTATTTTGCAAGCTGTTATTTAACAATGAATTCATGCTTATCTATAATAATTTGTTAGCTAATTTGTAAAATAAATAGAAGCTACTCACAATCAGCCTATTTTTTTTTAACTACATGTGTATATATATATATGTCTTACGAAAACAAAAAAACTATAATTTTCATGACGCTCGCAAAAAATGACGCAGATAAGCACTCCTCGTAAAATCAAGACTTTGTTTTTCCTAATTATTTCCTATGTTATAAATTTAAGAGGTACCTACAATAAATATCAATAAAGTAATACCTCAAGTGTGGTAGTTAAAATTAAAATCACAAGTTCCTATTGTTACAGAATATGGTATTTGCATCCGTTAAATATTGAGTCTTATTTACCTATTTTATATTTATTTACTTGATGCTCTGGTTCGTTAGCTAATTTTTAAGCGGTATTTGCACAAAAATTCGCGGATATAAGCAAGCGAGTAATATTTAAACAACATTATATTGTATATATAAGGTAAGCGTGCAATATTTGCTTCCCATCTTCACTAAGTGCAAATATTAGATTTTCTAATTGTAGGAAAAATACAGTTATATAGATATCTGCAATCATACCGAAAAAATTGAATCATAATTGTATGATATGTATACACGCCATCTCTTCCTTGAACGTTGTTGCGTTTATTTACGACATAATTGGTTTTGAACTCACGTGCTTCTTTATTCAAGGTCACGTGCTTCTAAAAACGACCGATGGAACCTCGTGAAACGAAAATAAAAAAAAACGTCTGGGTAATTACTCAACCTGTTGTTTACTTTTTATTACTTAATAGAGTTACGATGAATCATTTTTTTTTGTTAGCGGTTATACTAGACTATACAAGCTGGTCGAAATTGGATGCTCCTCTTTAAATTATAATGTTATTAATTAATAAAATTTAATATGTATTCATAGCATCCAACTATTCGATTTGTACAACAAACGTGTCCTAAGTGTGTATACAAAGAATGCTTGTTGACATATAAATAGTCCATGTAGGTACACTAACATAAAAAAGTACCCGCTCATTTTGTGTAAAGGGAGGAAACTATTTTCTCATACTGTACAACGCTATACAGGGTGATTGATTGAGACAGAACATCGTAATGAAAATAAATTTCTGCAAATTTGCATATGCCTATAAGGTGATTAAATCTATCCAATAAGCGTATTTTCAAGATGGCGGCACTTCCGGAACTACAGGAAATTGGCATCAACTTTATTATTTTAAATACAATGATTTATTTTCTTTGCATTTTCGAAATCAAAACGTTATTTTAGAGGGACTTTTACTAGCATCCCCTATACCTAAATGTAGCCATTCTTGAGATTTTTCGACTTTTTCGAAAATATTTTCGAATTAATTTATTGTCATGATGGTTAATATCATGTACCGTAAAAATTTTGGAATTGAGGTTATGAATATAAGAAATCCTGACGTTTCTGCTACGATTTTTAAAATTAGTGTATTATATACAGAGTGCTCAAAGTTTACTCGATTGTTTCAAGTACCTATAATCACAGATTTTGTTTTCAATATTTTGAAACAGAATTAAATTCTGGATCGAACTGTTAATTTAGATTTTGTAGAAAATTAAACCATTTTCTTAATAGCAAGCCATGGAAATGATAACAAACGTTGTTATCAGTAACTGTCACCACAACTTTTCATGTCTGGTTTTATTGTGTCCATCAAATTGATAAATGATAGATATCTCCGTTAGTCATATAAACAGTTGCAAGAAAAAGTTACAAGTCAATTTATTTAATGTTGTTTTAGCAACTAAATAATAATAAAATAAAATAATAGAGGTCCAGAAAAGCAGATTATGAAAGGAGGACAAAAACTGGAGAACTGGAAGAAAAACGACTTGAAAATATTGAACAGATGAATCAAGAAGAGATGGAATATCAACATCTAAGCAGAATAGGTCAAAGGTGAAGTAAAAGGTAAAAGAACAACCGAAATAATTTGTACACTTCGTTAAATTAAGACCAGAAAATCAGATGATGAAAGGAGGATAAAAACTGGAAGGAGAAAAAAAATGACTTGAAAATACTGAACAAATGAATTAAGAATAAATAGAATATCAACATCCAAGCAGAATAGCTCAAAGATGAAATAAAAGGTAAAAGAAAAACGGAGACAATTTGTACACTCCGTTAAATTTTGACCAGAAAATCAGATGATGAAAGGAGGATAAAAACTGGAAGGAGAAGAAAAATGACTTGAAAATATTGAACAGATGAATCAAGAATAAATAGAATATCAACATCCAAGCAGAATACGTCAAAGATGAAGTAAAAGGTAAAAGAAAAACCGAGACAATTTGTACACTCCGTTAAATTTTGACCAGAAAATCAGATGATGAAAGGAGGATAAAAACTGGAAGGGGAAGAAACATCCAAGCAGAAAAGGTCAACTACTAGAAAACCCGCTTGAATTAAACTTCGTTTCAGTAATAGAGGAATCTGTGTTAGATAAAAAAAAACTTGTAGACATATGAGGACAAGCAGGTAAATCAAAAAAAAAAGGACATTCAAAGCAAGACTAAATTGGTCGTGAGATTTTCGACAAGACTCCATTCATGAAATCTAGTATGACATTTAGGCAGCAGTTCTAGAGTTAAGTACTTAACATCTTGAGTGAAGGTTAGACTTTTAAAATGTTGGAATTGTCTAATATCTCGAGCAAGCAAAGAAGAACAAACAGTGACAATATCTTCGAGAGTACTTTCAATCTTCCTTTGATAAATAAATGATTTGTCAATTGAGAGGAACTTTTTCAATTAAAATGATTGGATTTGAAACTAAATCAAACATGGTTAATACATATTTATAAAAGACCATACTGTATAAAATTATTATACTAGAATATATTATGTACACACCTGTTATAGTGAATTTTTGAGACACACTGTATAATGAGATACAGAATATGCATTTAAATATTGCGTTTTAAGAAAGTAAATATAAATAGAAATTAGATAACAATTAAATTAATGATGCTGATCCTCATTGATAATTGTGACTTATCGTTTATTTTAGAGCAAAATATCTTCTACGTGTGTTTCATTTTCTAAGTTGTAACAAGATAAAGCGTCGAGATTAAAAGATTATCTTGAGTAATAGTTTATTGTTGTTTATTTACTTTAATATATTATAATAGATAATTCAAAACACCATCTTAATAATTCTTCCTCCTATTAGTTGTATGTTGATGATATTTATTAAAATTAAAACAATTTAACGTTTAAATTCGTGTCAAAACTTGTTGAAATAATGAAATATGACTTAAAGATGATAAACGTCAAAATAATTAATCCAAATCAAATATTACTTATCTTATTTTTTTATTTAACAATAATTCGCAGTCGAGAATTGTTTAATTATTCAACCTAATACATCAGCTGATTTTAGTAATCTTTGCGTTAATTGCGAGCAATAAAACGTGACAACTTGTCGTATATGTCGTAGAATTTTAAGCTACTAGATTAACTACCGTCGAAAGCAAAGAAAAAATAAAAATGGACAATAAATTTCGTACTTTTTAAACCTGTGGTTTATCAATTTAGAAATGTCATTAATGTCAATGTCATTTTTTTTAATATGAAATGTCAAATTATAAAAAAAAGGAATCAATTATTGTAAAGCTGTCAATTTTGACAGATAAACAAATATTGACAGGTATCTGCATAGATTCTACGATTTTTTCCTTTGAAAAGGTGATCTTTTGCTTTCGATCTTCGATTGTAAAAATTAGTATGGGAAGTTGGCGAAATGGCATTGGACATTTATCACGTCATTAATTATGATGATATGATGCATCATAGCCATCATAGAGCAACAGAAATTTGTTGCAAAATATGTCAATGTTGAACTGTGATCATTGAGAGGTATGGTGGACCACATCCATCTCCTGTAGCTTTGCTGGGGAACTTTTATGATTTCTTGATCGAGAGGCAAAGCAACTTAGTATCTTTTACGGTTCAGAATTTGATTTTTTTTTTACTTGTCGCAAATTGTGCTGTAAGTGAAGAAGTATCTTTTTTTACACCTAAAATTTTCAGCTTTTCATTGCAAAAATGTTCCAATTACTAGGACCCCCTTGTTGTATTTCTTTCCGATTTGGTCATGAACCTTCTCTTCTCTCTACCTTGACTTCATGATTTTCTTCCTAGGTTACTCTTCATTTTTCTTCTAATGCTGATGTTATCTGAAGACCAGGTAAGCTGTTTATTTCAAAATCAGGTCTGCCTCAAAACTAGGGGCCCTTGACAGAATCGTGTCCGTTTACACTGAAATTAGATTTTTGGGTGAATTTGCAAGAAATTATCCTACAAAAAATAATGTCATTCAATAGAATACCAAATCGACTTTATGGACGATTTGTTTGAAAATTTAAATTTGCACTTTGAAGCAAATTTCAATATGATTAAACATCAAACTGCCATTTTCAAGAAAAAGTATTTATAGGAAAGGGTTTCATAAAAGGAGATTTTGTCAAAAACTTAAAGTCATTACCTAATAAGAATGTTAATTATCCTACAAAAAATCATGTCCATTTTCCATTCAATATTTAATGTGAAAGGCCTGTTTTTTTTTAAAAATCACTAATTCATCAAAGTGATCAATTTTTGGTTATTAAAAGAAATCTTTCCTCCCGATTTTAATTAAGTTCATTCTATTGGCCATTGCAAAAATATAAAGAAATCAAAGCTTTTAGATGATTATAAAAGAAATGACTTGATTTTTGAAAACTTAAATCTGCTACAAATTTGAAATTTAACAAACCCTAAGATCTTAAACCCAATTTATTAAACAAAAGATTTATGACGCAAAATGCTTAGATAGGATTTCCCCAACTTCCTCCTAATTATAACAATTTAAATTTGGTCTTTATACTTACGTTTTCGTTTCACCACCACCTCCTCAACTTCCTTCTCGTCCCTTTCCTTACGCTTCCTAGACGTTTCCGGTTTAACCTCATCATCCTTCTCCTTCTCCTCGGATAATTTACGCTTCCTACTCTTCCTACTTCTAGTAATTCTCTTCTCGCTTTCGCTCGGTAAATCGTCTTTAATTTCTTCTACCTCTTCAGGTTCTCCATTCTTAGTTTCTTCTAATTTATCATCGGTTTCGTTCAAGAGTACTTCCTCCCCGTTTTCTTCTTCGTTGTTATCTTCTACAGGTTTTAACTTCTTATGCTCTGATTTATCGATATGATCTTGTTTAACTTTAACTTCTTTAACATGAGTCTCTTTTTCTTCGCTTAATTTTCTCTTTCTTGTATTGTAGCGCGATTGACTGGTCTCTGCGGTTTGGGTTTCGTTATCGTTGTTGCTCATCTTTGGCTGGAAGTATTAAATTAGATTAGATTTCTTTTAAATTTACCCTCGTATTATTATTCCCTTTCTATAACTAATAGATAAATAGATAATAAGATTCCACTCATTATAATTCCAATTGTAAAAAAAAAAATACGATAACATCGTATGTTATAATAATTGTAACAAATAATATTTATTGAAGTTATCAAATAATATCAGATGATGATAGATAGCAGCGTGTATCAAGGTAAGATTCCTCTATAAAATAAAATATTTACAAGATTGCAAGAAGCTGGCGTTACATTTTTCTTTTTTTATTTCCTCGATGGCAATCATCCTCGCATCCTCATCAATCAATAATATCTCCGTATTTAGTGATAATACTATTACGATAAAATCTTCCTCTATATAGACTATACGATTTTGCACTTTAAACCGAGATCCCGCAAGACTGCCAATTATAAACTCAAATATTTACGCACATCTCTCTGTCATACGAGTGGAGGAATATAGAACATCAATATTTAATTACAAAGTAAGTTGATGTAAATAACAAGGCTGTAAGCTGTATTCTAACCATATATATCGCGAATATTCATCTAAAAGGAATTGGAGACAATATGTGGTTAGAATTATTTTCTCAAACAGAATACAGTCTATTGTGCGTGCGTATGTACAATACGTATTACACTTATTTACGTTTGGAATTTATGTACCTATATACATATGTGATTTAACGGTAGCAACTATATACTGCAATAATGTTAGTTATCATAGATTAGTTATTTCGAAAAATTTCTTTTAATCTGATCTCAAATTGATTGACAGGTGTCTTGTCAAATAATTGATCCTGTCATTTTGAAGTTTTGGAGGTTATCGTGGTGCAAATATTACCTGTCAATGTGACAGCGATGATTGACAAGTCATATGACAGTTCGAGAACTATATCTGATCGCTATTACGTACATTTTTGGAACGTTTGAGGCATCCTTTGAAAACCTTTGAACATTTTTAAACAATATTTATAATTCTAACATTTTTAAAGACATATTTTGAAAAATATTTGGCAAATTTCTGCCATTTCAACATTTTTTTTTACATTAAAATTACTTTGAATTTAATCAAATTCGTATAATTTACGTTTTACGAACATGCAAACATTGTACATAACCTAATTTATCTTTGTCATGTTTATATGAAAGCTTGAGTACTCTTTTGAACTGTTTTAATAGTGTAAAACAATTTTGAAGTTTCTCAACATCCATTCTAATAATTTGCAAAACTTTTTAGCAATTTTGTACATCTCTAACATTTTTGACAATATTTCGGGATATTTTTCAAGTACTGAAGCGACTTTATTAAATTGTTTAGCCGTTTAGAATATTTTTCGAGTTTTTTTTTAAGATTTATACATTTCTTCAACACCTTCGAACGCAATTCAATGCTTTCTAACATTTTGTAACATTCCGAGTATTTTAAGTGGACATTTTGTTCTTGTTTAATTGTTTACACATTTAAACTATTTTTTGACTCTTGTTAATATTTATTAAAGCATTTGTATAATTTCAAAACATTGTTTAAACATTTTACGAACAAAATCAACCATTTTTTGAGAATTAGTCAACATTTTTGGAATAATTTCATACACCTTTTTTTATTTTCATTCTTTTTTAAACAGTGTTTAATAATCTGCAATATTAACATTTTTAACTTCCTTTTTAATGTTGTGAAAACATTTTAAGCGTTGCCCACGCTTTTTCAACATTTACGTTTTGAACGTTTTCAACTTAATAAATGTTGAAAACGTTCATCTGTCTCATATCTGTAGCATTTCAAGCATTTTTTTAAAATGATTTGAACCTTAAACTTGTTTTCAAAATTTGTCAACATTTTTGGAACAATTTCACACATTTTCGAACGTTTTTCAACTTAATAAATGTTGAAAACGTTCATCTGTCTCATATCTGTAGCATTTCAAGCATTTTTTTTTTAAAGATTTGAACCTTAAACTTGTTTTCAAAATTTGTCAACATTTTTGGAACAATTTCAAACATTTTCGAACGTTTTTCTGTTTCATTCTATTTTAATCAGTTTTTAATATTCCTGCAATATTATTTTAAACATTTTTAATTCTTTTTAATGATAAATAATTAATTATTGCTCATCCTTGTATAAGAGGAGCATTGTCATCAGAACACTTTCTGATAAAATGGTTTACAACTCGATTCAATTCTTTTTAGTCTTGTGAAAATATGTTTAGCGGTTCTGTGCATTTGCACACACTTTTTGAACATTTCCAGCATTTATTTAAGTATCTGTAGCATTTCAAACATTCTTTAAAAAGATTTGAAATTTTTTAAAACATTTCTAGAACAGTTTTGACTTCTTCTAATACTTTTGAAAACAATTCAACAATTTCAAACATTTCTAACATTTTAAAACATTTTTCGAAAGAAAATAAACATTTTTTAATCTTCTTTAAGGATATGTCAACATTTTTCTAACAATTCTGCATACTTTGGAATATTTTCAATATCCTGTTTAGCAGTTTTGTACATTTCCAACATTTTTTGAATGTAGATTTTGTTTCTTGAAATTATTTGTAAATTTTAAATATCTTTTAAACATTTATTACAATGTTTCTACCATTTCAAACATTTTTTTAAGATTTAAACATTTCCTACACAGTTTTGAAGTTTTTTAACACTTTCGAAGACAATTCAATACCATCGAACATTTTTTCGAAAAAATTAATATGTTTTAAAGTTTTTTTGAATATTTATCAACATTTTTTTAGCAATTTTGCACAATTTTTTTTTATTCTTTTTTAAATAATCCATTGTATTTTTTAAAACATTTTTAACTTTCTGTTTAATGTTTAGGAAACATTTTTGACAATTTTGTACATTTCCAACATTTTTGTAAAATTATTTGAATGTAGATTTCATTTCTTGAAATTATTTGTAATTTTAAATATTTTTTAAACATTTATTAAAATCTTTGTATTATTTCAAGCATTTTTCAAAAGATTTAAACATTACCTGCACAGTTTTGAAGTTTTTTAACACTTTCGAAGACAATTCAATACCATCGAACATTTTTCGAAATAAAAATCAACGTTAATTAACGATTTTTGAATATTTTTTGAGCACACTTTTTTGTTATTTATTCCTTTTTAATATTCCACAGTATTTTTAAAGATTTTAAACTTTCTGTTTAATGTTTTGGAAACATTTTTAGCAGTTTTGTACATTTTAAACATTTCTTCAGTGCACATTCTGTTTAAAATTTTTATTTAATTTTTTGATCTATTTTTTTCGAACGTTTTCAACAAATTAATACAAGATTTGTTCGATTTCCAAAATTTTTACACAGTTTTGTTCATTTCTAAACAATTTTGGATACTTTTGAAATTTTTTTAACATTTTCAACATTTCTTGGTTACACATTTGTTTCTCCAAATTGTTTGAACATCTTCAATATTTTTTGAACTTGTTAAGCATTTTTCAAGCCATTTTAAAATTGTTTTAAGTTTTTTTAAACACAATTCAATATTTTTGAACATCTCTTTAACATTTTAAAACGTTTTTCGAAAACAAATCAACATTTTTTGAGATTTCCTCAACATTTTTCGAATCTCTAGTATTTTTTTTAACATCCCGAGGACTTTCAAGTAGTTTCGAACATTTTTTTAAACACTTGCATGAATATTTAAACATCCTGTTTTATCCTTCAATTCCTGAAATATTTCCACTTATAGGTCAATGAAACAGCAATTGATATTTAATTAATTTGCTGTTTTATTGACCTACAAGTGGAAATACTTCAGGAATTAAAAGATAAGTACATTAATGTCAACATAGATATATGAATTCGGTTTTATTAAATTTTACTTCTTATTTATCCTTTATCCCATTGATTAGCTTTAACCGCCCTTTTCAATGTTGTTTCGACCTTCATGTATAGGAAACGTCCGCTATAGAGTGAGTCAAAGTCAATGACGTTTATCTAAACTGATCTAAGCACTTAGGTACTTTTTTTTTGACAGAGAGGAACAATTTGACATTAGTGTTTGCCAACATTTGACAAGTGACGTTTATATAATCACCTGACAGGATCTCACCGGACTAAAAATGATGATTTCTATTTTGAAAGCCACTACAATCAAAGTTTTGATATAAAGAATTTTTATAGTTTCAAAAAAGTCTTCTTATTGCTTTTATTAATAATATAATGAAATATAAAATTTAAACACTGCAAAACAGGTTCGTACTTACAATTACTTAATGCACAACGCGTTTTATCCATTTTCTTTTGAATTTATTCGAACAAGAGGTGCTTGTACATACTCACGAGCTTTTAAATCCTGCACTACTGCGTTATATGTAGTTAAAACTTTCAAGTACAAACTTCTATTGCTGTAGAGTTCCACAGCGTTACAAAATCGATTCGGTCCCATTAAATTTATTAATATTTCAGCTTCTAGATGTAATTTTCTCATCATACAAGCTGACATTCTCTATACGAAAACATTAATCTCATTTGTGTATACCTACTCGAGAGAGGAAATGATAAAGTGATCCCAAAACTTTATAACATATATGTAATATAATTCACACTTTAGCGAAAGATTTTTTTTTATTATTATTACAACTCACCAATAAAATAACACACACACAAATAAAAAAAAATCACCAGTCAGTTTTGCAGTGCTGAACCACTCGTTACAAAACTGAATATTGGACTGACATTCAAAAGTCTTTTCGAAAAACCTGAAAAATTTTATCGATACTTATCCTTTTAGGTGGATTTAGATAGATCGAGATTTAATAAGACCTTAATCGTATTAAACCCATTGGATTTGATTGTAATTTAAAGCAAATTAATAAATATATATTTGGTTGGTTGATAACTAATAAAAATTCCAATAAAATATGTTTTGACACATCTTTCCTAGCGAATATTTTATTGGATGTCATTATATAACGCCAATCCGTATTAAATAATGAAGATTAAAACTCTAATTTGGATAATATGATAAACGCGTCACATGTATGATTTTAAATGCTTGCTTAGTTTAGAATTAAAATACATCAGATAATATGTTTGGTTCGATTGTACATACGAAGTAATATAAACTCTATAATATATTTTCGCTAATTACTTCGATAAATTAATTGATTGTTATGCAATAAATGTCGATATTACAGTGGAAAAATCACGTAGGTATAACATTAATTGGGATATTGTGTCACTAAGGGCAGAAAATAAGCTTTCACAGCCCCATAAGGTCTACTAAAACATTTTTGCATGTGTGTCACATACTTTTTCTCGTCTATCTTTAATGTTTTTAGATTTTAAATTGAATAAATGTTTAATTAAGGATTTAAAATTCACAATTTAGATGAAATGTCAAAATGTCCTAATATGGCTGCCGGTTAGCTTCCGCTTTCTATCGAGAAATGTCGAAATGTTAACCTTACTTCTTTCTCGATATTTCGAGATGTAAATGTGTATCATTTTCAAACATGAAAGGCTAAAAATAATATATATTGTGTATTATACTTCGTTTCAATTCAAAAAGCGTGAGAAAAAATTCTGAACAGAACTTCCTTATTGACAGTTAATTTCTATTGGCTGAAAGCGAGGCAAAATCATATTATCCAACATTACCTTTTTCGTATCAATTGCTCTCAATTTCCAGTCCAATCAAATATTCTGACGTTTTATTCATATCACATTTGCGTTTAGAGTTTTAGCACAATTATAAATAATGTTAAGTATAAGCAGTAGCGATATTTGACTACCCAATTTCGATGACATTACGCCTTTAAAAATGGCGTCTTGTTTACATCCGTTTGTTCACTACATTGACACTTGTCAACTGTCAAATATTTTGGATTTTATACACATTTTGAGATTTTTCGGAAAGTTCAATCGAGTTTCATAAATCACGTGACTAGTTTAACCCGTTTTAAAGCAAAATATCGGTTAATACAGGGTGAGCGAGATTGTTTGAACGCATTTGGCATACCTAACTTAGATAAGCTAACTTCATAGTTGTTGCGAATGCCATATGCTAGGTTGGATATTTGGTGGCGGGTTAGGGATATTCATGAACCAGAGCTGCCAAATGCGTTCAAATAATCTCGCTCTCCCGATATAATAGTTTACGAACGTTTTTTCTATTAGAATGACAACCAATGACAACTGTAGAATAGAGTAGAAGCAACCAGTAGTATAATAATTACAAGTTGCTAATCAAAATTTATTAAATAAATAATTTAAATGTTTGCTAATCCATTTTAATCCCAAGTTAGCGGATCCTGCAGTATAATTGGTAATGACAGGTGCACGAACTAATTGAATTTTTTTAAATTATGACAGATTTATGACAGATGTTTATTACTTCATTGTTTACTCTAGGGTCATATTTATAGTCCGTGCTTGAGGTTGTGTCGATGCTTGAGCACGCGATTTTGACGTAAATGTCATTAGAAATCTGTCAAAATCGCGTGCTCAAGCATCGACACAACCTCAAGTACGGACTATAAATATGACCCCTACTTTCTAATAGGGTTGCAACAGACGGTAACCAGGTTGACAACCCACAAAAACCTATATAGAAGAAAAAGTTTTTTTACGAACAAGAGTAATTTGATTAGATTAAGTTTCCGAACACTGAACAAAAATCCTTCATTAGCTCTTTAATCTCTGATATTCAGCTCATCAATCTGAGGATGTGTGGATTCTGTATAATTTCTATAAGGAAACTAGGATGAATCAGCTTGTCCTCATAGAATATGTGGTGGTTCTTCTAATTTAGGTTTATTCTTGGTGGTGGGCCATTAGGATCAAGGCCACTCAATTTATTCACAAGTGGATTCTCGGATCTTTCAATCCTTTCCATCGTATTATCGATAGTTGGTAGCTGGATCAAAAAAGTCTTTACGGTTAGCACGTTAAGATCTTCTCGAAGCTGACGGAGTATCTGCGATCAAGTGAAGCACACCATTTTGTAATGTTTCAAGACGTTTCTCATGTGTTTTTGCCATGCTTGGATAATGACAAGGACCACAGGAATGAAAAATATATGAGCTGTTTGATCCTGAGTGACAGCAAGCTCCTACGACGCAGAAAAGGGATTACGATTGACTTGGCACTGTTAAATTTCATCGCTGGATAATTTTGTCTCTCTTTTTTTGGATTAAGATATGTTATTTCGAACAAAACGCAACTTATTAACGCTTTGAAATTTTGAGTTGAATTGATGCTTGATTATAGATTAACTGTTAACAATTATGTGAAGTGTCAAATCATGCAGACACTGTGTCCTGATGCGAGAGTGTATTATTGGTGATTATAAAATGGTTTCTTTAAATATTCTTTAGTTTGACCGATATAACATTTATTACAAGCTTTGCAGTCTAAATTGTAGACGCCATTATTGTGTTTTATTACTTATATTAGTCAAAGATGTACCTAAAGAATCATTTTCATACATGGTAGGCGACAAAAAATTACTATGGTGACTAACATAGATGTCATTATGACACACATAAGACAATCCACAAATGAAAGAACTATCAAACATATAATTTTGTGAAACATTTCCTTCAAAATTACAAGTACTCAACATATAAATGCCCAATGAAGATGCTCTGGTTAATGAATTACACCGGCTTAGAACAGCTGGTCATCATCGCGACTATAGTATTTCTAACCATCCTGTTAGCCGAGATTTTCGACTGTACGAAAGTCTTTTCTGGTAGGGATAGCACCCATTTCAATTACGGCTACGAAGACCACAACGGTGACATTCTCTTAATCTAATTATTACGTTCGAGTTGTAGAGATAAAAATTATTTTTTTAGGACCTATCACATGGAAGAACAACTTCCCGAATAGTCGGGGGAAATGTCAATCGCCGATAAATATCACTAGTAAGAATGTGGTTTGTGTACCGGCCGAAACTTTCAAACCCATCAAATTTTCCTCGGAATATTACGATTTACCACTATCGACGATTATTATGAATGATGGTCATACTCGTAAGATGTTTTGATTTATTTTATTAATTATTAAAATCTCTATTATTTATACGTACTTTTTAAATATAGTGGTGCTTTATAACTGTTGGAATCGTAACGCTTCGCCCAAAATATGCGGTGGACCTCTGAAGGAAACGTACAGATTCGACAGCTTGAGGTTTAGATGGGGTCCGGGTGAGGAAGAGGGTTCCGAACATCTGATCGATTCTAGGAGATATGCGATGGAAGTTCAAGCTATTCACGTGAAGGATAACAAGAAATACACTTACTTATATGAGGCTGCGAATGATAAAGCTGTGATGATAATCAGTTATTTGTTTGAGGTAATGTTATTATGACACAATTATATCCATATCGAAATTTTCTGGTTTTATCCGTTAATAAATATTGCGAAATATGAATCATAAATTTCTTGAAACAAATTAGATGCCCTTGAACAATTCTTGGTTGCTAAATACGAATTATTTGTTCTCAGTATAAATTTTTCTGACATGCATACTTGAACTTAAACCTTTAAATATACAGTGTGTTTAGTAATTGGATTGACAAAATGAAACATCATATAGAGGGACACGCTTTATTAAAGATGGAATCAACGCTCTATTTTTTAAATGGATAGAAATCTAAACTGTTTTCCTCGCAAAAAAAAATGTGACGTATATTTTTAAAGCACCACACCGCCATTTTGTTTTGTTTTTTTCTAATAACAAGATGAACCATATGACACATCATTTTAAGCGTAATTATTTTCAGTTCCAAGCCGCAAGCTGTCAAAAATTGACGTTTATTGATACCTGTCAACAAATGTCAAACTATTATTCATAAATTGCTGTCAATTTTTGACATTCTATTGATGCAAAGGTTATTTTTTCGTTAATATTAGAGTATTTATTTGTTACGTATAATTGTATTCGTGTTTAATGTAGCTTGACAAACAAAATAATTACACTTAAAATGATATATCACGTGACCTACATTGCTATTAAATAATTATTTATTTGTATATTTATAGTAAGCTTTGATACATCTCATAATGTTTTTTAATACAAATTCTGCTTCTAATTTCATAACACTGCTCGTATAATTCACAAACAGAAGCGAAATACAACTGAGATATGACAGAAATATGACATTTCTGTCATTATAATTGCTATTATCACAATATAGTGCGGTTTTAGCCGATATCTCGATACTACTTGAAGATACAAAAAAACTTGTGGAATAAAAATTGTTTTGTTCTTAAGGAGCTTTAACCTGCAAATAATTTCGTTTATACAGAGTGTCTCAGAAAATCAATATTGAACGTAAATTAATTTTTTTAAGTGAAACATCCCATATTATATTCCATTCTTAAAATCTACTACAAAATAGAATTTTTTTTAATATAAATTGTCTATACCTAATCCTAATAGTTTTAGAAATATTTGACGTTCTTTATAATAAATGTCACCTGCAGGTACTACTTTTCTTACGTCATATCTAACTTATATTTGATACTAAAAGTGAAATTTTTGATCTGTTACAATCTTATACTTCCGATAACTTTTATAAATTGCTTTAATTCGTTTTTAATATACAAAGCGTTCAGAAATGAGAGAGCAACATCACCAATTTTAGATGGAAAAATCGCAATTATTTTTCTTTTGAAAACACTACGAGTACTATCGTAGTGTTTTCAGATGCTATTCTACTCAGAGTGATTTCTCGAAACACGTGTACCGAGTAATCAATCAAAATTGTGACGTTTGGTGATACCGATGTTATATCTGGTTATTCTACTCCTAAACTAAAGCAATAGGTTTCGAGGTTTTTCGTTTTTAACTTCTTAAAACTAAGACAGCGATGGAAAACAAATAACACACATTGTCACATGTTTCAAAGATGAATTTTTCTTAACGAGAAGTCCTCAATACGATGGCACACCGTGATTTTAATTCCAACTACATACCTATCAAGGAACTATTAACTTTTTATCTTATTCAGTGAAAGATAAAAGGCATTGAATTATAACATATTATGCTGCTGAAAAAATTAATGAAACGAAAAGAAAGAGCGATCAGGGTTGCATCGCATTATTGGGACACCGTGTAGAGGGTGTCGCGTAAGAAATAATGATTTCCGGTTAGATTCTTAAGTTCGCATTTCTAATGCACACCTCGCAATGCCAAACAAGTGAATTTACAAAATATCTTTTAATTGTAAATGTATTACTAACACGCAGCTGGAATAATGCTTTACTTGTTTCTCATTGCACCAAGATATAAATTCGGCATACGTTTTTTCATACAGACTTGTGCTCTTTTCCGGTAGTAAATTTAATGATGCTGAATTAGCACTTTCTGCCACTTCCGGCGGAGTTAATGTAAAATTTTCATCCACCTCCATTGCTTGGAAGAATTCAACGCAACACAAAACCGTTCGATTCTGTTTCACGCTTAATAATGACAGTGAGTAGCGTTTTAGTTTGACGTTGTTTGATTTTGTTGATTTCCTTGGTTACCATGGAAACCATCAAAATCGGTCATTAATAGAAAATCATGCATTAATAAGGGTCATTAATGTATGATTTTGAAAACGTTAATAACGGATGTAAATACACGGTCGACGGAAAAGTTAATAAAAATTGCTTTTGTTTATCTGAATGGTGTCAAAACTGAAAAGGCAAAATAAAAAATGTGTCAAATAAAAGTTATTTACTTACTATTTTTGGACAAATAAAAAGCAACATTAAAAAACACATATATCCATTACAAAAAAACCAAAGTTGACCTTACAATCTTCTTCAAGATCACGAGCAAATAAAATCGTTTGTCATTTTCGACATACCATAATATCAAGTTTTTTGATAACTATACAGGAAAAGTAGATAATGCCTGTAACGCAAAAGCTGAGACACTCTGTATGTAGAAATGTCGAATAATTGATATTATATAATTAATATTGTATAATATTGTACAATATAATTGTCAAACTGTAATGAAATTGCGAGTTTAAAGTGTTTTTGAAATTCGAGATAAATTATTAATTAGAGTTTAATGTAGAATTATTTTTATTTAGATATTGATTATAATTGTTGGCGAACCTGTATCAGTAGGTAAACTATAGGCGCATCAGCGCAGTCACTCGACATGGACACGCTGTATAAGCTGTATTTTGACAGCTAAAATCTGTGTAAAATCACCAAATTGTCATAATTATGACAGTTTGACAGGTTTTAGCTGTCAAAATACAGCTTATACAGCGTGTCCATGTCGAGTGACTGCGCTGATGCGCCTATAGTTTACCTACTTGTATCGTAGTGCAATATTTGTAAGTCATCAGTGGCGTCGCCAGGGGAGGGCCCGAGGGGCCCGGGCCCCCTCCGAAATTGTACTGTATCCATAATTCGAATCTTAACGATAAATCTAACTAGATCTGAGGAAAATAAGTAACTATTGCGACACTGCACAGTGCACACACACATAGACTTGCCAGGTTGGGCGATTTATCGCAATTTGAGCGACTTCTGACACAAAATTGCGACAACTTTTTTGTAGAAATCGCAAGTCGCAAATTGAGCGATTTCAAATTGTTCAGGTTGTGCTTAATTTGATTAATTTTATTATTTACTGTACTCTCAAAACATTATATGTTTAGGGAAATTTTAGTACCTTTCATTGTAGCGGTTACACATTTTATATTACAAAGTTTGTTCGCTAACGTGTGCTTACCACACAATACTCGTAAGAATTTATAATGACTTACATGATTTCTAGTTGGGAGTTGGTCTTTCGCGCTTCAACTGTGACAACTGTCAGAATTTGGATGATTTAAAAATGTTAAATATACTTTTTCAAAACTTTCGTTCCTTTTTTAGTTTTTCAACCCTTTTGGACCCCTCCCAAACCAAAATTCTGGCTACGCCACTGTAAGTCATTGTCATCTACTGAAAGAAAAAAAAATGCATGACAATACCATCTGCGTTATAACGAATATCCCTTTTGCATTTCCAATTTTTGTCTGGATATTAGAGATAAAGTTGCAAATATATATTATATTATTGTGTTTATTCAGTATTTAAACAATTTAAAACGTTTCGTGTTGAGTGTTCCGTGCCACCGTTAAGCTTAAATACGCACGTAAAAAGCCAGCAGGCTTAGGTATATCAATTATATAATCTTAACGTATAACACTAATTTAATTAGACTTTATAACAAAAGATTCCATTATTTTCTATATACTCCTATATTGTATAGTTTCGAACCAATCGCGTAACATATCCGCTAGATACTATGTAATAAATTTAATCTTCTATTAATAATGTTTGTATTGTCTCTATACTACCACGCAATGCTCGCATATTATTTCGTGCGGTTTCAAGCCCGTATCTATTCTGTCGTTGTACGTTTATCGTATGCGTACCAGCGGTTATTCCGCGAATTCTCTGCAAATTCGTTGCGGCATTTCGCATTTCCAACAATAAAAAAAAATATATCTTACGTAACTGCATTACGCGCAAAACTTATTCTTAATCGGAATTTTTTTAAACTAATACGTTGTGTAACGGGGAATTACCATCACATGTTTGAAGGTGACTCTAATCGAATACAACGATCAATTTCAGATAACTCCGGTGGATAACCCGTATCTGGATCCCCTACTGGCTAGTCTAAAAGATATCCAAATGCCTTGCACTCAATTCGTGATCCAGGCTTTCCCCTTATCCTGGCTGGTCCTACCGTTCACCTCTAAATATTACTTCTATTGCGGTTCTTTAACTTTCCCCCCTTGTACGGAGAACGTGGAATGGTTGATACAATCGGAACCGATGAGCGTTTCCGCACGTCAAATGCAAAAATTCCGGAAATTATGCTCGTTACACGGACAGATGGAAAATAATAGTAGGCCGGTGCAAGAACTTAACGGTAGGGACCTGTATTTTTATGATTAAACATACAGATATCTACATATTATGTTTTTTTTTTCTTAAGTTAAATTGGCAATAAATACATGTTTTCCTTTCAAGTTTGTGTTTTCTTTCTACTCACTAATTTCTTATGTAATGAAATAAATAATATAAAAGTATTATCATATAGTAAACAACATCGCATTGAAAGGTAACACTTACTAATATATTGATACTAAATATTTTGCTATTAAAGAACAATTTGTTGTTTATCTAGTCATGTGGGTTTTGTTTACAATAATATGAAGCTCGTGTATTTTATTGCAATAAAAGGTAATCATCAACAATCGTTATGTATTTCTTGACATTTATCGTCAAATATGTCAATTTGAAATATATTTCTTGTAAGTTAATAAATATATTTTCTCGTTAGCAATTATTGTGCGGGTGTAGGCGCCGATTAGCAAGAATTAAACTGTAGAATATGGTAGTTTCCATACTTAGCATCTATCATCAGTGTTATACACTATTATTACACAAGTTTATTTTTAATACACACAACTATACCTACATATGTCAGTACAACTGTCACATTATTAACAACATATATAAACAACTGAATTATATGTTTAATATATCATGATTGCCTATATAAACAAACAGTCATGTTTTTATTGTTCAATAAACACAAACTAAAAAGATAATTATCAAGACTGTTTGGAGTTCTGGCTGGAATACTGGAAAACAACTTACGCGATAAATTAGAAGCATATTATCGTCTTATCAATTTGTACAGAAAATGAAATTCTACAGGGTGTCCGGAAAAATGTGGGAAATCTTTCGTAAGCAGATAGAACATGAATAAATGAGATTTTTTTTTTAATGTGTGGTGGGTGCTTAGTTGCAGTGACTCCGTAAGCTGTATCGCTTGTCTGGCTATCACTGCAACTCTCGCGGTGTAGTTTTTGTGTGTGTATGTTGTGTTCAATTGGCTTTGTGACAGCATCATATCGCCTTTTATGATGCCGCGCTGTTAATCACTTTGCTCCCAACAGCGAATGGCAAGTCGATCCGGGATTAAACTCTCTGAAAAATGTCACCGTCCCTCCAGAGAATTGAACCCCGGCGCCTATCGTCCTCTCACAACGATAGTCAGCCGCCTAACCACTGCGGCCATTAACCCGTTTCGTTCGACCCATAATAATAATTTTTGACTTGATAAAGTTTGCAAGACCAAGACATACATCAGATGTATATCTGCATTATCAATAAACGTGTATTCCATACTTCGAATAAATTCAATGTGTCAACGATGTGACAGATGACAAGTTCTAAAATGCCGGATATTTTAATTAATTGCAACAGTAATAGTTTTTTTTGTGCTAAACTAAAACGCACATTTTTCGCGAAATCTTTCTCGTAAACGATTCATTTTATCGACAATAAGCAAGAAGCACCTTTCTAAGGTTCAAGCTAGCAGTACTTTAAGGAGGGGCCCGTAGGAAAAATTTTTTATAGAAAATATTGATATTTGTGTTACTTGCAATTCCTTTCGGGCGAATGAAGACAGTTGAAGTCGAGGTGAAAGCATGTACACGATTAATAAATAATGTAAATAATGTATCATAATTGATAAATTATATCCAACCTATCCAACAGCTAACTGGATAATTCGAGGACGTATGGTTGTGTCACGTAACAGCTTCGTTGAAGCAATGATTATGAGGGTTACCATCCGTCCCAATTTTGCCGGGATAGTCCCGATTTTACGTTGTTTGTCCAGCGTCCCGATGTTACTAGTATCAGGACGCAAAATATCCCAATTTCGAATGTATAGAGCTAAAAAGGCCGTGTATTTGTATTTGTACAAAAATTACAACAAGGGAAATGCCCAAACAACCAAATTTGTTCGTAAGCCTCTATAAGAGACACTACTAACGCATGTAATAGAGCCACAACCAATTCCAGAAGTCTTACCCCTTCTCTTCAATTTTACAACTCCATGTAATATTAACCTCCATGACGTCAAAGCATAGTAAAGAAAATTCTTGGTCCCAAAGCTGCTTTTAATGAATCTTCCACCAGTGAAGGGAGTCAAACACTTTTTTTTGCATTTCTACTGATACATTTAATAAAGGAAACCACAAAATGTACCCCATTTGTGTTCATTATTTTACTGTGAAAGAATAGGTTTTCAATCAAAATTTTTAGATTTTTTTATATGTGCATCAGAATAAACTGCTGACGCAATAAAGGACAATGTCATTAATACATTAAATAAATTTAAACTGGGAATAGAAAATATGTCGGCATTTAGGGCAAATAATACTAACGCAAATTTTGGCAGGCATCGATCAGCTTATATTCTACTGAAGCAACAAAATTCTCGACTTTTAAAAGCAGGTTGGCTTGCACATTTAGGTACTTAATAATTCATTTAAACATGCCTTAGATAAATTACAATTTGATGTTGAAGCTGTTATACTAAAAATTTATAATCACTTTCATCTTCTGCTTGCAGAAGAGACGAATTGAAAGGCTTTGTAGAATTCTCACAACTACAATTCAATGGGGGGAATTAATCAAGCCCCAATGTACCAACAAGGTGACTTTCGCTTGGCCCTGCCGTCGAAATAGTTTTAAAGTTTTATCCTGCCCTAATCTCCTACTTTTTGTCGCTGGGTGAAGATTGCCCCAGGGCTCTTCGAATTTTATTGTCCATTGAGAATGAGTCCGATCAAAACGATGTTCAGAGTCATGGATATAGCAAAACATCAGTCTATTTGCATTTATTTACAAATGTATTTCCTTTATTCCAAAAGACTAGTTTATTGTTGCAGAGTTCAGATACATCTTCTGTAGAACTATTTAAAATAATGAATGAAGTGTTATCAAAATTTAATATAAGAGCACAGGATAAATTTTATGGTTCTCACGTAAGAGATGCTCGTAATTACATCGATTCCAATATTTAAAAAACAATTTTAAAGGACTTCCACGCTTTCTATGCCTTTGCTGCAGCATATCTACAAAAAAAACTCGATTTTAGTGAAAACAACCTTTTAAAAATAATCGAGTCGTTGTCTCTAAGCAAGGAGATTTCATTCGACAATTCAGAACATATTATGGATGCTTTAAATTTAAATGAAATTTCGACGGATTCTTTGTTTTTCTGTTTGATTACCTACACTTTTATAGAAAAACATCTTCTCCAAGATTATACAAGAAGATTCTACTAATTTAACAAACATTCGAAATATTTCCAAAATCGTATCCTTCATATTGAGCAGTCCTCTATCAAATGCTTTCGTTGAACGTGTATTTTCCCTTATGAGTCTCTAATGGACGAACGTTAGAAACAGATTCAGTGTAAATTTGATCAAGGCTGAACTCTGAATTAGTGTTAATATGAACATAACGTGTTTGGAATTTTGAGAACTTTTGAAAAACGATAAGAAGCTTTTGGCGTCAGCAAACAGCAATAAGAAATACACTTGGAAGCAACATAAATAAGGTGTGCAAGCATTTAAATTTTATCTGTAAAAAAATTTAAAAAAATTTACTCCCCCCCCCCCCTCCCTTCTGTTGTGTCGGTGTCCCAATTTTTTTACCTCAGAAGGTGGCAACCCTGATGATTATGATCGTATCACTTCTTTTAACTTAGAAATAGGTGAAATAAATGGAGATTCATGGTAGGTAATACAGATCGTTAATCATCGCTGTCAGATTTGACAGATAATTTACATTTATATTTTCATCGCAATAACCTCGATACCTTCTAAAATGGTTCAAGATGTGTCAATTTATTTCGCTTCGTTGTTATCTATGTCTTGTATCAATAAAACTATCCTCTTGATTTGTATTTAATTTCAACCTTCCTCACCTTCACTTGATTTCGTTTTCCAATCTACTATTATCGTCGAGAGGATGCGGCTCAGTTGCCGACGTCGTGCTTTGGAAAGATGCGGCACAATTCTGATAATATCTTCTCGACGGAGACAAATATTGAGGCACAATGCAATAAAATATCGTCTTAATTTTATAAAAGGCTCGGACCTAATAGAGTTTTATGCGAGAATCTTCAATCTTCGGTTGAAAAAAGAAAATTTTCATCCCATTCCACACCAACTTGAGATATATGTGATATCATCGTAAACAAATTTGTACCACGTTATGTTCATAGGGCTTCTCTTCTGTCCAAGGCTGGACGAAGGATCCGTTAGCTTTTTATTCGTCTTGAGAAGGCACTGTAATCGCAAGGTGTTCATAACGATCAAGAGATAAGATTCTCCTAATCTCCACACAAGCAGGGGGTCTGTCGGAATCTAGTTCAAATTTCTGTAGATTTGGGCATTGCTCACGAACTAAAGATATGCGACGATGATTCGCAGCGCTCGATTCTAGAGGATGTTGAGACTTTTAACTTGCAATTTACTGGCATTGGACCAACAGATCAGGACATCATACCACGTCATGTTAAAGTGGACGATATTTCAGTCTTATCTCATAAGTGTTTGGATGTGCTACATGTAGAACTTTAAAATAAAATGATCTGAATCAAAGAATCAAAAACACCTTTATTGTATCATTTCTAACTTTATCGATTGCTATTACAAACCGTAAAGTAATATTGCATTAACAAAACGCGTTCAGAAAGTATCTACCTGCAGTATATATTGTGTTACTAAAGCAGAAAGATTAAAACGTTTCTGTATATCTAATACACAACTCTTTCTTCGCCTGAAGTGTCAAACTATGCAAACATCGTCCCACATCTTCAATTTCTCCATTCTCAACAGCAACTTCTTGTAAAACAAAAACCTTCTTTAAGATCAAACATCCCTTTGTACTGGATTTTCTAAATCATTTCTTAATTGTATGAGGCGATGAAAATAATCCTACGATCTTATATCTGCGTTTCTAGCTTGATTACGCTGATGCTCCTGCTTTAGAAAATTCCCCATTAATTTCTATTTGTTACTATTGTTCCTAGAGACTTTTTTCAAGACTAACGTTGATATTTTGCAGCTGATCGCAATGATCTTGATCATTTTAAATTTGATCTTGTTCATTCAATCATCAAAGATATTATCAAATTGATTTATATCAGTTAGTTTTGTCTTAAACCATTTCTTGCCCATAATACCTTCGAAAACGATATTTTTAACTATAAAACTTTGTAGCTATCAAGATGCTAAATGTCATTTGAAATTAGTAACAAACACACTTGAAATATAATTTTTTTCATACATCTACATAAACCTATTTCTAAAACGCGTCATTTCTGTGATGATTGTTAATAAATCTATTAAATAAAAAATATATTTTTCGTAAAATCGTTAGTATTATCACTAAACTAATAAACGACTTCAGAGAACTATTAAATAATTGTTGTTGTTGTTGTCCACTTCTGCTCCACCTTCTAATAAATTGTTTATTTGATTAAATTATGGAAAAATGGAAAAAAATATTTATATAGGTACTTGTATTACATATTTACCATTGCATGCAAATAAGCATATTTTCTTCCTACAAAAATTATTTCCTCAAATTTAGATTGACATAAACAATTAGTATGTATATCGAATATGGAATTGGAACCTATCATCGTTTAAACGGTAATTCTACAGATCTATGCAGCCATTCAGTAAATAATAGAAAATTAAATCAAATTAAAACTTGGTTATTTATCTTAATATCAGCAAAAAAAGTATTCAATATATAATACATACAATTCTCCATTTATCTTATCATCTTACATAATATACGACATATTAAATTAAATTCCGAATAGTATTAAGTCAATCTTTACACGAGATAAACTTATAAATGTGTACCCTACCCGATTTAAATAAAATAAACGGGAGTTTCCTTAAACAATACTTTATTATTTAAAAATAATAAAATAAAATAATAGCGTAAGTACATAAAAACATAACTCTACCTCTATTTTATCTATTTTAGCCACATTTCTTTGTGTCAGTTCACGAAATGTACAGTCCTGCCGTTTATCAACTGAACAGGCCTGTAATTATTTTCGAGATTTTTCGACGAATCGTACAACTTCCGGAAAGCCTGCAATTGCAACTTGGATAGACCTATCGTGTAAGGCGATATAATCCACGTGACCGCCTCCGAACACGGCGGCACCGTTAACGATCCTTTATAAGTGACGTAACCAGCGCAAAAAGGCTCAGCTAAATTACTTATAGGAAACATATTTTGAAGCGGTTGAGCCGTATTCATATCCATCTCGATCAGATCGAATGATTCCTGGATGTATTTAAGAGGAATGTGACAGGTGTCTTCCACCTTTTTTTTCCCACCCAAAAAAAATAAATTTATTAATAATTGCAGTCCTGCCAAAATCGATTTAGACTCACCTCAAAGATATAAGCAACCACCACAATCCCATCAGGCAGTTTCATAGCTTGTTCGAAACTCATGTGGGGTTTTAGGTGTACTGCGTGCATTTCCATCGGGTAACTCTTACCGTTAATGAAATGTTCGCTCCCTTTATGGTCGGAATTACCCCAATGAAAATGTATTTGATCCAAGAAATACGCCGAATTCATTGGACCACCTTGAATCTTCGCCTGAGTAGAATTACCATATTTAACCTTAAGTTGCACTAGAAATTACGACCGCAATAAATCGTATTCTTTAATAATAAAATAAATACCTGTATATCCCGTATTTTCAACAGTCATCGTCTCGGGCATCGTACTATAGATAGGATCCCATGATAATTTGGGCATGTGTATATTTTTGAGCGTAGCAAGATTAATATCAATCGGAGATTGATGCTTACCACCGCATTGTTTAAACATCTTCGCCCAATGCGTCGGTCCTACGAGAATTAAAACAATTACACACCACGTTACGAAATTAAATTGTTCGACAAACCCGCAGGCCCCGTCCCATATTGATAATTCAAAGATTGCGCTGCTATTAGAGCTTGAGGTTTCCCCAATAAATTATTCCTATCTACGAAAATATTCGGCCTCTTCGGATCGCACTCATCGTCATTTAAAGGATTCTTTCCTCCTGGAATTTAAGATTTTACTCTAAACGAGAATCAACGTTTCGTACGTAAGTACCTGCGTCCGTTTGACATTCATCGACTGGCGCTGAAACTGTAAATTTACAAGAAAACTGGACCAGGGAGATTAAGACGAAATAATAATATCTCATTAATAAATCAGATAAACCTGATTTAAGCGAATACTTCGCATTTATACACCGAATTTTTAAATTGTCATTTGTACATAAATGACTAATTTGATAGGATTCTGTCACATATTGACAAACACTTTTATGTTTATATATTTTAAATAAAAATATTAAATCTTATTCTTAGCTCTATTTATATTTTAAAATAAAATTATCAGCATAAATTGAAATTTTGAAATTTTAAATAATATAATTTCATCTGCGATATTAGCGCCATCTCATAACAACTAGCCATACTCGACAACCACAATAATAATTCCAAAATATTACGCTAGATGACGCTTACTACGCACCAAGAGCGCCATCTTACGAAAAGTAGCAGTACTAAAGTGGAAAAAATTATTACAGAAAACATTAATAATCAATACAATTAAAAATATGGAAATTTAATTGCTAAAACTAATTTTATTCAATTTCTAACGATTTAAAAGTCCATAATAATCAAGAATTTCCTTTTAATAACATATAATTCTTGAAATAATTCCAACACACATAACCACACTTATTTGTTAGAAAAAACATATGTTGAAACTTGTATACGTTCCAATAACATACATATTTCTAAGATATTTACAAGAATTATGGCCCATTCTTCCAGTGCTCAAGTTCTAGCGTGGAATCCTAATAAAAATCACAGTGATCCTGAACGGTAAATATCTATATTTTCAAACCTAATTCTATTAACTCGATTCGTAAAATTGTAGATGGATTTGTATATATCCAGCTTACATAAACAGTAAGAAAACGTTAGCGCAAGGTAGACGATTGCAGAAAGAGAAATGCGTTGAGAATCCGACTCATCAGGAGATCCGAGATGTTTTAGCAGCTGCCGGTTTGAAAGTCGGTGTCGAAAATAAATTGTATAGCAGGGAACGAAGTAAAGAATTGCTATTTAGGGGAAGGATACGGGTTCAGTTAAAGAACGATGATGGCTCACCGTGCAATCCAAGTTTACCGACTAGAGATAGTTTATTGAATTATCTCGGTGAGATGATACCCAAATTAAAGACGAGACAAACTAAACCGAGCACTGAACAAGCCCAAAGTAGCACCAGTGGTAAAGGCAAGAAAGGAAAGGGTCGAAGATGATGTGTTCATCGTGGGGAAATTTTTATATTTTGGAAATATATTTATGTTAATTTTTTTATTTCTTTTATTTTAAGCTGTATCTAAAGCTAAATATCTATTGCATTTAAATGTAAAAAAAATAAATTTGTAGTGAAAAATGTTTTATTTAAGTGTGGTGCCATCTTATAATTTATGATTGAACGTTCAATGTCAATGTAACTTTACAGTTTTCTTCTTGCTAACATAGATTTTCTTATTAGTTAGTTTTGCTATTTAATAATAGATGGCGCATTTTTTTTGAAATTATGATTATTCAAATTTTAATTTTATGGATTTAAAATTAAATAGGTTTTTTAAATAAAAATATCCAGAAATTTTCAGTCACAAATCTAATATAATATAAATATATAATTATCGAAATTTATATAAACAATTTTACTACACATTTCTGAAGTTGTACTAAAACACAATTAAATTTTGGACATTCTGCATACAATGGACTAATTCTAAGAACTGCAATAGAAATTTCAAGATTTCTTTTAAACCTAACCACAATTACAGAATTTTCCCTCCAAAAATGGCGACGATACATAACATTGGACATCATAACGTAAATTCAAAAATATTTTCGAAAAAGTAAAAAAATCTCAAAAACAGCTGCACTTAGGTATAGGGAATACTAATAAAAGTCGCTCTAAAATAACGTTTAGATTTCGAAAATGCAAAGAAAACTATATAACTAATTATTCTTATAAATTTTTACCAATTAAATTATACAAATACATCGCTTCGGTCCCTAATCTTAAATTTTATTACACATAAACATAATTATAATTCTCGATAATAGCAGGGTTTTTTGGAAGTGTACACAAAGAGATAATCTTCCTTAAAATGTCATTAACAGTCGCTAAACACTACACAGCAATACTTGGCATAACAGTGACCTTATCATCATCACAGGGTCATCCGTTTCAGTTCTGTGCAGTTCTGTGTTTATTTAGTTGTGGCCTAGCGCTTTGATCGGCTTTGATGTCGCCAACAACTCGTTTAATATAGTGAATAGTACATGCGTTTTAATAGAGTAGAAGAATTAAATTAATAAGTAGTATTAAATTTGATTTTCTAATTCTAACAATTATTATGTACAAAATTTGTTTCTTTAATAAAATAGCAACAGCAGTTTTGATATCATCATGTAAGTAGCAACATTTATATATAAACATAATCAATCTTAAGATAATTTAGAACCGGTTTTACCGAAAATATCATAAAATGATGCGTACTATTCTAATTTTACGCAATTTATTTTTTATTTTATTATTGAAATGAAGAATTTATTTTTATTAAAAAATTACTAAACTATTCTAATATCCACACGAAGACAGTGTGGATTTCCCAAAACACCGTTGACGTAATAACAACAACGAATTTTTTTACAGCAATATCCTAAAAAGTTATTAATTGATAACATTTCTTATAAATTAATTATTCATCGTGCGAATTTATCACAAACCGCAAACTCTCTAAACTCTAAATATCCTATTATCACGGAAGTGCTCCTATCGCTTTCATCAATTTTAAATATCAGAATTTAATTCAAAAAAACCGCCTAAATTTTAGGTCTAATAGTGCTACCTGTTGGACAACCAACGAACGATTGGAACCAATCTGTCAAATTCAAACTTCAAATACCAAATTCGTAAGTACTTCTATACATACATAACTTGTTTAATAAAACACGTTCGTTTAATTATGTAAAATTTTAGCGATGTATTGGATTATTTTAAATGCTTAAGCGGAGAAACTATTCCGCGAACTTGGAAATGCGATAATGAAGCAGATTGTAGAGATGCTTCCGATGAAACCAAGGAAGTGTGTTTCTATAAGAAGTACTAATCCATTTCTTTTGATAGTGTAAATTTGTATTTATGTGTTAAAATCGATTCTAGATGCTTACCTGATTCGTTTCGATGCGCTTATGGAGCGTGTATTTCACAATATAAAACCTGCGATGGATACAAGGATTGTATCGACGGTTCCGATGAGGATCTCCAGATGTGCTCCTCCGATGAAAATCAAAATTTAAATGATGTTATAGAAAATCAAATGGGAAAATGCGAGTATGTGATTATATTTTGGTAAAATTTAAATATATTGTTAAATTTTTATAGATTTAAATGCGATTCAGGTGAATGTATTTCTCAAGATAAACTGTGTGACGGTACCGCTGATTGTAAAGACGCTAGCGATGAGATAAATAGGAAATGCGAATTGATTCAGTATGTTGGGATAATATTTTTGCACTATATTCATTTAATGTAATCGTGTTCATTTTAGCTGCCCATCGTTTTTATTCCGTTGCAAATATGGAGCTTGCATTCCAAATAAATACATCTGCGATGGTGAAGAAGATTGCCTCGACGCATCTGATGAAGATTATAATATGTGTTCAATTAACAGGAAAAAAAATTCAAGCAGTTTAATTCGTGATAAAAGACAAGCTTGCGAGTAAGTTCTTTAATTATTATGCTTGTAATATTTCGTCATATAACTGCGGAATTATAGTTTTAGATGCAATTCTGGTGAATGTATTGATATCGAACATGAATGTGATGGTTCTGTCGAGTGTGCGGATGGTTCCGATGAGACTAGTGAACGGTGTCGAACTGTTCGGTAATGCTTTTTTGTTGTTGAAAAAAAAATTTTTTTCATTTTAATTTTAGCTGTGCCTCATATTTGTTTAAATGCAAATACGGTGCTTGTATTAAGAAGTCTCAAGTCTGTGATGGTGAAAAGAATTGTGCTGATGGTTCCGACGAAGAAGGCCCTAATTGCAATAGCAAGATATCCATTGGCACTTGCAAAAAGTAACTCAACCATGTCAGCTCTTAGAGCACATAATTCAGTTTTCTATTTATAGTTCCGAATTCCGTTGTAAAGATAATACGTGTATAGATAATATTTTCACATGCGATGGTGTTAAAAATTGCCCGGATGGTTCGGATGAAACAGTTGAGTCCTGTATCGGAGTTATTTGTCCATCGTATCTGTTCAGATGTGATTACGGTGCATGTGTTTACAGGACGGCTAGGTGTAATGGCAAGACTGAGTGTATTGATGGTTCGGATGAAGCAAATTGTCCAACACGGGAACTACTACAACCACTTCTAGACCGCCACCAGTAACTCCCCCGGTTATACAAGTTGAAAACGGTTGTATTTTACCATCACATCCGCACAATGGAAAGTTTGTGATGCAAACCGGTGGTGGTTATCAGATCAACATGATTGCGTCCGATTCTACCGTTATTATTTTGACTTGTAATGATGGTTATAGTCCTTTCGATGCTGCTTTCTTCTTCTGCAATAAAAATATTTGGGAACCGCGACTTGAGAAAGGCTATTGTGTTCGTAAGTATATTTCATGTTGCGATTTATTCACCTTACTGCGTCGCTTTTTAAAGGTACATGTCCTGCGCTGCATCCGACAGACACTTACGATGTTAGTTGTACGTACAAGGGTGGATCTAGGGATTGCACTGCACCGATACAAGACACCATCGCTAATATTAAATGTAAACCCTACTACGTCAACCAGAATTGGGTAATACCAAGTTGCCAGGATGGTCGTTGGGATCCCAATCCCCAACCTTGCAACCCAGGTCAGATAATTGCTCAGCCATCTCCGATACCTTTAAGTTTTATCTATTTGATATTCGGGGAACCTAAATTTATACATAACGAAACTAGTTGGATTAAAAATCATGTTAATCCATATGATAATAATGAAATCGATGTCAGACGATAGACTATATACTCTCCGAGTATACAATCATTGTAACATTATCGAGTTTTCTTCTTAATAGTTGTGTAGGCATACATTATATTCATCACTAATGCGATGAAATTTAAATTAGTAATAGTGTGCATACATATTTATAGATCCGACAGAGAATGTCATCATCTTTAATTTTCCATTTACGTACGTGTATTTATACAGAGCGCTTCTAAAATATGGCGAAACGAACAAATTTGAGTATAACAGAGGAGAACGGCTATTCTGATTTGAAATTTTATTGCACTAAAATAATCTTGACGTTAATCATTTTAATTTCGCCACCTTCTCAAAGACATAAAATGTATTGAACATACCGCCAATATGAAATAAATTTGATCTTAACTTGATTTTGCGAAAAAATTTAGAGAGAGAAAGTAAAAAATAGTACTAGGAAGGAAAGGATCTTATATAGGGGATAGCTAAGTGGATTTAGCTTCACTTGCAGAATAATCTTTTCCTTCTTATTTAAAAAAGGGAAAAATGGCAGCTTATTTTGTGAACTTTCTGTGATCTTATCCATGACGGCTAGATTAGACCAATCCATATAGGAAATATTTGTTATGTACGCTTTTTATTTCGCTTCTTAATAAAATTATTTTAACGTAAAATATGATTTGTTTTATTTCTCTCGTTACACTCAAATTAATTAAAGTTGCTTTCGATGTGGATTTACAGAATGCGGACAGAAAATAGTCAACGCACAAACGCTGGTGATCGGAGGTAGTAACGCAGAGCCGGGCGAATACCCTTGGGTGTTAGCCATCTATAGAAGTGCTAACAAAGAACATATTTGCGGTGCTTCTATGATTTCTAGACTTTTTGTGTTGTCAGGTAGGTTTCCACAAAAGGAATTCTTTCCCCTAAAATAATATAAAAACGAAAATAAAAGACTTAATTAAAAATTTCAATATTTTAGCTGCGCATTGTTTCCACGATCCAAGCGGTGTTCGCCAAGATAAGAGTCAATTCATTGTAGCCGCTGGTAAATACTATCGTGATCTGAATAAACACGAAAAAGATGTTCAGATACGTGAGGCATGTATATCTCGATACAACATTACAAGAAGTAACTCGATTAAAATTCCTTTTCCCGTTAATAGATTAAAGAACTTCGAATCCATGAGGACTACAAAGGCGCTATCACGAGATACCGTGACGACATCGCCGTAATCGAAGTGGAAAGATTGGACGTCACCCAGCGAGTTCAACCGGTTTGCATCGATTGGTCCAATGTATACGAGGACCGCGATTTCGTAGAGAATAAAACGGGCGTTGTAAGTCGTCGAATAAGATATGAGTTTTCCAAGATTTTCATTAAAAAAATTTTATCATTTTCAGGTTCCAGGTTGGGGATCCACGACCGAAATTGGTAACCCAGCTGAAGTTCTAAAAAAATTAATCGTACCGTTTAGATCGAAGGATGTTTGCGAGCAATTCATGGAACCGGATTTCTTCAACCAGTACTACAGTTCTGATAAAATTTGCGCCGGCTACCACAAGGAAGGTACCATATTTTTTGTATATATATAGAAAATAGAATAAATTAAAAAATAAGAAAATGTCTAAGTAGAAAGTGACATTAGGGAGAGCCCTATTAATTTAGTTCTAAAAAAAATATAGGACTGACGAATTGGCTTACTTTTTTACGACACCCTGTATATATTGAGCGACGATGATTATTTTTTCGAAATTATTTTAAGGTACTAGCGTTTGTAACGGCGACAGTGGCGGCGGTTTATTTTTCCAATCCAAACCGACTACTTTCTACGTCAGGGCGGTGGTAAGTCTGGCGCCGCGATCTGCTGTTGGATGCAGCTCGAATCATTTCGCCCTCTACACTAAAGTTTCCAAATATTTAGATTGGTTGGAGAGGATTACGCGAAGACGAGTTTAAACGAGAAGAAGAAAATAACGCTAACGATGATTTATTGTATATATTTGACTATTTTTTATAGGTTATTCGCTCAGTAAAAAAAGGATACTATTTTACAAAAATATACATTTTTTTTTAAGTACAAAATGTTTTTATTATTCCAGCACTGTTTTTTTTTCTCTCGATTACGGTTACCGTGATTTTAACAAGCAATTTGGATCACCCTATATATATACAACCAATTATATTATTATTACTATTGTCGGTGTTAATGATGTGCATCCATTTCGGATATCACTGGTAATGATGTTTTTAAAGACGTGACTCGATTGATCTCATTAGTGCTGTAACATTTGGAAAGTCCAATAAAAGTATCGCAATAGATTTGTTTTAAAACTGTTTCTTTCTTATCATCAATTCAATTATTATTCTTGCATCATTGACCTTATCAGAGGGTCATGAATCTTGATCTACTTGATTTTATTGCGACAACTGGTTGTCATTTCTCCTTTGTTTTTTTTTTATATAAATTCAGCTGTGTCCTTTTTTTCAAAAAATAACATGCGTGAAATATTAGTGTTGGCGATATGGTTTGTTAGTTGTAAGTATGAATTAATTATTTTTATAATCTAATAATATTAAATAACTTTTTAGACGCAACAGCGATTTCAAACACGTGGTCAGTTCATAATTTGCGACAATTTAAACGAGAAATAAATGAGTAAGTATAAATTTACGAATTAATGAAAATGTTGAAGCCCTATGTGTTTATTAAAGCCGATTATTTAGCTTCGAGATAATCTGAACTTATCCATAGAGATATTGGATCCATTCTCTAGAAGTACTGGTCGAGATTAAAATTTTGACCAATCATAGCATAGTTCTCCGTAATCTCTATCAACGGTTGGTTGTTACTAAATGCATACATCGTCTTGGAAATTCCTATCTTTCCGGGGCAATCCTTCATTTTTATCCGTCAACTTCAATCTTTCAAGGGTCGGCATCGCTGTTGAGACGCGTAAAGCTTGTATTGAACATCCCATGCCATATTGTTATACAGTGTGTACCCGGATGGACCTAACTATACCTGTAAAATTTTTTATTTCTCATTTTACGGCAAAAACTTATTCTTTATAAAAAGTTTTGCTTGATTCCGTTCACTTCCTTCCGTTTTTCTACTTTGATAAAATCCATTCTTTGTCAATTTCGTTTCAGGCAAAGTACTTTTTCTGTTCACGTTATGTATAATTTGTTCCATCTAGTGATATAACTGATCAAAATTACTAAATTTAAAAAAAGTGACAAGTAGTAGTAAATGAAACAATAAATCTACCCAATGATATAATATGATTTAATGGTAGCAACTAGTTTCGACCGTCTGGGATCATCATCGGGCTACTAATTGAAGAGAGTAAAACTTAGCATCAACAAGGAACCTCTTTGGAGAATGTGAAATAAAGCGAAATGGCTTTTCCCCGGATGAACCTAACTATACTTGTAAACTCCCTTATTTTGCATTTTAGGAAGAAGTCATTCTTCATAAAAAGTTTTGCTTCATCTAGCAAGTCTTCAACCATTACCAAAATTTCGAAAGAACATACAGGGTGGTTACAATTTATTAAAGAATTGTTATAATTCACAAAAACACAGAAAACTTATTCTACATGTTGTCCTCCTACTGTTACACATTTTTCCACGAGAGCTCTAAACTTTTCCAAGACCAAGTGAATGGTATTTCCATCTATGTCCGCTATTAATATTACTTTATTAGGCGATATTCATATAAAAATATGTTCTTCCATATAACCTGACGTAATACAGTAATTTTGACACTACATCAACTGACACTTATTCCAATCCAAAACCAATAATTTTCAATCGACAAAAAACTCTTCTTTGCTTTCCTCATGTTTACTATTTGTATTCACGTTCATAATAGCCAATTTATTTTAGAGGGTCTTACTACTCAATAATAGCTTCTGTAATTTTCTGTCTTAAAAGATTCTCATCATCCTGCAAATCATACGCGTAGACTTTCTGCTTAAGATGCCCCAATAAAAATAAGTCTAATGGAGAGACATTACTCCATTAGAGGTGCATTTGTTTGCCGTAGATTACTGCGATAATCCCGTTAGCAAAATTTATACTTACTTGAAAAAAATCAACTTTCAGATACAACGTTCATATTAGATATGTGAACTTTTATTAAAATTTCAAATATCTTTTCCCAATAATACTTATACTTTCCTTTAAAATAAAAGGTACTTTATTCTTAACCAAAGTTCACATTGTCTCGTTTTCTAACCACCCTGTATCTTCTTTCGAAATTTTAGTAGTGGTTGAAGACTTTTTAGATGAAGCAAAACTTTTTATAAATAATAAGTTTTTGCCGTAAAATGAGAAATAAAAAAGTTAACAGCTATAGTTATATCCATCCGGGGACACACTGTACAGTTCAATCGAATTATCGGGATTTTACTATATTTCGACCAAAGATCTATATCGCCAGCGATATCAACAATTTCAGAATAAGTCTAAGCAGTTCGAATACACAGGATACACAAAATAAAACAGATGAACTAGTGCAAATACAAATCTTCGAACTTTTACCGATTAAAATTGTACCTGTTGAATATCGTGGAAGGTGTGCCGCAAGAGTCTATTCTTGGACCGTTATTATTGTATACGGATGACATTTCCTCAAAAATCAGATAGATAGAAATGAAATCTTGTCCTTCTCCCGCAAGATTTTCAAAGGGCCTTATACGGGCTAATTCATTTTTGATCTTTATCGCGGGGATCTCGTTTATCATAGGAGATAAGAGGTTGGTTTAAATTTGGCAAAGTTTCTAAATTTTGTGGCTGTTATCAGGACTAATCTTCTACTTTTACTCTTAGCATCTTTAATTGACCTTGGGGAGAGAAAAAATATACCTATATATACAATAGCTGTATATAGAAACAATATAATTGATGATCAGATGATTTTGACGTATCAAATGTTTATCTTCTCTTGTATCTAAATATTTTCCCTGAGAAATACAGTCGAACCCCGATTTATCGTCCTACGTTATTCAGTATCTCCTCCAATACACCCAAATCAAATTATCAGGATTTTTACGAATCATTTTCTGTATTAAGGGACGGATGTCTTTTACCACCGCATCCGATTAATGGAAAATATAAAATAGTACAGCCCAGAAGCGACTATCATATCAACAGTGTTGTGAATGGTTCCACCTTTATTAAATTGAGTTGCAATCGAAGTTACGCAACTTCCGGTATAAGTTTCTTCTTCTGCAATAGAAATCGTTGGGAACCAACGCTCGATAAACGTTATTGCGTTCGTAAGTATTTTGTTTTACAATTTGCGTAATTTAATTCGATATCTTTTAAAGGTACCGATTCTTATAACGAAACTGTCGAAAGGCCACCAATACCGCAATCGAGGTAAATCTTATTGTTATAATAAACATTTCATTTACTCGAGAGTCTTATTTTCTGTAAATATAGCGACGGTTGCGTTTTACCCACACATCCGATTCATGGAAATTATACAATACAATCCGAAAGTATTTACCAAATTAATAGCATCGTAAACGATTCAGTAATTATCGCTTTGCGTTGCAATCGAGACTATTTAACATCCGGTACGAATTTCTTCCTCTGCAATAAAAACAAGTGGGAACCACCTCTTGATCGAAGCGATTGCTTTCGTAAGTGCTACATTCTCGTCGTGTATATTTAACAATCTTAATCTGTATAATTTTTTTTAAGACACATGTCCTGCGCTGCACTCAACCGACGGTTACGAAGTTAGTTGCACCTACCAAGATGAGCCTAGGAATTGTAGTGTACCGATACAGGGAACCACCGTTCGGATTAAATGCAAACCGTACTATTTTAGCCGGGGTTTGGAAATATCGACTTGTCGCGATGGTAATTGGGATCCGAAGCCGCGATTTTGCAGTCCAGGTTATGAATTTAAGTCGTATCTATTTTATTAATATTCAGGTGATTTAACGTTAGAATAAAATTAACTGATCTGAATTTACAGCCTGTGGACAGCAGATAATCAACGCTGAGGCTTCAGCGATCGGAGCACTAGCTTCCTATCCTTGGATAGTGGTCATTTATAAAACTATCGCGGGTAAAAAAGAGCAAATCTGCGGCGGTTCTATTATCTCTAGGCTTTATGTGTTGTCAGGTTTAAAAACAAAAACAAATCTATGTATTAACCTAATCGATATTTTTAAATATTTTAATATTTCAGCTGCGCATTGTTTCTATGATCAAAACGGTGTACTCTCCGATAAGGGTGAGTTCGTTTTAGCGGCTGGTAAATACTATCGCGAATTGGATAAACCGGAAGACGATGTTCAGATAAGGAAGGCATGTTTATTTCGATACAATTACAAGAATTAACTCCATTAAAGTACCTTTTCCTGTTGATAGATTAAAGAGCTTCGAATTCACGAAGATTACGGAGGTGCCGCCACAAACTACCGAGGTGATATCGCTGTAATCAAAGTAAAGAAATTCGTTTTGACAGCGCAGATCCGACCAGTTTGTATAGATTGGTCCAATCTGTATGAGGAGCGCGATTTCGTAGAAGACAATAAAGCCGCTGTAAGTCCTCGTGTGCCTAAAATATGAATTGAAGGAGGAACCTTTTTTAATTGCTCCAGACACCGTATTGGGGATCTACGATCGAATCTGGTGTATTAGTCGAATGTCTAAAGATATTAACCGTATCGTATAAAACGAAGGATATTTGCCAGAAGTTCGTAAAAGCGGATCAATACAACAATTCCGATAAAATTTGCACCGGTTTTAAACATGAAAATAGTACGATATTTTCGTACGCGAAATCGATGCGTTAATTAACTTTTCTGTAGTAGATTCTCAAGCTGATTCCGTTCGTAGAGCCGACGATGGTGCAGGCTTGTTTTTCCGATCCGAACCGACCACTTTTTACGTCAGGGCGGTGTTAAGTTTACCACCACAGGTTCGAGTTAGTTGCGATTCGAACGCGACGGCCATCTACACTAAAGTTTCGACGTATTTGGATTGGTTGGAAAGGATTACACTAAGGCGAATTTAAAGGGGAGAACGAAACATGAGAGCAACTGTTTTATAAATCATATGATTTAACTATTTTTTTATAGTTTTTTTAGTAGTTACGTGCGTAATAAAAAAATATACATTTTTTTTAAGTACAAGAGAACTCATAAACTAATAAAGGTGATAGGTCGTTATTTAGAAAATTTATATAGTTCGATCGTAGCCTTAAATCGGTTAGGTTGTAGGAAAGTACCAAGGAGTTTATTATCTACGATCCCTGCCCAAACATTCATTGAAAATCGGGTTTGATAATGATTTTCATGTGTCCAAATATGTTGATTGTGACAGTTGAAAACGCCATTTCCGTTAGGAATCGCTTCGTCTGTTTAAATATGTAATTTCATTTCCAAATCTTGCATTTCCTCTGTGTTGTTTTAATAATTAGTTGCAGAAGGTAGCACAACGGCGGTTTTGGAGGCACCAACAACTTTAAAAAGAGCACACACGCAAATATCCAGATCATCTGCTACCATTTCCAGTACGTCCTCTTTTAAATTTACGTCCCTAACATATCTTGATCAGTCTCTATCAATATTAGCAGCAGGACGGATATTTCAAATAAAAAGCCATATAAGGAAGATCCACCCCAACAGTTATAAACACATTTAAAGTTGATTTCTTATCATTCTGAATACACTATACATGCATACAAACATTTGATGTTAATTATTTCCAATAAAAACTAAATAAAATTGGGAAAACCCACAAGAGTAAAATTGTTCCTTATCTATTTCGCAGTATTTTTTTGTTATTCTTCTTTCATTAATCTCATGAAGGTCATGCATCTTAATTTATTATTTTTTATCAGAAATATTACATGTTTACACAACCCGTTGCCGTGACACTGGTATTTCTTATTCTAAAGTGATTTCAAACTGTAAGTCGATTTTCGAAGAGTAAGATGTCTAAAGTATTACTGCCGGCGATTTTATTCTTTACGTGTAAGTAAGAATTAATCGTTTAGTTTTATTTAATATAAAAAACTGTTAAATGCATTTTCAGATTCAATAATAATTTCTAACGGACAGCCTAATCACAATTTCCAAAAACTTGCCAAATTTAAACGAGAAACTAATGAGTAAGTAGACCTATTAATAATTTATATTGTATTCATTCAAAATCGGACATTTGCATATATTCACTCGTTAATTTTGCTCTTCCATCTACCTCACGGTATCACCAGTTTTTATTGGGAATTGGTCTTGTAGTATCCTAGGTAGGTTGGACATAAAAATAAGTAACAGCTTAAAAGTCGGTAGGATTCCCTGAGCGACCGTGCGTACAGAAAGACGCGTGTTTCGGAATTGTTTTTCCTCATCAGTGTGTAATGTAATTGAACTTGACTTAAGAAAGACTATTTTTTTTGTATTCTATACAGGAATAGCTGTATTTTACCATCACATCCGCTTAATGGAAAATATATGATGATATCTGGTAGTGTTAATGAGATCAATGGAGTTGCCGTCGCTAGTATCGTTATTGTTTTGAGTTGCGATGAAGGTTATATTCCTTCTGATGGCAATTTCTTCTTCTCCAATAAAAACAATTCCGAACTGCCACTTGACAAAATCAATTGCATTCGTAAGTATATTCTATGTTGGTATTTATTCATATTACACACATCGCTTTTTAAAGCTATACAAGTTGAAAACGGTTGTATTTTACCATCACATCCGCATAATGGAAAGTTTGACATACTAATCGGTAGTGCTTATCACGGCAATACGATTGCGCGCGATTCTACCGTTATTATTTTGACTTGTAATGATGGTTATATTCTTATCGATCTTACTTTCTTCATCTGTAATAAAAACATTTGGGAACCGCGACTTGAGAAAGTCTATTGCGTTCGTAAGTATATTTCATGTTGCGATTTATTCATGTTACTGTGTCGCTTTTTAAAGGTACATGTCCTGCGTTGCATCCGACAGACACTTACGATGTTAGTTGTACGTACAAAGGAGGATTTAGGGATTGCGCAGCACCGATACAAGACACCATCGCCAACATTAAATGTAAACCCTACTACGTCAATCAGAATCAGGGAATTCCTATTTGTCAGGATGGACGTTGGGATCCTAGTCCCCAACCTTGCAACCCAGGTCAGATAATTGCTGAGCCATCTCCGATACCTTTAAGTTTTGTCTATTTGATATTCGGAGAACCTAAATTTATACATAACGAAACTGGTTGGATTAAAAATCACGTTAATCCGTATGATAATAATGAAATCGATGTCAGACGATAATAAACTATATACTCTCCGAGTATACAATCATTGTAACACTATCGAGTTTTCTTTTTAATAGTTTTGTGTATGCATACATTATATTCATCACTAATGCGATGAAATATAAATTAATAATATTTATAGACCGGATAGAGAGAATGTCATTGTCTTTAATTTTCCATTTATGTATGTGTATGTATACAGGACGCTCCTAAAATATAGCGATTTTAAATGAACAAATTTGGCCGTAACACGGAGGAAAACGGCTATTCTGATTTGAAATTTTATTGGCGTTAATAATTTTAATTTTGCCACCTTCTCAAAGACAACATGTATTGAATATACCGCCAACATGAAATAAATTTGATCTTAACTTGATTTTGCGAAAAAATTTAGAGAGAAAATAAAAAATAGTACTAGAAAGGATCTTTTATAGGGGATAGCTAAGCGGATTTAACTTCACTTGCGGAATAATCTTTTCCTTCTTATTTAAAAAGGGAAAATTGCAGGTAATTTTGTGAACTTTCTGGAGGAAATATTTGTTGTGTGCGCTTTTTATTTCGCTTCTTAATAAAATTATTTTACCGTAAAATATGATTTATTGTATTTCTCTCGTTACACTTAAATTCATTAAAGTTGCTTTCGATGTGGATTTACAGAATGCGGACAGAAAATAGTCAACGCACAATCGCTGTTGCTCAGAGGTAGTTATGCAGAGCCGGGCGAATACCCTTGGGTATTAGCCGTCTATAGAAGTGTTGACAAACAACATATTTGCGGTGCCACTATGATTTCAAGATTTTTCGCGTTGTCAGGTAGGTTTTCCGCGAAAGGAATTCTTTCCCCGAGAATAATATAAAAACGAACATATAAAACTTAAAGGTATGTAATTAAAAATTTCAATATTTAAGCTGCGCATTGTTTCCACGATCCAAGCGGTGTTCGCCAAGATAAGAGTCAATTCATTGTAGCCGCTGGTAAATACTATCGTGACCTGAATAAACACGAAAAAGATGTTCAGATACGTGAGGCATGTATATCTCGATACAACATTACAAGAAGTAACTCGATTAAAATTCCTTTTCCCGTTAATAGATTAAAGAACTTCGAATTCATGAGGATTACAAAGGCGCTATCACGAGATACCGCGACGACATCGCCGTAATCGAAGTGGAAAGATTGGACGTCACCCAGCGAGTCCAACCGGTTTGCATCGATTGGTCCAATGTATACGAGGACCGCGATTTCGTAGAGAATAAAACGGGCGTCGTAAGTCCGACGAATAAGATGGGAGTTTTCCAAGATTTTCATCAATTTTTTCTTTTATCATTTTCAGGTTCCAGGTTGGGGATTCACGTCCGAAGGTAGCGTCCCAGCTGAAGTTCTAAAAAAATTAATCGTACCGTTTAGATCGAAGGATGTTTGCGCGAAATTCATGAAATCGGATTTCTTCAACCAGTACTACAGTTCTGATAAAATTTGCGCCGGTTATAAGAATCAAGGTACCGTATATTATATATATATATAATGTTTTTTAAATATACTTAATAAGTCCCTACAATAGACAGCCGTAGGGTGAAGTGTGTGTCTCCGTATTTAATCCTTATACTTTTTTATATGAGTTTAATGTTGTCACTGCTCTATTATCGGGGAATCTCAAGATCGTGAATTGCCCCATATGTCAGAAACCTTATGCAATCGAGTGCGTGGATATTTGGAATGCGGAAGCGAGAAAAATGCAGATCTTGTAAAGATCTTGGTAATGATCTCAATAGTTTGACAACCGTCATTGTCGCTCGTCGTGATGAAATCCAGACACTTAAAGCAACTATTAACTCTCCTCAATTTGTTACACCTTCTTCATCATTAATTGAATCTATGGAGAATTGTTCAGAAGTGTAGGATCGCGAAAAACGTAAAACTAATATAATTGTATACGGATGTAGTGAATTAGCATCTTCAAACAAAGAACAAATAACTACTGATATCATATCTATAAGGGATATACTTTCTACTGTAAACATAGATGTGTCTGACTTTCAACTACACAGATTAGGTAAATTTGACGCAACCAACAACAGCCGTTGTCTTCCTATTAAAATCGAGTTTCCAAATGAATCTACAGTTACTGCATTGCTAAAAAAAAAACGAATCAAAATTTTGTCCTCCCTACTATAATACTTTCAGATGCGAAAGAAGTTTTAGCTCTGTAGGAAAATCTACAGGTGGTGGTGTTCTGTTGGGCCTAGCAACTAGGCTCACCTTAGAGGTGTTGGATGTCTGTCAGTTAATAACTCTTGTATCGTCGATTGACATAGTAATTTGTAAATGCAGTATTCATAATTTCTTTCTCTATATTTCTGTTATGTACATACATACCACCAGACTTACCGATTATCATATTAGACACCTTCTTCGAAGCACTTCAGATTTTTTAATGGAAAGTATAGGCTTGTAATATATCGTTTGAAAGGTCTCTTTATGCCCTATTCAAAAATGTTATCGTTTTTTTAAGTTTCGCTACAATATACTCAAAAAGTAGCTGCTCATTTGCTATTATAAAAACTGTTTTACTTTTTTTTACATTTTTTTACAATACCTAACCGAAATAATTAATTTATTCCATGTAGCTTTTACACACTTATAACAGTATGTATGTGCGTACTTATACATACAATTATGCCTTATAATTGCTGTTAGCTATTATTATTATTATTATTAGGAAGCCAGGGTGTTTAAAACTTGTAATCGGTAACACCCTGGCTTCCTGACGTTGCACGGTCGTAGTACTTCTTTCCAACATTATTATTATTATTATTTTTAATATATTAAAAAATAAGAAAATGTCCAACTAGAAAGTGACATTAAGGAGAGCCCGATTATTTTAGGTCTAAAAAGTATAATTGACGATTGACGAATTGACTTTTTTTTACGACACCCTGTATATATTGAGCGATGATGATTATTTTTCGAAATTATTTTAAGGTACCAGCGTTTGTAACGGCGACAGTGGCGGCGGTTTATTTTTCCAATCCCAACCGACTACTTTCTACATCAGGGGGTGCTAAGTTTGATGCCGCAGTCTCAAGTCGGATGCAACTCGGAGCATTTCGCCCTCTACACTAAAGTTTCCAAATATTTAACTTGGTTGGAGAAGATTACCAAAAGACGAGTTTAAACAAGAAGAAGATAGTAACGCTAACGATGATTTATTGTATATATTTGACTATTTTTTAATAGGTTATCCGCTCAGTAAAAAAAAGATACTATTTTACAAAACTATACTATTAAGTACAAAATGTTTTTATTATTCCAGCACTGTTTTTTTTTTTTTTTCTCTCGATTACGGTTACCGTGATTTTGACAAGCAATTTGGATCACCCTATATATCGGTGGTATGATGTTTTTAAAGACGTGACTGAATTGATCTCATTAATGCTATAACATTTGGAAAGTCCAAAAAAAGTATCGCAATAGATTTGTTTTAAAACTGTTTCTTTTTTATCAGCAAATTCAATTATTATTCTTGTATCATGCATATTAATCCACTTGATTTTATTGCGAAAAATTATTTATATTTTACGGAACTGGTTGTCATTTCTCTTTTGTTTTTTTTTAATATAAATTCAGCCGTGCGACCAAAGATCTACATCGCCAGCGATACCAACAATTTCAGAATAAATCGTTGCGATTAAACCGGTCCAAGCAGTTCGAATATTCAGGATACACAAAAAAAAATGAGATGAACTAGCACAAATATAACTCTTTTGAAACCTTATGTAGATAAACAGCAATATCTTGAATTCATGTTTCGAGCTCGGATCTCAACAATAATTCGAACTTCTACCGATGAAAATCGTACCTAGTAAATGTCGTGAAAGGTGTGCCTCAAGGACGACATTTTCTTAAAAATCATATAGAGAGAAATAGAATCTCGCTCTTCTCTCTCAAGTCTTTTAAACAGCCCCTCTGATTCATTTTCGACCTTCACCGCGAGGATCTCGTTTATCATAGAAGGTGGCTCGTTGGTTTAAATTTGGCCAAGTTTCTAAATTTCGTGACTGTTATCAGAACTAATCTTCTACGTTTACTCCTATTAGCACCTTTAATTGACCTTGGAGAGAGAAAAATGTACCTATATATACAATAGCTGTATAGAAACAATATAATTGCTGATCAGATGATTTTGACGTATCAAATGTTTATCTTTTCTTGTATCTAAATATTTTTCCCTGTGAAATACAGTGGAACCCTGATTTATCGTACTATCTTATTGACTATCTCCTCTACTACACCTAAATCGAATTATCGGGATTTTTACGAATCATTTTTTCTATTAAGGGACGGATGTCTTTTACCACCACATCCGATTAATGGAAAATATAAAATAGTACAGCCCAGTAGTTCCGTAGTTGGAACCAATAATCTTTCATAACTCAAAAAATAGGTATATGAGACCTTAATACGAATCGATGTAGAATTTCATGCTGAATTAGGCGCTACAGTACTATGTGCTATTAAAAAAAATAAATTAATGTTTAAAGATATCTGAATTGGTTGCTAACAGTTGCTGCAAAACAGTTGAATGTAGGTATAGGGAATCCTAACACAAAATATTTGCAAATAATGCGCAGAATCGATTGCATTGAAAAAAATTATGCCATTGTATTTAAAATTACAAAGTTGTGTTTTGTTCAGTGAAAATTAAACACGCTGTATAAGTGAAAGTAATTTTAGAACATGTTCCATATCAATTCAAGTAACCTGCGTGTAATTGTTTTTCAGAAAAAAATATCTACATCCCCCCTTGTAGATATATGTAGGTACGTATGCCTGCATTGTTGCCGTGCTTAGCTTTTCCTAATTGTATAATTATTAACACTTGTGAAACGGTTAGAGCGTAATTTCAATATTAATTATTAGTACATTAGTGGAATCATCCGGTAATTATCAAGCAGAGACGTGGACCATTAAAGTTCTCGTTATTACTTCTATGAAATTCCGCTTTAAAGTTATCAAATTTAACACTCTTCGTAGAAGAAAACTAAGCTTCAAATACCAACTTTTTCTTTGAAGATTTGCTTTAAGTATCGCTTAAAGTAAAAGTTCTACCTGAAGCTTTATAAGCATTTAAGGGACACATTATATGTATATTGAAAACGAAGAATTCAAATAAAAAGTGATATAAGGAATATCCTATTTTTTTAGGCCATATGGATTCCTATCTTGCCAGATGTAAATGAACCGTATCCAACAGTTATAAACACATTTAAAGTTGATTTTTTATAATTCTGAATACACTATGCATGCATACAAACATTTGATGTTAATTATTTCCAATAAAAACTAAATAAAATTGGGAAAACCCACAAGAGTAAACTTGTTCCTTATCTATTTCACAGTATTTATTTGTTATTCTTCTTTCATTGACCTCATGAAGGTCATGCATCTTAATTTAATACTTTTTACCAGAAATATTAATTATACATTTTGCACAACCGGTTGCCGGCTCACTTTTATTTCTTATTCTAAAGTGGTTTCAAACTGTAAGTTGCTTTTCGAAGAGTAAAATGTCTAAAGTATTACTGCCGGCGATTTTAATTTTTACGTGTAAGTAAGAATTAATCGTTTGTTTTTATTTAATATAAAAAGCTGTTAAATGCATTTTTAGATGCAGTAGCAATTTCTAGCGGTTGGCCTAATCATAATTTCCAAGGACTTGCTAAATTTAAACGAGAAACTAATGAGTAAGTACACATTTATAAATTAATAAATTTAGAATTACATTTTCACTCGTTAACTTTGCTCTTCCTCCTCTTATCACCACTTTGTATTAGGTAGTGGCCTTCTAGTATCGTAAATAGATCTGACATGAAAATAAGAAATAGCTCAAAAGTCAGTAGTATTCTCTGAGCGACTGTGTGCATAGAAAGACACGTGTTTCGGACTTGTTTGTCCTCATCAGTGTGTAATGTAAAAGTTCGAGCTTGACTTAGCAATAAATTGTTTCTTGTATTCTATACAGGAATGGCTGTATTTTACCATCACATCCGCTTAATGGAAGGTATACGATGGTATCCGGTAGTAATTATGAGGTTAATAGAATTGCCATCGATAGTATCGTTATTGTTTTGAAATGCGATGAAGGTTATATTCCTTCTGATAGCAGTTTCTTCTTCTGCAATAAAAACACTTGGGAACCACGACTTGACAAAGGCTATTGCAGTCGTAAGTATAGTTTATGTTGCGATTTATTCACGCTACTGTAGCTCTTTTTAAAGGTAAATGTCCTGCACTACACTCGACCGACACTTATGATGTTAATTGTACGTACAAGGGTGAACTTAGGGATTGCAATGTACCGATACAAGACACCATCGCTGATATTAAATGCAAACCCAGCCACGTTAAAGAGAATCGGGGAATTCCTATTTGTCGGGATGGTGTTTGGAATCCTGCTCCGCAACATTGCGCTCCAGGTCAGATAATAATAAGTTTTATCTATTTGATATTCGGGGAACCCCATCGCTTTCTAAAACTGTCTATGCGATGAAATTTAAATGAGTAATAGTGTATTTATAAATCGGACAGAGCGAACGTCATCGTCGTTAATTTTCCATTTACGTATGTGTATGTATACAGGGCGCTCCTAAAATATAACGATTTTAAACGAACAAATTTGAGTATAACAGAGGAGAACGGCTATTCTGATTTGAAATTTTTTTACACCAAAATAATCTTGACGTTAATCATTTTAACTTCGCCACCTTCTCAAAGACGTGAAATGTATTGAACATACCGCCAATATGAAATAAATTTGATTTTAACTTGATTTTGCGAAAAAATTTAGAGAGAGAAAGTAAAAAATAGTACTAGGAAGGAAAGGATCTTATATAGGGGATAGCTAAGTGGATTTAGCTTCACTTGCAGAATAATCTTTTCCTTCTTATTTAAAAAGGGAAAAATGGCAACTTATTTTGTGAACTTTCTGTGATTTTATCCATGACGGCTAAATTAGACCAATCGATATAGGAAATATTTGTTATGTACGCTTTTTATTTCACTTCTTAATAAAATTATCTTACCGTAAAATATGATTTGTTTTACTTCTCTCGTTACACTCAAATTAATTAAAGTTGCTTTCGATGTGGATTTACAGAATGCGGACAGAAAATAGTCAACGCACAAACGCTGGTGATCGGAGGTAGTAACGCAGAGCCGGGCGAATACCCTTGGGTGTTAGCCATCTATAGAAATGCTGACAAACAACATATTTGCGGTGCTACCATGATTTCTAGAATTTTTGTGTTGTCAGGTAGGTTTCCACAAAACGAATTCTTTCCACGAGAATAATATAAAAACGAAAATATAAGACTTAAAGGAATGTAATTAAAAATTTCAATATTTTAGCTGCGCATTGTTTCCACAATCATAAAAATGTTCTCCTAGATAAGAGTGAGTTCATTGTAGCCGCTGGTAAATACTATCGTGATCTGGATAAACCCGAAAACGGTGTTCAGATACGTGAGGCATGTATATCTCGATACAACATTACAAGAAGTAACTCGATTAAAATCCTTTTTCCCGTTAATAGATTAAAGAGCTACGAATCCATGAAGATTATAGAGGTGCCCCTACGAAATACCGCGATAATATCGCCGTAATCGAAGTGGAAAAATTGGACGTTACCCAGTTAGTCCGACCTGTTTGCATCGATTGGTCCAATGAATACGAGAATAGCGATTTCGTCGACGACACTAAAGCTGCCGTAAGTTAGGAGGTTTCGAAAATATCCATTGTTGTTTATTTTATTTTTTTAATTTTCAGATTTTAGGTTGGAAATATACGTTCGACGGTGTTAACCAAACTGATGTTTTACAAAGAGTCATTGTACCGTATAGATCGAAGGATGTTTGTAAGAAATTCATGGACCCGGATTTCTTCAACCAATACTACAGTTCTGATAAAATTTGCGCCGGTTCCGAGGATCAAGGTACCACATATATGTATGTATAGGATGATTGATTGAAACTGGTTATTAGATATACATTTATTATCATTAGAAAAGCCAATCTTTATCTAATGGCCGGTTTCATTCAATCATCCTGTATGTATATATACAGGATAACAACTTGAACTACGAAAGCCTATTGATAGGGGAAGATAGTGGGAGGTAAAATTAAATGTATCCATCTTAATATTGTCAACTGTTTGTATGACGGGAATGTCAGTGGTTATGTCAAATACTATGGAAAATTATAAAACCATTTTATAATTTGCACTTTTCCATTAATTGTGTATTCATATAAAAAGCTAACAATAGCAAAAAAGATACATTTAATTCTAACTCCCACCACCCTCTCCTATCAATAGGCTTTCTAGTTCAAGTTGTTAGCTTGTATACTGTCGGAATTACGAAAGAAGAGCCCTGCGTCTCAAATTGCCGCGTCTAGTAACGACACACATTTCCAAAATTATTTGTGTGATACTTTAAAAGATAAAGATAACAACATAAACGTATGTCATTCGTCCGTAACATATCTGTAGGATAGACGTTTCATTGACCTGATGTCCCCAGCAATGTACAAGACAAAGATAGAAATGTAACCAAAATGAGATTTCTATACCAACTACAGATAGCCGCACTTCGAGACGTAATTTGATTAACGTTGTTTTACTGGTTGTCGAATTTCAAATAGGTTATGTTTGTAATCTATCACTTGTATTACAACTGACGTTAACCTTAAAGTTTGACACTTCGTTATGTGCGCGCCATTGTAATTTTGAAATTCTACCGGAAGTACGATATCTAGTATGACGCTGAAGTACCGATTTGATTCATACGTTAATTTATTAATGACTCAGGGCCCTTCTTTCGTGATTCCGATAGTATGTATGTATATTTGTTATCCGTTGAATGATGTACTTAAACATTTTTTCCGAAATTATAGAGGGCATTTATAAAGGCATGTCTGGCGCAGGATTGTTCTTCCGATCCCAATCAACTACGTTCTATGTCAGGGGGGTGTTAAACTTAGCACCATCAGCAAGTAGTCCCAATTCAAATACTTTAGCTCTCTACGCTAAAGTTTCGAAATATTTACCCTGGTTGGAAAGGGTTACACGACGAAGAGGCGTGTAAAAAACAAGAGCAAGAAGTAGAAGAAAATAAACATTTGAACCGCTTATTTTAGCAAAATTTTTTGTAATCGCTAACGATAATTTTGCTTATATTATTTGACAATTTTTTATAAATATGTACGCAATAAAAAGATGCAATTTTATAAAAATATACGTTTCTTCTTATTTTTGCATTGTGAAATGGTTCCTAATTTGTTATATACAGGGTCATTCACGAAACTGATTCGTTAGAACTTTTTGATGTTCTTGAAATTCAACATTTCTGAAAACTTTACGTCATTGTACCACTTCCGGTGTACCGGAAGTAGACGTCAACTTTCTTAATTTAAATAGCGTGGTATATTTTTTATGAGTTTTTTGTCTCGGACATACAATTCTGCATCAAAACTTACTAAGACACCCTATATCAAAAATCAGCCGTTTTTGAGTATTCAATTTTTTTCAAATATAGGGCAAATTGAAACGTTGCAGCTAAAGATCTCATATTTGGCATATTATTAGCCAAAATAGCATACATCAAATTTACGTCCTAAAATTTATCATAATTTATACAGGGTCGTCCAAAATTAACGTTCATTTCAACCAAGTTCACATTGATGAAAGTAATTTTTTTTAAATGGAATACCCTATATATTATTGCATACATTGCAATTACTTTGAGACAATTTCAGATATTTAAAGTTTGTTTTAATTTAAAAAGAACAAACAATTATCCGAATAAATTTGTTAAAAATATGTTATTGTTATTCTTTCCGTTATCGGGGTCACGTATTTTGATCCAGTGGGTTTTTCTCTTAACTAAAAAAATCTATATATTTCCTACAGCTACTTATTGTAGTTTAGTGTATCCCTTGTTGCAGAATCAGAACGCAATTTAAACCGATCAACATTAAAAAGAAAATGAATAGAACACTGCTGGCGATTTTGTTTTTCACATGTAAGTATAAATGTCTCCTTTTTATTTAATTTAAATAAATGTATTAATTAATTTTAATTTACTTAGGTGTGATAGCGATATCTAGCGGAAAGTCAGTTTATAATTTTCAGGAAAAAGAAACAAATGTGTAAGTATATATCACCGTTAAAAAAAAAAACGAATTTAAATCTGATACAAACAAAATTAATGTTACAGAGCTCGAAATTTAATCGTTCGTCATAAGCGATATTTGACGTAAGCATTTCTATTTATTTATTTTAATGTTAATCTCATTGCGTTTTGTTTTTAGTTTCAAATGTAATTCTGGAGAGACGATCCCCTTAAGTCTGACCTGTAATGGTCCTGCTGATTGTCTAGATGCTTCTGATGAGAATCAATACTTATGTGCACTTATAATTGTAATTAATTCTATATAATTACAATTAAAATAAAATTGATATGTGATGGTTTTATTCATAATTTTGTATAATATACTAATCATCTTTTTAAATAGGTAGGTACACTAGACCTGACAGATTAACCAGCTTCCAGCAATCACATTTAAATGAAATATATTGTTACCGTGTAATCGGCAAAATAAAAAATTACAAAAAATTATCTCCTATTTTAAAGTCGATGAATTAAGTGCAATACATTGGAATTGGAATTAACAGTTTCCTTCGGCGACGTAAAAGAATCCAGTTAAGAGACCCGACGACCGTTTGACAGTTGGCGATGTTGCCACAGTTAAATTTTTTCATAATATAATGTTTTTATAATTTATTTAAAACGTATTTTAAAATCGGGCTTCATATACACATGTGTAGACATATTTTGAATGCTCATAGCAAAGTTCATTAATTAAATCTAAAAATTAATAGTGTAATCTCGATTCCCGTATCAAGGTAACGGCCTGTAATGGGAAAGGAGATTGTGAAGTTAATACCGAATATTAATAGACAAAATTGTATATGTAGATGTAAAACATTTGTAGAAATATGTGTATAAAGGCCAATTTTCAAATTATATTGAAATAAAATCAAGCAAACGATTTATAGAATTATGTAGATATGGCACCGCTGTAAAGTAATCAGCTGGTAGACGACCCTCTTAACCAGTCAGGGTGTTAAAGTTTCAAACTCCCAAAATTTAAAAATTTTGACATTTTTGTCATACACCAGTAGATAGATTAATTTCTTAGGCTTCCAACGTGAAACCAACGCTCAATTTCTTTTTAAAGGTACATTGCAAAATAATATATTACGATATTTAACAAACTATAATTTTGTCAAACTATAATGACTAATAGAAAAGGGATGGAATATTGTTATAATAAAGACACGAGCCTTATTACGATTCGAAACCAGAATTAAATTTCTTTTTAAAATGATAAGCCGGGAAATCAAACCTGAGACAGTTAAGATTCACGATCTGTTACAGTTTGTTACGCATATGTGCTGTCCTCTTCAAGACTGGTGTCCACCGGGTATTCCCCGCAAGGCTCGTTGTTGGGATCCACGATTTTTTTTTTTTAATATTTATGGGTAAATATCGTTAAAGTTTCTTGGTACTCATTTGGCGATGATATCGGTATTTATTTTTACGTTGTCTATAATATCAATTGGATGCAATTTGTGGACCGATCTGCACGTTCAACGCGAATAAGTTTTTACACATTTTTCTCTAACTCTACAATGAAGAAATTGATTTGTTTCAAAATGATTTGTGTTGTAATATATTTAAAAATAAAATTTGAAAAATCCGGAGGCTTATCTGCATAGATTTGTTTAAAATATTTGTCATTATTTTAATGTTTATATCTCCGTTGACCTTATCGGGGTCACGTATTTTAATATGGTGGGTTTTTTTTTATTGTCGAGAAAAATCTATATACTTCCAACAGCCACTTATTAATTAATTAGTTATTAAAAACGATTTATGAAAATAAAATGGATAAAATATTGCTAAAGATTTTGTATTTTACATGCAAGTAAAAGTAATTCATTTTCATTTAATCTGAATAAATCTATTCACTAATTTTAATTCAGGTTTAATAGCAATATCTAGCGGAAAAGCCGTTTATAATTTCCAGGAAAAATAAACAAATGAGTTGTATATCATAAAAAAAACTAATTCGATTTTGATGCAAACAATTAATGTTGCAATTTCGAAACGTAATCATTCGTGATAAACGAGAAAATTGCCAGTAAGCACTTTTATTTATTCATTTTTATTTATAATTTCTTCACTTACTACTTTTATTACTTTATATACTTTCTGTTTTATAGTTATGGATTCACCTGCAGCAACAGTGACTGTACCGACTACTTAAATGTATGTGACGGCTCTAAAGCTTGTTCCGATGGCTCCGATGAAACGGAAACTCTTTGCCGTCATATAGTATGCCCCAATTACTTTTTCAGATGTGCATACGAAGCCTGCGTTCGAAAATCAGATAAATGCAACGGACAAATTGACTGTGCGGATGCATCTAATGAAGCAACATGTAATCACGTGTAAGACATAAATACGATACCAATCAATCTTTTATTGTAATCAAACTATACAATAATATATCATACAATGACTTACATTATCATTCGTTGCAACCTCTTTTTTTAAATCTTTAGAATGTTTGATATTAGCTAAAAAACAACATTCTATGACTAGATATTCAATTTACAATATACAAGGTATATCAAAATAAATAAATAAATAAAACAGCACAGGAAACATTATCTAATCAGCCGTTTCCGCTGTTCATTTTGCGATTGCGTGCGTTATCATCGCAATCCACAGGTATAATTAATTTCTTCGCCAGAAGATCTCTTTATTACAGTTTTCGGCGAGTCTTATCTTGGATCCAATCTAGATATCGGGATACTTTAGTGTAAAGCGAGTATTCGTTCGAATCGCATCCGGTAGACGAGATAGGTGTTAGACTCGCGATCCCACGGATGAAGAAGGTGTAATCGCGTTCCCTAGGAAAGTATAGACCACCACCGCTATCCCCGGTGCATATGCTTTTGTCTAAAAATCGAAATATAATTAAATTAAAAAAATTGTATACAATGGATTCGAACTTACTTTCATTGCGGTATCCCGCGCATATCTTATCGGAAACGTAATACAGACTGTAGAATTTCTTCTGCAAATTTTTCTCGCAAGTTTCCATCGACCTATACGGTACGACGAGTTTCTGTAGAGTTTCCGCAGGCGACGAAGCTTGTCGCGTAAATCCAAATCCGGCCGTCTAAATTAACAATATATCATGATTAATATTAATATAAATAAATGAGACGTAATGAAACCTACCACTGCCATTTTACCATCTTGGAAATCGATGCTTTCGTAAAAATTACTCCAATCGATGCATATCAATTGCACCGTTTCCGACAATTGGAACGGTTCGACCTCGACCAAAGCGATATCGTCTCGATGGCCGTGCAATTTACCTCTATAATCTTCGTGAACGAACAATTTTTTAATCTATAAAAAAATTAATTTAATTTAATAAATTCGAACGTGAAGAATATGCGGACCTTTCGAATTTGAGATCCGGTCTCGTTAATGTTAAAATTCCTATAATATTTGCCGGCTGCTATTGTAAACAATTTCGGATTACGTTGAATAGCGTTACCGGGGTATGTGAAACAATGAGCCGCTGAAAATAATTAAAAAGAAATTGTGCTAATATTATTTGGTCGAGCAAAGGAATTACTTACCTGACAAGATAAAGAATCTAGATATCAAAGATCCACTGCAAACCTGATCGTTTCTGCTACCTTTCTGTATATAAATCGCAGCTATCCACGGATATTCGCCGGGTAGGGTATGATTACCATTTATGATCAGAGTACCGACGTTCACCGTTTTCTGCCCACACTCTGAAATGGTTTTTAACATTACAAGTAAACTTATCATGCATAGCCTTCTTTTGTTCTAAAATATATATTCGATGTTATATAACCATCAATTTTCTTAATTTAAATAGAACATCCTGTATATTTGAAATCAATCTTTAGAAGCTAACCCCGTGGTTTCGACCTCCCAGGTCTCGTCAGCGCCCTTCCGAATGCAAAACGTGATACGTGAGATATATGGCTATAAGATCTTTATTTCTGCTCCAATTTTAATGATTTATACATCAAACTATAGCATAATTCACATTGATTGGCATCAATGATACACCTATATACAACGTCAGTCTTACTAATTACATATTTACTTGTTGCAAGTATAAATAATAAAAACAAACAAAGTTTAATAAGGGCGAAAGCAAGAAGAAAAATTATTTAGAAATATGAAAAAAAAGAACAATAAAAAAAATATTTTTCGTTGTTTTATTTAAAAAAAGCAAATAAAAAAAAGAAACACTATTCTATAAATATTGCCGGAATTGAACTGTTTTTTCAAAGCCGTTTAATTTGATGTATTGATCATTAAAATCAGATAATAAAATGAAGACGTTATAGCTATTGGAAATTTTTGTGGAACACCCCGTATACAGGGTGGGGCACCACATTCGACTCGGTTGATATACAAAAAACGGTAACACATATTTAAAATCTTTTTCTTGGAGCATGTGTAGGTCCATTAGGAGCAAACACGTTCTAAAATTATTTTAAAATATACAAGGGTGTCCCAAAAGAAAGTTACACATCAAAGTTATCAAAATTTAAATGGAACACCATGTATATTATTGCATATTGCGATGACGCAGACTAAATAAAGGCAAGTTACTGTTATATTCCCTATACTTAGATTCAACAGTTTCTGAGATATTTAAAATTTTTAAAAAAATGTAGATCAATATTTAGAATGAGTACCTGGCGTACGTATTAAGTTACGTGTTTCAAGTTGTATTATTTCATTAGCACAACCATTACATCTAATGCTAAAATAAAGATGTTTTCTAAAAATTATACAGGGTGATTAAAATCTTACCTCTAACTGTGGGTACCATTAATCCTCGATAACTTGCTTATTTTAAATGGAATTTCAGAAAAAAGCTATTGACGATGCCTCGTCGATATATCAAGAAGAAGACTGTTGAAAGATACACAATTTACGATCTACAGCAGGCTGTGAGTGATGTGAGAAACCACAATCGCTACAACAATCAGTAGGAGTAATCTTTAACAGAATAAAACAGACTGTGCCAGAAGAGAAAAAAGGTGGTGGTCGTCCGAATTCTTTAAATGCTGAGGTAAAAGAACAAGTTGTTGAGTGTATGAAAGCGCGCGCTCGTATGGGATATCCGTGCAATAACGAAGAACTGTGTGACTTAGTACCAATATATGTCAAAGAGAAACAGCTTAAGACTGCATTTTAAGACAGGCGTCCTGGAAGCGACTGGTATTACAACTTCATGAAAAGACCCTCAGCTTTATCCTTTAAAAAGCCAGAACAAGCAAAGCCAGAGAGCAAAACAATGTTCATGTTTACCCCTACGTTTCAAAATTTTCATTTTTTCGTAGGATAAATATGAACAGCCTGCATCTCATTTAAAATTTATGGAAAACTGCTGTGACCTCCAAATTTAATATATTAGAATTAAATAATATTGCAAAGTAGTTTGAAACGAAATACTTACTACGCAAAGTTGAACATGCAACTATCATTCATAATTACCCCACCTGACCCTACCTACAATTAGAGGTGAGATTTTAACCACCCTGTATAATTTTTAGAAAGCATCTTTATTTTAGCATTAGATGTAATGGTTATGTTAATGAAATAATACAACTTGAAACACGTAACTTAAATACATACATCTAGTACTCATTCTAAATATTGATCTACATTTTCAAAAAATTGTTAAATATCTCAGAAACTGTTGAACCTAGATATAGGGAATATAACAGTAATTTGCCTTTATTTAGTCTGCGTCATCGAAATATGCAATAATATACATGGTGTTCCATTTAAATTTTGATAACTTTGATGTGTAACTTTCTTTTGGGACACCCTGTATATTTCAAAATAATTTTAGAACGTGCTGCTCCTAATGCACCTACACATACTCCAACAAAAAGATTTTAATTTTGTATATCAACCGAGGCGAATGTGGTGTCCCACCCTGTATGTACATATATGTATAGTTCTTCCTACGATATAACGACACGATTACATAGAAGCACAGATCCTGCTGGGGTATACAATTCCAACAGATTCCCGCTAGATTTTCCAAGTACTGTGGATAACACTAACATGCAATAAAATATTGGGTCGTTATATCGTTGAAAAAACTATAACTGTGTGTATGTATATAAATAAATAATGTAAGAGTAAAACTTAATTACCAGGTTGACAGGGAATGGGTGACGGGTCCCATTCACCATTCTGACACTTCAAGATGGGAGTGACACGCTCCACTTTATAATAGGGCATGCAGGACAATCTAGCGATGGTGTTCTCGATCGGTTTCTCGCAATCGACCGACTGTCCGTTCAATTCGCAACGCACGTCGTAAGTATCCGTCGGATACAGGGGCGGACAGGTGCGCAGGCAATGTCCTCTGCTCAATTCCGGCGTCCAAACGTTCTTAATACAGAAGAAGTACGGCGATCCCGCGTTTACGTAACCGTTATCGCACATGATATGCAGGGCGCTCAATGAATGCGCGTGGGAGTTCTCCAGGTATTCCTCCCGACCGATGAGTTTATATTTTCCGTTTCGCGGATGAGGCGGTAGCAAACAACCGCGATCGACTTTCATGTATATGCACGGTTTGAGTTTTTGACTCCATTCTCCGTCAGATTGGCACACAATAGATGAGTTAGCGTCCGCTGAGATTAGAGGGTCCTTACAGGAGAAATAAGCGACGGTGCCTTCTTTAGCGTGTTCGCAACTCGCCGGTTGATTGTTGTACGAACAGGAGACTTCGTGTATATCGTCGGAAACTACAGCCGGACATGTACCTGGTGAATTAATAAAGTTTCGGTATTATGTAAATTAAATAATGTATTATATAATGCTCTTTAAATTGATCCTGATATTTATATACAAGGTGTGCAACTCGCTTAATTTAGTTAGCAATGGTTTACCGCTCAATATTGGACACCGTGTATACGGAAAATAATCTTAATTCGTGCTAACGACACAACTTACGTGCGCAATAACTTTCATTGATCGAAGGCATCCAGGCCCCGTTCAGGCATTGCAATAGACTCTTCCCGCGCAAATAATATCCTCGATCGCAGGATATGAACACCTTGCCACCGTGCCTGACGTAGGAATCTACCATATCGATCGGGGGTACGTAATAAAATGCGTTATTTGGGTGAGCGGGCACCGCACAATGTGCACTAAAAAGAAAAATAAAAACAAACATTAAACACTTTAAAATATAAATTCGCAATTTAAAAAAAAACAATTGATCAAGGTGAAAAGGCGTTCCAACAGAAAATGACATAAAATCAACTTTTTTTTTAACACCACCCTTTATATTAATTTAGTTACCTCTTATACAAAAACATTTAAATTAAGATAAGAATAATGATAACACTTCCAGCGACACCGGAAACTGACATATATAAACCGCAAAATGTGTTACGATAAAGAAAGAATCTTACCCGGTTTCACATCCTTCCTCGTCCGAATTGTCTGCACATTCCACGATGCCGTTGCAACGGGCCGTTTTAAGAAGACAAGCTCCGTACGAACAACGGAAGAGATAAGCGGGGCATGCCAATCGACCGCAGAGTTGTTCCGTTTCATCCGAACCATCTTCGCAATCGACTTTGCCATCGCAAGCGTCTAGATTATTGATGCATTGCCCGTTCGAACATTTAAATTCGTATCTATTCCGAATTATAATAAAACAAAATTAATTTTCTATTTAAATTAAATTTAAAGATAATACGCGTACTTTCTGCAGTCATCACCGTATGCTGCAGCCCTGCATTCGACGTCAATTTCATCGGAATTATCGGCGCAATCGCTGATGCCATCGCAGAGTTTATCTCTCGTGATGCAAGCACCGTACGCGCAACGGAATAGATAAGATGGGCACCGTACGTCCGCGCATTGTCGGCTGGTTTCGTCGGAACCGTCCCTGCAATGCGTCACACCATCACAGACGTATTTCAAATCCAAGCAAACTCCAGAATCACATACGAAGCTGCAAGATGGATAATATAATTATTACGATATTATTATGATAAAAAATTAAATCAAAACTTACTTGCAGTTCGCCCTGCGCTGAATTGTACGGATTTCATTTGTTGTACAGTTATTCACGATTCTCTGCAGCAAAGTTCGATGTCTATGCGAAATCATAATGAAGAGTCAATAAAAAAATATCTTAATTATGACGTAAAAATGACGAATGATGTGTTTTGGTTGAGTTGTCTAACTCACGACTTTAGAAATGGGTAGTTCTCTTATCTAATTTATCAAAAATTAGATTCAAGGCTTACTTGCTTAAATACAGGGTGTCCCAGCTGACGCGGTTTCTTTGATAATTTGTTTATTTTACAGTACCTATAGAGAAAAAAGATTCAAATGAAAGTTGTCCCCATTTATACGATGCATAGCTAGAAAATATTTTCAAATATACAGGGTGCCCCAATTATAGAAAAATCGTGTGTAACTTTATTATTTTGAATGGATCATCCTATATATTATATATTTTTTAGATTCTACATGATATTTTAAGTAACTTTTATTAAGATCTTCTTAACCCTATGTGCTTTTATTTTCGAGAAAATAAATATTTTATCAAAAATTTTGCAATCGCAGCGCTCTCGTTAATGAGCTCTAAGATCAAAACTAAAAAAGATAGAAAATTTTGATTTGCGCAAATTGATACGTCTTGAATTGCTTTACTATTTCCAATATTAACATGTACGGATCCTTTTGTTGACATACAGTTAGTGGCGCCACAATTGAAAATATTTAAATGCCAATAACTCTGTTTTTTTAATGAGACACCTATATCTGTTTAGAGGGTCGGATGTAAAATTAAATTCTCTTTCATTTTATATAAGAATGTACCCATTTATCATCAACCTTTTTAGAGAAAAATGTATATTTCTTCTGCTACTGTTGAAAAAGACCAATTCAATTTACACGAAGTAGGCTACGTAACAATAATATTATGGCAGATATTATATTTAACAACCATTTAAAATGATAAAGTTACATACGCTTTTTCTATAATTGGGACACCCTGTATATTTGTAAATATTTTCTACCTATACATCGTTTAAATAAGGACAAGTTTTATTTGAAAATTTTTCTCTATACTGTAAAAAAAGCAAATTATCAAAGAAACCGCGTCAGCTGGGACACCTGTATATTGGAAAATATAAGAATTCCTGCTTTTCATGGATTCTTGAATTAAGCACTTTCCTTTTAAAATTGCTAGTAGTTGCTTTTACAATATAGTTATTGTTGAAATTTGAAGATAAGCTATTTAAAGAAATAATAAACGAACTGGATTTTTATTTAAAAAATGAATTTGAAGATGGAAAATATGTGAGATTTTTTTTCGAATGTATTTTTTTTTCGAGTAGACCTTGAAGCAATTCAAAATTTTCTTTTGTTGTATTATTAGGTAATCAGATTTGACAAATTTAATGGGGTTCTGTGGGGAATTCCCCCAATTGCCATGTTAATTTAAAACAGCCCGTAAGGAATGATTTTCTTTGGATCATTTCAGATTTGAATGAAACCTGACTGAAAAATTGAATTTCAAATTTTACAAACGCTTGAAATATTTTTAAAAGTCTCTAAAATTATAGTCTTAACCCGATTTTAGCTTAATTTTGATAGTCTGAAGGCATGATTTCGAAGTTTCTGGGCCATCAAGATCGTAGAACATGTTTCTATAACCTAGTTTGATTTTAAATTGGACTAGTTTAAAGTTGGATTTGAATTAGTATTGTCCACTAACTGTTGCTCCCGAAGAAGCCGAAACGTCCACAGATTTTTGTACTGTCAAAACCAGAAAGCCCTCATAACCCGAGACCGTGGCAGCCTTCGATATCATTTACTATAATATGGTTATAAGTTAATTTTAAGCCGAATTCACTTGGTTTTGATCTGGTTTTAAGCCCATTTTATCGAATATGTAAAACACCGGTAACACCAATACCGAATTCGGTTGATGATGAGATCCCATGCGCTCTCGAAACACGTGTCCCGAGCAATTAACTGAACTTTGTGGTGTTGATGTTACCGATGTTTTATCCGTAATTTATTAGCGCCACAGTCGCTGAAATCACACCATTTTAACTTGATTTTTGACTCAGATTCACGCTTAAATTTATTGCACCGATGATTGAGTCCGCAATTTGGATACAAACGTCATTACAAATATGTCAAAATCAAATGTTCGAGCATCAGTACAATTTTAAGTGCGAACTATAAATTAAAATCAAATGAAAAACAGCTCATACGAAATCAAAATTATGTCAAAATTACCCGGAAAGAAAAATAAAAGAACCTTAAAGAGGTAAAAGGAAAAAAAAATGTACTCTGATTCTATAATTAAATTAATTAATTAGAACAAAAAAAGGCAGTAAAGAAGCCTTTTACGTGAGCTCAAGCGAAAATATTGCGTAGCATTATTTAAGAAGCTTTTCTCTATTTCAAAAACAAAAGAAAAAGTTTTTTTTTTAATAAACAAACAAATTGATAGCAACAAAACCAAACTAAGGTAATTCACCACAGATGTTGTCTAATTGGAAATATGTATTTGGGATTTAATGTTTATCCAAGTTTCATTCTAATCTGAGATATACCGATATATGTTTGTAGTAAAAATTAAGAATAGGATAGAATTTTAATGAAATCCGTCCAAACACGGATGTATGATGAATTTTTAGACTGATGTAATCGAATTTCTCTTACAGGAATAATACTGTAACGATACCTCAGATTACACAAGTCAAAATTTAAAAATAATAGTAAAAAATATTTTTAATTTAATTTCAAAACCGGTTTAATCGATTATAAATTAAATGAAGAGAAAATTTTACTTTTAAAACAATGATTAAATAGAAGATTTTAATGAAAATACGAAATTATGACGTAATATTGACGAATAATTAATTATCGGTTGATTTTTAACGATGTTATTGCATATTATAATATAATAGTATTTAATACTTACGAACAAGGAACAGAATAGTATGGAAACGATAGAGCTGCATCTGGAAAATTAAAATTTCATTTAATTTTTACATTCAAAATAATAAAATAAAATGTGTACTTACATATTAGATAAAGAAAAATAAAATATGCGAACATGTTACGCCTTCTGCAACACTTTTTAAAGTTCAATGCACGAATTGTATTAGTACACCACTCACTTGTAAACTAACTAGCACCTAATATACTGCAAGAATGATAATTCCTAATAGAGCAAGCAAATTTAACTGAGTACAATTTCGTCAACTAATTTCCCACCCAACAATGACTAACACTATTATTATATCCTATCGCATCTTTCGCGGATCCACATTTTATTTTAAAGGAAATAATCACCGCAAAACGAAATATGTAACTATATCAGAATTAGATTCAATCTTTTTAATACCACAATTGAATCGCTACTGAATAAACGATGGATTCAGCTCATTCTTAAAAGTTCAAAAGCGACTTGCGTACTAATTTGCGTCTTCGGTAACCAAACAAAACGATACCTACATGGGGAAATCAACCCGGAGCTTCGTAACGATAAAATCGTCACCGAGTGACGAACATCGTACGTAAGATTAAAGAAAAATTATCAACATTATGTGTGCGGTGTGGATTAATTATGGTTTGTGCTAGTTAGTAATATCGATACTATGTATTATTTACTAACAATTTCATGGTAATTTAATTCGTAAAATGTCAAAAATTACATAAAAAGACGTAAATATGACGTATGCTATTAAAACTTGAGTGTTTTAGGTATCGTATAAAGAACTAACATATATGGGAAATCCTCAATACAGAGAACAGAGACATTGCGTAATAATAATTTTGTTTTAGGTTATTGTGCACGGTATTAGCGAAGAAAAAGAAGAATCGTAGATCCTTAAGAGGATATCCTAGTTTGTGATTACACCTCCTAATACCCCAATCACATCCTGATCCGGAAAGGAACCCGTTAACGCATTCTAATCCAATTAATGACGTAAAAATGACGCGATTAACGTTCAAGATTGGAATTAACATAGGTTAGATTAAATAAAACAAAGTCGTTTTTGCACAAAAGTAGATTTATTATTAACATACTCATCATTCAACATTTCCAACATCGTCGTTATCGTTTATCAATTGTTTATTTTACTGTTTTTTCCTTTCAGCAACGTGTTACCTAACATTACCGATAGATATCGCGTTTATTCCCCTATTTTTTTCTCATTTTTTTTTTGTAAATATTGTTGAAAATGTAGTCGAATTTTAAAGCGATACGCACATACTACGTAATTATTGCGAAAACAAAATATTTCGTTAAATAATCGCTCAACCCCCCTTTTTAGCCCCCTTGTTTATCGTTTCTTTTTTAATTCTCTTTGGTAGGTACTCTAATTTTTCGAATAAGTATGACGCGGAAACTACTTGAAGAAAAGAAAAAACGTATAGATCATAAATATATTTTTTTCATATAATAATAATACAATATTAAAATAAAGATGTAATAATAATTACAAATAATAATGACAACAAAAAAAAACCGTCGTGTCAAAAAAATCGTTCGAAGATACCTTTGGAAATACGAAAGAATCAAATGAATTACGATGATGTGATTCAAGGAACTAAAAAATAAGAAAATTAAAACGGAAAATTGGAAAACGTGTATGTGTGTGTGTGTTTAATTAAACGACGTACGGTGCCACGATAAATGCAAAAAAAGGATACATATATATATTTTTTTTTATTACAAATCATCATCAACATACATTTCAATGAAGGAAGGCAAATGTTTCACTCCAACTTCCACGTAATACTCGTTTTTATTTAAATTAATTAAATATAAATTAATTAAATTTTTATTTTTAAAAAATTAAAAAAAATCGGTTGCTTTGTTTTTCTTTTAGTATTGTTTAAAATTCGTTCTCTACATTCAATTGTTTTGTTTACAAATACAAATCGATCTATTTTTTTTTTGTTTTAATTTTCTTTTTCTGTTCAAATTTTAAAATTACTATGACGTCATCATATCACTCACTGACGATGTATTTACATTGGGGCCCTTCAACGAGTCATTTATGTCCCTTCTAAACATGGATAGATTTTGCGTAAACCTGCAAAGAAATAATTTTTGTTGCTCACCCTTTATATATTATAATACGCGATTTGATTCACCCCGTATATCAAGGGTGTGGTATCATCAGGATGTCTAAATTCGATGCGTATAGCGGACACTCACCTATCCCTATTCTTCGTAAGCAGGTTCCTCTCGATGCCGTCCATCAGGTTCTCGAACCATTGCGCCATCGCCGCCTGCTTGTCGGGCGGCTGGCTCCTGATGATGTTCTCGCGCATCTGGTTGAAGTAGTCCTCGTTGAGCAGGATGAGGCCGAGCAGGGGTCGCGACATCGACCACTGGTTCCGGCAGTCCTCGAACATTATCACGTTCAGCACCGTGCTGAGGATCTGCTGCAGGATCTCCGGATGGACCTCCAGTACTTTTAGGAACATATCACTCGAAACGGCCATGCCGGAATGGGCCTTCTTACCTGGATAAACTACGAGCGAAACGATTTATCGAGCAATTTAGAAAAATAAATAAAAACGATTCTTACCTTTCTGAGTTAATTGCTTAAATAAATATGTAACTATATGGTCCAAGGTGGCGCAACACCCTGTACATACCATCGTATCTGTAATCAGACGCATGTCAGAAATGATATTATTGATTATTGTGATGGGGCAATCGCTGTGTTAGATTTGTGATTACATAACTCTTCGTAAGCATTTTTTATTGCTCACCATGTACTTAATTTTATTTTGTACATTTGCAAACGAACTTAGACAAGTTACAGAGAAAAGGGGTTACCCTAGAATAATACAATTTTATTGTTAATTGTGAAACTTCAGTTGACACATACCAACATAGAAGAGTGAATTACTACACAATAGTGTCGAGAAATAGGTTTCACAAGTATTAATCACACACAAACAAAATTAAATAAAAAAACAACAATTGGGAAAATCCATCCTTTTACTTTGAATGGTAAATTATAAAACGAACGTTATTCTTGCATCAGTCAACTACTTAACTTTGTACTGGACGATAATGTTTATTTATCTCCATGCATTTAATAGAAACGAGACATGTTAGATAATTAACTTCTAATTGATTAATGTAAATCTAATCTATAATAATTTTCGAAATATTTTATTCTGCGGTTTCCAGATATGTATTACAATTATTCATTAACTTATGACATAATATATAACAAGAAATAGAACCATTAATTTAAGAAAATATATGTATATATATAGGGTGCCCGGATTTCGTAGGGACAACATGGGTAACTTTTTTATTTGAAGACATAGAGAGACGGTTAAATTAGCAAAAAAAGTGTAGATTCAAAAGCTCACTAAGAATCCATTTTCAAATTTTACTTGTCATGCTTCATTTGTTTAATATTTAAGAAAAACTGAAATCTCCTAATTTACTTTATTTCCCGTAACTTTTTTGTTACTGGAGATATTGAGATGTGGTTTGAAGCAATGCAAATTGTAATCTAAATACTTTTATTGACGCTTAATAAAATAAATTTCTTTTGCGCAAGTTTTTTGTAAGCTTACCTAACCTTAAAGTGTTAAATTGCAACCGTACAATTTTTGTGGCTCTTTTAAAAGGAGATTTTTTTCTGAATACAATCATGTATTGATGATGCATGATATGAAAATTTTGCCAAAATTTGGAAAATTAAGCTTATTCTGATTACGAGCAGACATCACATTATCTGTGGAAACAACACGATTGTCATCATAGGAACCTGTCAGAAGTGTCAATGTCAATATAGTTTAATTTATATCGGATAATTTTTGAAAAATACCGACTAAAATCGCATGAGGGTACAAACAACAGAGACAAAGAGACAAAAAAAGTACATATGAAAATTTTTTTAATCAAAAATCAAAACAGGGACGTTTGTTTACAAACCAGTTTTGAGCACTCATCGACAGAACTATAATACAAGCTTCTGCTTAAAAACAACCTAGCATTTAATTACTAACTCACTGTACTTCGTTATACACGGTGTCCCAAATATGGAGATATGAAATAAGAGACACTATACACTGAACAAGACAGAATATGAAGCATTTAAAAGTTAAGCAACCACAATTCGCATTATACAGGGTGACCAGATTGTGTACGGACTGCATGGCTAACTTTTGTATTTGAAACGATAGAAATTAACAATTAAATTAGCAAAAATGTGCAGATTTGAGAGATCAGTAAGAATCCGCTTGTTTGTCATTTAAAAAAAATTAAACCGAATTTCTCTTATTAACTGAAGGGGTTAGAACTAAAAGCGCCCAAGAGCAGTTTTAGTCTAAAATGACTTAAGGGCTTTATCGTATATATAGTTGACTGTATGTTCTGTTTAGTAACAAAAAAATCCAAGTAATTATTTCTATTTTCATGCCATCTGTAATGAAAAGAAGAAATCATTGCGAGCATAAACAGAGATTCGTTTATGTTTAAAACCGCCCAAGCTTATATCATAAAATTAACTTTTTGCTACTTAGGCGATTTTAGCTCTAACCCCTTCAACTGTGACTTTGAATTGTATTCCTTTCTGAACTCAATTTTGTACTGTCGTGAGCAAATGGTGGTAAACACACCATTTTAATTGCGTTACTAGTTACGATTTCAAATTATCAATCATCACTTAATACGTAGTCGTATTTAAAATTTGGACAAAACTTTAAGTAACAAAAAAGTTACGTTAACTAAAGAAATATAGAAGATTTCAGTTCTTTTTAATGTTAAACAGGTGGATCCTCTTTTTTAGCATCAAATTTAATCGTCTCTTCATATCTTCAAATACAAAAGTTACAAATATTGTCCTTACGAAATCTAGACACCCTGTATATAACATTTTTAGCAAGCTGACAAATTAGAAGCGTTCAATTTTGGTGATCCTTTTAAGAGTTCTATTTTTTTCTGTATAAGTAATAAAAAATGGGAGATATTAGTTCTTTTTAATGCTAATCAAACGGGTCCTTTCTTGTGCTTAATTTAATTGTCTCTTAATACTCCTCCTGCCTCCCCTCTCCCTCTCCCTACAAAAGCATCCCATGTTGTCTCTATGAAATCAGGGTACCCTGTATATAATATTTTTGGCAAGCTGATCAATCTAACATACATCCAGAATGCCAAATTAGAAGCGTTCAATATTTGTGATCCTTTTAAGAGTTTTTTTTTCTGAACTAAATATGGAAACTTTTTCAAAATTTAAAAAAACTGTAGCATTATAAGTAATAAAAAATGGGAGATATTATTTCTTTTTAATGCTAAACAAACGGATCCTTTCGTGTGCCTAATTTAATCATCTCTCAATATCCCCACATACAAAAGCTACCCATGTTGTCTCTACAAAATCAGGTCACCCCGTATATAACATTTTTTTACGCGATCTAATCTATCTCCAAAATGTTAATTTTTTTTTCTCGACTGAACGGGTGGGACGACCCCGGAAGGTAAACGCAGCTAAAAGAAAAGCCTATTGTGCCCCCATGCCGTTTCAAAGCTTTTTGAAAGTCCGTAATCTGGTCAAGGGTGAATCGACTTATTCTATCATCTAATCGATCGACCCCCAAGTATATCCCCCTCTCCCTAACCGCTACTGTGCAGTCAGTTTCCTCCGCACTCCCACAGTATCTACAGAGTTGTATTGTCCCTATGAAATCAGGGCACCTTGTATATAACTAAGTTGTTTTGTGAAATAATTTCATTTGATAAGAAGAAATTTCTCATTTCCGTATTACAAACAATCAAGAAAATCAATTCGTTGCAAATGCACAAGAATAAAATTAATAAACGTACAACTACTAACATGTTAGCACATTTTTTTTTATAAACAGAATCTTTCAATTCGTTACTAATGATTAGCACGTATAAAAAAAGGTTAAAAAAATTAGTTTTTGTATATACAAGTTGTCTGTTTTAGATCACAATATAAAACGTAATAATTATATCAAAATTAGACACCCTGTATATGCAATTTCTAACAAACATAAACGACAAACAAATGAAAGCCAATCATGCGCATGCAACACTAAAATACAAACGCAACAGTTAACGTTTCGGATATCACACGTGACTTACAATTCTCGTTTAGAACGTGAAACAAATGCAAGTAACGTGTCGATTTTGTTACGAAACAAAAATATATCAGAACAAAATTAAAAAAAAAATTGAACTAATTAAAATAGAAATAATTTTTTTTTCATCGAAATGTCAACGTTTATTTCGATAAAACAAAAACGAATCGTAATATTTTTTATTATTCATTATAAAGTAGTAATTATGAGGTTAATATAGATAAGATACTTTGTACAGTCAGAGACATCTTCAAGGCAGACCCTAACAATTGAATCGACTAAAAATTTCGTTTACGTTTAAAATTTATCCTGATTAGAAAAAATTGAATCAAATTATACGAGGAAACATCTACTTTCTACCAAAAATAAACTAAAAAAAAAAAAAAAACAAAAACCCAAATTAAAAAATACATAAAAAATACAGGAGAACACACTTGAATTGCTGGAAAAATTTCGGGTCTGTACACGCGGAAACTTCACCGTGAAAAAAAAACCCGCAAGGTACACTTCTAGGACCGCAATAATTTTGCGTTCAAAAATTTTGGCGGAACCAGCCACGATGAAGTTTCCGATTCGACGCTGCCTGTGTCCCTGACCAGTACAGACCTGTGTAATTGTTCAGTTGCGCACCTAAGGCTGTCAACCCTTCGGATATCGACGAGAGGATGTAGAGGAAAACGTGCGGCTCCAACGTCGATAGGAAACTCATGTGATCCTGAGCGAGGCATTCCAACAGGACGTAGTACGTCTGCGAGAGCTTAGGGTAATCCTGTTTGTAAATATAACAAAAAAAATTACATATAAAAATGCGTGTAGGAAGATTCGTATTATCGTTGGTTGGGCTTACGAGCAAATCGGATTGCGGTATCGACAGCAACAGCTTGACGAAGATGTTGAGGGCGTTATCGAGCGCCTCGTCCCCGTACAGGCGGAACACGCCGAAGTTCACGTAACTGCCGCACAGCGCCGCCTTCAGCATCGAGAAGCAGATCGAGATGCCTTTCAGTTTGAGCGGGTACGTTTGTTCTTTGGGTACTTCTACGTTTAATATCCTACTACCTGCGGAATTAAACACGATTATTTCCGATTACAGGTAATAATGAATGAGGACGACTTACCGTAATTACAAATAATTTTACTAGCTTCGCGGAACAGTAATATACCGTTCGGCGAGGAGACATCGAACTGTAACCTTTGCGAACGGTTCTGAACCAGTTCCGCGAATAATTTCAACACGGGCGTCGTCACCTGAGGATCGTGATACCATAATTCGATAGATCTAAGCAGTATTGGTGTGTAACTAGGATATCTACGTCATAAAATTAAGGAAATCCTATTTAGTAGTTCGGTATTTATTTAGGGGGGGAAAAAAATAAACAAAAAAAGAAGGATACATCCAATCGAACAGCATCATATACGATGTTTTCGTGTTGAAAGCGAAGGCTAACCCCCTCAAATCCCTCGCTAAACCTATCAGAGCTTTCTTAGTTTCATCCGTGGCGAATAGAGGACTCTCCGCCGTACTGAGTAAGGTGCCTATATTTTCGAACGACGCTAGAAATATATTTTTTTTTTCAATAAAAAAAACGCGATTAAAGAATTTTTGGATCTTACCCGTTAATGGTAGCATAAACGTGTGAAATCTATCCTCATCCTCGCCTAAATCCACCATAAGCAATCTACCTAAAGAAGTGTAAAACATAGATCGACATCGCATCTCGGTGATAGCGACGGCGTTGCCTAAGAAGGGGAAATGTTCGCTCGTGTGGTTGTTCAACATGAACTGGACCTCTTCCAACTTCACCAGTTTACGAACGCAACTGTATCCGACGGATAAGTCGTTCAGTAACTGCAACGTTTTACTAATAATCTGCTCGCTGCGCGACCAATATTTTAAATTCGTTATACTGCCGAATAAAATTAAAATCAGATTAATTCCATTATATCGCAGGACAGAACATTACATTTTCCTAATGAAAACGCTTAAGACGGTCGCCTCGTCGTTGAGGCACAGCACTTCCGACAACCTCCTGTACACCTTCGAGTTCTTCTGCACCTGATCGCCGACGTAGATCTTGCGGAATTGCTCGAAGAAGCTGAGCATCGCCAGCTCGAGTTTCTCGCAACCGCCCTGCGCCAGCCGCGAATCCGTCAGGTTCATCAGTTGGAGGACGCGACAGACCAGTTCCCCGTCCATGGCGTCGTGTTCGTCGTTGCTGTTGAAGGAGACGCGTCCGCCGATCGCCGAGCCGATTATGTACACCAACCACGTCAAACGACCTATTATGAATTTAAACCGTTAAATAGTACGCATCTAAACAATAATCTCACAAAACATCCAACGAACCTTCTTGTATCGTGATTTCCATCTGCTGCGAGGGTGTGGTCAGGTACTCCTGGTAGGTTCTAGCCGCCTGATCGAACAGCTGTACGAGCAGCGTGCACGTCTTCTCGTACTCGCAACGTCCTATCACCGACAATTGTTCTAGCTGCTGTTGCACCATGCCGAGATCCTCGATCGGATCCTCCAGACCTTCCCGGACGACGACCGCCACCGATTCTAAACGGGACGTGATGTAAGCGTTGGTCACTTCCGGCGTGTACGTTTCGAGCAGGTGCGGTTCGGTCGCCTTGACGTACGGTACGGAAGCCACCATTCGCTGCCACAGACTTAGGAGATAATGGACGCTATTTGGGGCAAATTGCCACATCTACCAACGTAACATAAACAAAATAAAATAAACTTGAATTGGGATCCGAAATGGGACGGCAACACTCTCTCACCTGTAAACTTTGTACTGTAAATTTAGCGATCAATTGTATCGCTTCCGGATAATTCTCGACCATCACCAATTCACCCAGTTGGTAATTCGACTTGAGACGCGCCAACAATCGACAGAACTCGTGATAATTCGCCGAATCGCTCAAACCTTGCGGATTCTGCAGGATGTGCTTGACGCCGTTCACCAGATGCGTAAGGAACTTGGCGCGTTCGGTATTGCTGAAGAGCGATCGCCTAACGGAAGCTATCTGTACTAGACACGAGAGGGCGAGCGAAGACAGCGTGTTCGGAAGGGAATGGTACAGATCGAAGAAGAGCTTCAGCGTGGTGAAATCCAGGAAGGCAGGCCGCCAACTCGTCGGTATCTGTACCGTGCACAGATCGTCCGACGATTCGTCCGTGGACGTCCCGATGAAATCGAAGGTTAAACAGTTTTGGGCCAGACGTAGGAGTTGCGTCATCAAGCCGTGCTGATTCTCGTCGTTGAAGTTCAGATTCTTGCAGTTCTCGCGGGCGGTGCCCAACAGCGAACAGGACAGTCGGAATATTTCGAATAGTTGGGTGTCCCTGAATGACGAGGCGATCTTCCTGTGTTTCGTTAGCGATCTGTTCGCTTCCACTTCGGATATTTGGTTCATCTCGCATGTTAGTTGTGATAGCAGTTGAACGCCGATCATGCAATGTTCCACTGATCCCTTGAATTGGAATAAAAAAACAATGATTTTTTTATTTAATATTAAAAATATTATTTCCTATACAAACGTTGCCACCCTCCCTTTCACTTCTTTAGAGGTGAAATTTCGAAAAAAACTAGATCTTAAATCTCAGTTATTTTAAGTGTCATAACTGTCAGAAGAATCTGACAGCTGTCACTTTTTTAACTTTCGACTCTTCTAATTATCAATAAATAACTATTAAATTGTAAATACAATATTTTATTTTCTGATTTGACCATTGTTAGCTATCAAAGTATCAAAAAATTTCTGACAGCTGTCAAATTGTAATAACAATTGTCTTTCTCTTAATTTTGACAGCTGTCAAGTTCTAAACAAGATTTTTCTTCAATTTTAACACTAAAAATTGTGAAACCGCTAGTAGCAGCTGTCAATCTGTAAAATTGTAACATTTACTTTTCAGATTTGACTACTGTAGCTGTTTTTCGTACTTATTCGAGTGCGATAATAATGGGAAAAAAAGCAGCTGTCAAATTTGACGCTTATAAGTATTCGAATAATTGTGACAGCTGTCAAATAGTAAATTTAATTGTTTTTCAGTCGCTTGCAATAAATCTGCGTGTACAAGTCCTCTGCCAATTTCCATGTTTTTTCGATGTATTGAAGTGTACTTTTCAAAATGAGGTTAAAAATGTCAACTTGACAACATATTTAACATATATAGCAGAGAGATAGATTGACAACTATCTAGCAACAAAATGTGACAAATTATATATGACAGATTATATCCTAAGCACATAGATATAATAAAGCGTACGCAATTTTATTTCAAGCGAGTGTACAGTGTTTTAACAGCTGTACAGTCAGTGCCAAAACACATACCATAGATGTAGAATAATTGTATAAACAATTGCTTTTCAGTTTGAATACTTGCGATAGTTATAATTTTATCAGTGGGTGTAATATTTATTTAAATACATTCAACCAACGTCGAATTATTAGAATTTCAAAGAGTGTTACTGTCGAAAGATATCTGACAGCTTTGAAATGGTAAAAAATTACTGGTTTTTCAGGTTTGACAACCGTGGAATTAGTTCTTTTTACGGTTTAAAAAGGAAACAACGCCTGCTATTTTTTTACGATTTTAATCGTGAAAATATTTTTGACAGCTGTCAGCTTACAATTCTTCTCTAATTTCTTCAAATTTGACAATTTCGGCTACAAAATTCATTTTAAATGTCCACGGTTTTACTATTAGGAATCATTACAGTATTTATTTAAAACTATTAGGCTGTAAAAGCGTTTATTCGAGCTCAACACTATACCGGGTGCACCATTAATGTGTGGGCGGAGTTTGCTGTGAAAATTAACAAAGATTTTTTTACGTTTTCCCGTTAGCAAGGTTTTTAAAAACGAAAAGCATTATAAGCTCTGTTTGACATTGATATTAGCTAGTTCAATGTCTCGTTCCTGAGATATCATGATCAGGTAATTTTTTTAAGTATAAACGTGGATTTTTTTTTGTTTTTCATTTGGTCAAATTGCTCTTGTAATTCTAAAAACAACTGCATATGAATAATAATTAAAACCATAGAAAAGAACAAGTATCTACAACATAGGTAACTATGAAACAAACAAACAAAGAAAAACATTACAATAACATAATGCAATATCTAAGATTAAATTTTTTGTTATTCTGTAATATTTTCCCTGTTTTATACAAAGACACAATGTTAAATAAAAAATGAAATCAAAATTTAATTCAAATATTAACAAAGAAAAAGCCAAAAACAAATGAAAAATTAAAATGTGAAACCTCAAGATTGCATAATAATAAAGCAGGCACACAATCAAATCATTATAATACCATTCGATCAAAGTTCAATTCAAATGAAAATATCAAGATTTAAATTGCAGATAAGACTTACTTGCAGAAATTTTGATATATCACTGACGACATTCCTAAAAACGAAATCCTCCTTGTGTGTATCGAACCATCCAAGCTTGGTAACCCTCGCGAACAAGGTGACGAGTGCTTGTATCACAAAATTCGGCAACTTTGGTCTGGTAGCTAGATAATTCAGTACGTAATTCCTGATATCGACGCGTTGCTGTAGACTTAAACTCTGCGCACTACGCGATACCAACTTGGTAAGGGTGGTGGCGGCTAGGAGTTGAGCGTAGCCGGAATCCCCTCGATCCAATAGAACTTGACATTTCGTTAGGGCATCAGGACCGTCTTGAAATACGACGAGAGCTTTCTCTGCATCAGCCCTAGCCGTACTATCTTGAGATTCATACAGTTGCTTGCAGAGTAATTCCAATTGTCGAATTTCCTGTTGAAAATTACAAATTCACGCTGTATAAGTGATTGATTCAATGGCAATGGAAATGATAAAAGAAACTTAACCATAATTCGTTCCGCGATGGCAATTATGCTGGTCAAATCGTGATTTTACGCGTAACAACTAAGAATTTTCGAAAATTCGTCGCGCAATTCTACATACTAGACGGATGATAGCAGCCACTTCGATTCGAATCATCTTGTATATCGTACGATGTTGAGATTTACATGTATGCACGCGAATCTACTAAACGCAAAAAATATACCTGTTCATCAGCCATTTTCCACGGATCTCATTTGTTCAAGGTGAAAATTTCCCGATTTTCCAAAATGCGCTTCCAACGTACGGCCCCAATTTTCCTCCGCTCAGGTTTTAATGCCTTAAAAACAACATAGCGAATCGAATGTAATCAAGATCCGAACGCCATCTGGGCCACTACCGAACGGTCTTCAGACTATAGCGCTAACTTTAAACTGTTCTTGTTACAGTAGAATTGATTCACCGCCGACGATTTTAAACGGTAATTAAGACCCAATTAACATATCTAACGAGGGATAAATCGAAAAGGGAGACCAATCAACTATCGAAGATTAATACTTTTAATAGTTTAAAGTTGTACGAAACGAACTGTCAATACAGTAGGGCCAACCGAAAATGTGACACAGTTGTAAATCTATAATACTAGTTTCTAGTAATTTTGGTTTTAAAAGATTGGTCGTTTGAGTTAGAATTGCTGTTCTATTCTAATAAAATAAATGGATTCCATTTTTATGTTGATAACTACTTACAGGATGTTACATAAGTATAGGTAACGCTAACATATTAAAAAAAAACTAAAAAAATTTTAAAAACAATTCAATTTATATATTTATTTTTTTTAATTATAAATACAAAACAACAAAGGATAACAACAAGATTATACAATACTTATTTATATAATTAAAAAAAAAATAGATGAAACAAACGCGCTTTTAAACAGTTTTCTTATCTTCTTGCGGTTGATCTTCATCGTTGAAGATCTCCTGATGGTTATCCTCTTCCAATTTCTCGTATTCCTCCATCTCTTCTTTATCGATTAACTCTTCTTCGTCCTCGTTGTCGAAATGAGCCGGTAACCAGAAGCAGGCGTATAATAATTTGACAAAAACCCACGCCAAGAATGCGATTCCCAAATAGGCTATCGAAGATGTTACCATCTTCCACGCGTCAACACCAACTTTTTGCGACCGCATTCTTATTAAAATAATAAATTAAACAGTTGCACATTAACTAATGCTTGAATTAATTAAGTTTTGTTTTTAAATAAAAACGAGAGTGCTGTGCGCTGTGAAATAAAACGGTTTAATAAAAGAGAAACGTTTTTGTTTGTATCGTACCCTCCTTTATTCGATGTTGTGTTGCGTCTAATCCCAATAAAATCGATTATATTATTATATATTCCCGCAATAGTTGGTATTATATCAAAAAAACATGTCATTACATCTAAATATTCTAATTAATTATTTACATTCGATTTTATTTGTCTTTCTTGTCCTCGAAGGATTCAGCCGAATTTATCAAATCTTTAATATCAATATCAGGTACTGTTTCGTTGAGATTTTCCTTAGCTTGACTCTCTTTCTCCTTCCTCTCGTTTTCCTCGATTATACGTTGCAAATGCTCCAGTTGTCTACTGATTAAATCACAATTTCTCTTAACCTGCTCTCTACCCCTGAAGAATCTCTTCAACAGGTATATGAAGAGCATAACACCGCCGAAAATGCACCACCAAGCCGCTTTATTATGAAAAAAATCGCTGCTCTCCGATTCATTCGACACTTCCACTTCCATTTTTAATTTAAATTGGGGAATAACTCACTTCTATTTAAGTTTTGATTCCTAATTTTTCGGTTTGGTGAATGATATTAAAAAAAAACGACGTCGATCGCGACGAAACTAAACACGTTAACAGTTAGAATAATAGAAGGGAATAATGTGTGGTAGACATCGTGTAATCACAAAAGTCAATACGGTGTAAAATTCATGTTTAACCTGGATATTTCTGTGTTATATAGCGGCGTCGATGTCATTGCTGAGGTAGGGCAGCGTTTTTTAATAATTTATTCAATACCACCACCTGTTTAATTGTGCATTATAGAACAAGGTAAAAGCAATTATCCCCTTATCCCCTTCTATAAACCTGGTTTAATAAATTGGTATAACAATAGATTATTATCGTTAAAATAGAGTTTTAATGCTTGTAAAAGTCGCGTAATAGTTTTCTCAACAAATTTAACTCGAAATTAAAGTGATAAATGTTTTAAAACTATTTAAAAACAATTTTCCACGGCTTTTAAATTTAAATTTGACATTTTTGGTATAGTGCTGCCATCTTGACATTATTATCATATACTAACATGTTATAGAGTTTTGTAACTTAATACAGTTTCCTGTAATACGGGAATAATATATTTTTTTAAAGAAATCTGTTATAATTAGTTCAAAAATATTACGACAGATGGTTCTGGTATCTTGAATATAGTGCTGCCATCTTAACGGTATTATCCTATACTAACGCGGTAGAGAATTTTACCATTTAAAACAGTTTCCTGTAATATGTGAAGAACATTTTAAAATAAATCTGTATTCATTAATGATAGATAACGCTGATTTATTAATTTAATTATTAATTAAATATTGTAACGTTGGAATGAAAATTTGCAAAATCTACTGTATTTAATTTAATAGCATGTTTATTTATACTTTTTACTTACTAGTTGAAATACATATACAATATATAATAATTGTATGCAGTACCTATTATTATTACATTACAGTTAATAATAAACATCATTATTATCTCATTTTTACTTTTATAAATAATATAAATAATTATTTAACCATTTAGTTTCTAGATTATTCCCCTAGAGGGAAGCAACCCCTATACAAACGCTTCCGAACTAGGAAACGTCAAAAAAAGAAGCACCCTTACGCACGTAATGACAGACCGAGTCCCGGATATTTCTCTCGCAAAATTCCAATAAGATTCGCGCAATCTATTTTTGCGGACGATCCGTTGGGTAAGTTCGCGACGATAATATTCCGGTAAGGCGAGGAAATATTCACGGTGTTGTAGCACAACAATAACAACAACAATACGGGGACGGGCGAACATATCACCACAAGAAGCGTTCCATTTATCCGGTCTGTCGAACGAAGAAGAAAGAAAAAAAAACAAAAAGGAAACGGGTGCTTCACGCGAAAGTTCTGCGGTTTATTGCCCACAAATGGTGATAATGTAGTATCATTATTAAATCGGAATGAGATGTGTTATAATACGGCGGTAGTAGTATTATGTTGTGTGAGTTCGAGTTATCGGTGTGCTGTTGCTGTTACTGCTGCCGCTACGGTCCCGGTTTTGGCTCAATGCGTCCGTCCTGCATCGTCTGCGAGTCATTGACCTTAATTTTTGATGGGATCATTTGATGCATATATACAGTAATAGATCATACACATATGTACCTACACGTACAGTAGCTGGTTGTACGAAAAAATTAAGGACGGTGAATCATTGAAGCCAAGTTCAAATTTTACACAGTGTCCAAATGATGTGCCAGTTCTAGTGGGTTTATCAAGGCTAACTACGATAAGGATTATTATATTTGCAGTTCTAATGTGAGTAAATTTCAATCTGTATCTTTGTTATTGTTTATATTAGATTACAAAAGGAGTCAAATAGGTATAAATTATCTTATAATGTTGTTGTGCGTAATAACAACAAAGAAATTGTGATAAGATTAGGGTTTTGTATCTGTTTATACCTTATTATTATACATGATTAACAATGCTAGGCATTCAGATCTATATAACTGCATAGTTTGCACCTATAGCAGCATTGAATTAAAAATTCTTTAGTATCATAGATTATTGTTACGAGAAGATTGGTTGGTAAGATTAAAACACTAATTCCGTCATTTGAATGTCAATACGCAGCGACATCTCTGGTTTGATAAAGGGAACTTTTAAATGCGGGAAAATTCCAAATGTCAAATAAAGTTAGGTTAGATGTAAACGGAAACTAACTATAGCATAATATACAGAGTGAGCAAATTTCGATTTTTTAATTGGGAATCTTTACAGTTATGGGAGATATAAAATGAATAATCTGTTCTGCAGGCATTTTTTAAAACAAAAAAAAAATTCAATAAAATCAATACTGAGATTAGGAATTGATCCTAATTGAGAAAAATAAATCTTATTTTGTGCCTGAATTTCATATAAAAAAGTCAAATAATTTGGAAAATACTTAACTGTGTTTATAATTTGACAGCTGTCAAAAATATACAATTATCAAAAATCTATAACTGTTACAGGCAGTTGCAAAGTTGTAACTGTCAAAACTAAGTACGATTTGGATTTTTGCGTGTTATATCATACAAATATTTAAATATATTTCTTCTTATGTACAATAAACTTGAAAATACATTGTGTATACAATTATTGTGTTTCTATACATAAATATTAATAAATATAACATAGTTATATATCTTATATACAATTTCTATACATAGTCTGAATAATATATTACTAACATATAATTTTTACGCTTTAAAATCAATCTTATCATTAATTGCCTGTAAAAAGCTGTAAAAAAGTTCAACAAAACTTAATAAAATAGAAATGTATTGATTCATAATGTTATATAGACATTATTAGCTAAAATATACATACGTTGTAATAATATTTGTATATATTTACCGCATTTGAAGGGTTAGCTACGTCAATGTTTTTACATCCATTTCTCATAAAATATTTTTAGGTAAGAATCACTTTGGATATACAAGGTGTCGACATAAAATTTCTTATTTTAAGTGAAATGATAGAATTTTTATTACCGTAATATACTCTAAATTCAACCGTTTTAATGTTATTTACAATTTTATCGCAATTATCATTACAATAAAATATGTAGCCTTACATTCAAGCTCAAAAAGTCGTACGTTTACCAGGATAAATACAAGAATGTTTGTTTCGAATACTATACCATAAAGGAGGCAGATACAGGATGTTCATAATTTAGGTTAACTAATATCGGGCAAATATATTTATTAATTTAACACTTCTCACTAACTACAGACGTTAAACTATGTATAAGGTGTGTGTTAGACATACATATGTATATATATAACTCGGGGAAAAAAGGGGCAGCACGAAACCGTTAATTTGAACTCTCGTTAGAGGTATACTATTACCGAAGAAGTAATGACATCCGCACCTTAAACGTAAACACCCGAAATACACCTAAAATAGAATGCCACCTCGTCGACATCGGTGAGGTGAATATATCCTTCAGAAATAAACGTGTAAGCGAGCAATGCGAGTTCGTTGCTTGATGAATAATTGAGTTCCAGAATTGACATATGTACCAGAAATAACGGGGGAAGGCCTACCCGTTCAAATTTGAACTCACTATGTATTATAATTCTAATGTTAATTACTCGTTCCAGTTTCTTAGAATATCCGATCGGATTAAAAATAACTTTTAATTACAGAATTATTTTAAATTAAAAAACGAGCTATATAGCTGCATATGTATATGTATATTGGATTTCTGTTATATTTTTTAGTATCGTATAAACACATAACTATTATCTTTACGAGAGTTTTAAAACTTATCTGGAATAGTATGTAGTATAGTATGTACACATGTACAAGAGATATAAACAGCATAACATTCGTGATCCTGGTTTTTGATTTAGTGTATGTAGACTGTCTGGTGTTAGTTATGTTTAAATATAACGTTAAATTATGCTTGTGTGCGTAAAATTGTACGCATTTTACGTTTCGTGTATATATTTTAACGTGAATGATGTAGAAGCGAAAAGATGCAGAATTAAAATAACCTCTTTATTACGATAATCAACAACGAGCTACATTTATTTTATTTTAAACAAGTGAATCATGATTAATAACAAAGGAAGACGCTGTTTTAATTAATTCATTCCATTTGTTTGGGTGTTCGTCGTTTCGTCTCGAATTTTCCCATACGCATCCAGTTGGAACTTGTTTAGATATAGGAGCATCTCATATTATCTACAAAAAAAAAAAAAAAATTGGAAATTCAGAAAGAACCGAAGTATGTACATGTAGAACGGTTAATTAATTTCATTGTCCATCTAAAAATATATGTCATGTATAATTGATGCATTAGGCGTTATTGTTAACGAGCGTAGTTACTAAGCGTGGGATTTACTAATGATATTTTGATAATAGACTGTAAATGTGGAATATGTATGTTTCGTTTGAACAACTAAATTGATACAGTTATCACTAGGTTTAAAATTAAATCTTAAAATGTGTTTAAATTGAGAGAAAAATGCTTCTGTAATTAGGTAGTATATTCAACTTGCCTATAAATTAGCTACATATTTGAAATGCTAAACATGATAGGAAATTACTAAAGTTCAAAATCTGTCCAATAAACGCCTGCTTGCAATCTCCAAAAATGTACAGGGTGAACCAATATCGATGTTTCCTTACGGATTCTCGATAACTACAGGCCATATTATAGAAAAATTTTTCTATCCCAAACTAAATTTGACGAAATCGTTGATCCCATCCGTTGTTTTTGTTGATTTTTTGAGCACTTTGTGGTACCAACTTGGCAGACTTGTCAGCTTCGATATCGACGGTTCAAAATAACATAAATAAGTGATGTCAGTTCTTTAATGCTGCCAACCTTTAAAATGCCGAAGAGGACTAACAAGTCAAAACTATACAATATTGTGAAAGTGGAGGAAAACTAATTATATTTAGTTTGAACTTGTTGTAAGTAAAGCAAAACAGTAATTTACCGTCGAAATCAATATTTAATAAGCATGAATTGCATTTGTTTCCTCGAAAGGGTCAAGTTCAAATAAATTACGCAATAATAATTTCGAATTACGATAAAAACAAAAGTTTGCGAACTTAAAAATTAATATGCACCTATGTATGTATATAACACACCATGCAAACATTTTACTATCAAGCGGAAACATGTGATTATTTTCGCGTGATTAACTCACATTCGAGCTTACGAAACTCACGTGATATTAATACAATAATCAACAACCTTTACAAAAAAAAAAAAACGACACATACACCATTTATTTGAATGTTAAATAGATTACGAGAGATTACAGAAAATTTTGAAGGCGAAAGCGTCGTTTTACCTTCGTTTGTTTTCCTACAAGATTTCCTACAGATTTTCATTGGAATCTGGCCAGGATATCGCCGAGCTGTGTACCCAATACTAGAACACATGCTACCCTATTAATCTCTAGTAGTGTGCTTACCAAATTGTTTCGGCGAATTCTTAAATAGGGCATTTGGTAGGTGACACACACGTATTTCGTAAACATTTTCCTTTTTTTTATTTCTAATTTAATTAATTCGTTAAGATCATAATTCGTTCCGTCTTTGATGGATGAGTCGTGGGAAATAACTGAAAAGCAGGGTCCACCTGCCAATTGCCAATATCTAGTAGGCGCCTACAGGATGCGTTCTATTTCTATTCCGTGCTATGAATACGAACTTATGCAATCCTAGTTTTGTAATATGTATTTAAAAACGTTCGTTGTAATTAGCGACGAAATTACCTCCAATAACGCTACACAGTTTATCAACCGGAAACATTGTTTAGATCAGATGAAACGTGAATTATTAAAACAGTCTATTTCGGTTTGGATCCACGGTGACATCCGACTAACTGTAAAGAATGCAAATATTTGCAGTGCGATTGCGATAGAAATATTCCAAGTCTGTGTTCTGTGTGTACAACATATTTGAATTGGTCTAGTTTTACGTAACTTAACATCAACACATTGCCGCTTTCTAAACGCGGGGGCCCATTGTAAGATGTGCTATTCCAAACACTTGTCGGAATTTTGTTTACAAGATTCGGAAGAAGGAATTGCGAAATTTTCAGTCGAGTTAAATTTAGTGTAATTATACGTTCTCGCATCGATAATATAGAGGATATCCAACGTTAAATATTGATTCGCCTACGCTACGATATTAAAAGGACATTAACCTGCCTCCTAAGCCACCCCACAAATTGGATAATCCGAGATGTGGCGGATCTCGAGGATGTTCCGACTAATTGCTAATTACTAAGTTCTCCGGTACATGTTTAGAAATGTTCCGTTTCCGCTTCGACAGCACAGTCGTATATACACGGTGTCCAAATTTAAATGTGTCACTATGTATTATTAATACTAAAAATCACTGTCTCCTCCTCTTAATTGCATAGTTGACAAATCGGCTAATCTTTAAGAATGCCAATTCTGTGTTAGACAGGTGTGTCCTGTTAACAGGTTGAGTTGGTAGTCGTTTAAGAGCCAGTACGTCTTCTGCAAATTGTCTTGAAGGCTGTCCCATCATGCGTTTGCTGTATATCTGCCCTTAACGTTGTGCCAGTGTAAGTGACGTGCTTTTGTGATCCACTCAGTCACTGCATTACGTATTGTAGTCTTGGTTATTCCCAGATCCGGTTCAGGTCCAGCGAATTTTGTTTTAGAACACTTTCTCGCCAGATTGTTTGCTATTTCGTTGCCCGGTATGACCTTATGCCCCGTTAACCCCCATATAATAATATGACAGATATAATTAAATATATGTTTGGTTGCCTATATTAAAATTGTACATTAATGAGGGTCATTGATGCATGATTATCTGTATCTACGCTAATAAAATGCATTAATAAACAATCAACGGAAAAATACTATATAAGGGATCGTTTCCGCATATCGAAAATCAAGATACCTTTTCTTCGAAACAATATTAAGAATTTGGTATGAGCGAGAGCACTGTGAAAATGCTTGGAAATTTGGAAATAGTACATATTAGAGGGCATATAAATGGGTATCTAGATTTAAAACTAAATGATGTTAAAAAGTTGTACAGGGTGGTCAGATAAGAATGCAAAGTGCTGTATCTCTGAAACTATTTGTCATAGAGACTTGCGGTAAAAATTTGTAACACTAAAGTGGTCAAAAGAAGACAGTGGAAAATATTTTCAGATTTCCAAGATGGTCGCCAGCGAGCGTAAACGGCATCTTAAACCTTTAAAGTGATTTTTCACTGAAATCCACCCAGTAAAATGTTACCAAAAAATATATGCTTTCTAAAGCTAAGCTTTAATCGCGTAATTTTTGTTTAACACTTTTTAACGTATCTATTAAAATAAAGTGGTGGGGGGTAATTAAATGTTTTTTTTAATAAACAGCTGTAACTCCTAAACGACTGAGCTGATTTTAACAAGCTTCTTGGAAATCTGAAAATATTTTCCACGGTCTTCTTTTAACCACTTTAGAAATTTTTACCGCAAGTCTCTACGACGAATAGTTTCAGAGATACAGCACTTTACATTCTTATCTGGTCACCCTGTACAATAACGACCATATTAAATTCAATCGTTATTCCAACATTAATTTTGCTAAAAAGATCCTGCTTATTGCGATTCCTTTATGAGAGCCGAGTCAATGCACTATATGTGAGAGAAATTAGCGGAGTGCTACGCGTATAAGCGCTTAACCGATTCTCAAACTAGTTTTCCTCAGTTCAACCGATAAAACGTCCTTTCTCTGTACCACAAATAATGTTATGTATTACATGAGTTAGAATCATGTTTTGTCCGCTATTACTTAAATACTGTTAGTCTAGTGTTGGATCCAATATTTAAAAAAAAGTAACTCATTGATTACATATTTTTTTTGCGCCAGTGCCATTTTAAAAATAGACGTTTTGGAACACAACACACTTTAGGTGATGAGTGCTGCTTTTAATCTTCACAGTTTGTTCGTTATATACATCTACTATTTAGAAAAAAAAAACCTTCGTTTCGGTAATAAATAAATTTGTTTTAAAATCCACGGACGCTTTAAACGATTTAATGTAAAACAGAAAAAATTATTATCCGCATCGTTAGATAGAATGTTTTCATCGTTTAAACGAAAACAGATTTATCATTCGCAAATGTTTTCTTTTTTTTTAACATAAATAAAATCTTGTACAAAATAAGTAGGCTCTGATCAACAACTTGATGACAAGTTGGTGAAATCCAATGCTAACTATGATTGAATTGTACAAGATTTAAACAGTCTACGAAGATTACGTTTAGAGGTATGTACATACAACAATATAACTTACGGCTGTTTTAATATGGATGGGGGCTACAGCAACGTAGGTTCTCTCGCAGAACGTCGATTGTCAGTCGTATCGTGGAGACCGTGCTAGTAGCTTGTCGTTCGCGATAACGTGCGTTTAGCGCCGGCATCAAGTCGCCTTTCATTTATATACATACATATATGTATATATATTAAGGAAAAAAACACAATTGGAAGTGTCTTGAATGTTGCGGTAGATCTTCGTTTATTTCTAATACTTTCACTTTCGTGATTGCGTTGTTTCTCTTCTTTAAACTGCATTGTTTTCGGTCATTCGCGTGTTCGTGTTACGTTAGATGAATTTTAATGCATTTATATACCTATATTTAATTAAGAAGTGATAACTGACTTACCATAAGTCAAAAACTGATTATATTCGGAGTTTTAATATTAATTCCTTTGTGGGGGATCGGAGTGCTTCGAAGACCTCGTTTTGGAGATGACTTTTCGACCGAAGTATCCCAAGACTAAAATCGCTTTTCACAATTTGGAATCGAAACAAACTAATCGGTAATTATGTTAAAGAAGAAGAATTTTAGACAGGAAACGGGATCGATAAAATTAGATAAACTCGAAATTTTTTTTAAGATTAAAGGATCTCTAAAATTTTTATTTTCCCTTTCATGTGGTCCGATGCTTGCTTTGATGTTTGAAAATATGTGGAAAAATTAAATTGGTTCGGTTTTATTTATTGCTAACCGATTTGCGTTAAATATTCGCTGGTACGTCTTGATTAAATTAATCTGTCTCTACTTTTATCTCGAACTGTGATTGTTTTGAGGTTATTTTGTGCTAAAATTGCGATATAAATGGTTTATTGTTATGCGCAAACATGATTTTAATTTTTTGATAAATATTTTTAAGTTACTTATGTTGAAAACATTCTATAATTGTCGCTACTATTATAAATTAAAAGTTGATTTAAAACTATTATTATAATGTACCATAAAAAAAATTAGGAACTTATCAAAGATATTACCTTCAAGGCTTACTCCATTTTTTCTTGATCTAACCTGAATTCTATATTCCTTTTAGACTCATCAATGGTTCATGTTTTGGGACTAGTAAATGTCAAAAAATACAGATTTCAAATCGTACCATTGTACAACTATTATTTCGCCATATTGTCTTAGTAGTAGTAGTAGTAGTAGTAGTATTAAGTAGTACATATTAGTAAGTATTATTGTCGTGATATATTGTGATAGTACACATGACCAATTCTTTCCCAATTTCTTCTTCTTCTTTCTAAAAAAACTAAATGCTGCCCAATCTCAGTTTCTGTATTATGATGGGACATCTGGATATCTCAGAGCTATGACCTAAAAGGAGATCTTCACCATCGTTCACCAGTAGAAGCACAAGTATACAATGATTTATTATTACACAGGACACTCTGTATAGCTTTTGAGATTATAATAGATCTTGTTTTTTTTTGTTCGGAATTATTTACTTAGTTCCATACTTTATCCTAACCCTGTATATTCACGGTGTTGCATGACGTACAATAAAAACTTTGGGGCATATTCCTAAAATACTTTCAAGTGATAAATGTCTTATAGTAGACGCAACCTACAGATATCAAAGGCAGTCACACACTTACTTCATTTTTTTTACAATAAAACTACTATAAATTACAACTTGTATCATTGAATCGTTGTACGTCTGCAGCTCGGCAACCTTGGCGATTTGGACGATATTTTTTGCTTGAAACTAACTTAAGAATCTAGCTCAGAGTAAAGTTTGTACACTACGTCATGCAACACTCTGTAATAAATGTTGAACTTTTAATAACCGAAATTAAGTGCACACCATTACTAATAACTTCATATTTATGTATTTTATGTTGCGATTGCAGCGATTTAGTTCAGATTGTGATATATTAGAAACGTCTGTACATAAAATCAAGAGGAAGGAAAACCAATGGGAAACACACATACAAACATTGATGTCTTTTCAAACTTTTTTTTTTGAACCTCAGGTAATAGTCCGAAGAGACACAGCACAGCGATGCTTCAATTTTCTGCATTAAACTGTCACAGAGTGACAGTTTTAATAAGTCATTGTGTGTTGCCATGGTAATAATATGTTAGTTTTGTCGTACAAATTCGTCGTTCAATTAAATTCGGTAAAGTTGTATACACTGTGTCCAAGATAGCATATCATATTTTTCTTCATTCCTAATTCGCTTCCCCTCCATGTTTAAAAGCAAATTATATCGTATGAACAATTCGGTAAAACAGCGTGCAGCAAACAACAAACAACAATTAACAATAAATAACAGCGAACAACAAAAGTAATAAAGAACAATAAAAACAATAATAACGACACATAAAAATGTTTCTTTGGAAGAAAGTTATAAGTACAGATAACCGTCAAAATCGTTGTAAAATAAATGGTTTTCCAGCGCCTACCCATAATACACTATCGAACCTATGCTACCTGTCATACTATGTTATTATTACCAGGCCTACTATAAGTATGTATAATGTGTGATACATCGTTGAATTCGTAACGAAAAATGCCATCAGATACAGGGTATATTTTTTTCGCCGTCCATATAAAAAAAAGAAGTTGATGATGGTTTCTCAAAAACGAAACGTCGGACAAAAAATATAAAAATACAGTCTTGTAGAGCTATAAAAGTGCCAATGAAGAACTTTTATTTATTTTTCAATAACTTGTCAAATGAAGTCAGAAAAAAATAAAATCGAATATTGAAAAAAAACACGTTTTCCAACAACTTAATTGAATTAAATAAACGCCATGTAAAAGCTCACTAAAATGCGCTAAATTGCTTAAATTGCTAATTTAAGCAACTTATCTCTTACCGTTCTCGAGATCTCCATGCAGTTCATTCTTATCTTAGACACAGTGTATATAAATATATATATATACAGGGTGACTGGTAATGAAACGGTCATACTTTACAGCGTGTTAATAATGATCATTTTCAATAGATAGAGCCCAATTTGCCTTATCTAAAAGTCATCCGTTTTCGAGATATTGTGGTTTTTTGTTTTTTTTTTAATTTATTACTTACTCTCACTCAAATTTAAATTTATGAAAATAATGGAACTTTTTCTCATGTTTTCAGTTTGTTTGGCTAAAGGACATCTCAACACACATTATATATTTTGGTGACAATTACGTTAAATACTTTGATAAATTAAAAGAAGAAAAAATTGAAACTTCCGTTTTTGATGAAACTGTAGACACAATCGCCACCTTTGTGACTATTTATTTAGCGATTGTGTCTACAGTTTCATCAAAAACGGAATTTTTAATTTTTTCGTACGTGTTGAGATGTCCTCTAGCCAAACAAACTGAAATATGTATTGAGAAAAAGTTCAATTATTTTAAGTTTGAGTGAGAGTAAGTAGTGAACTTAAAAAATAAAAAATTGGGCTGTATCTATTTTATTACCAGTCACCCTGTATATAACCTATACCCAGTTACCATATAATGGTTTAGCGTGAATATCGGTAAAGTTGTAATAGAGGGATTCTCTTAGATGTCCATATAATGATGATGATTAGGAAGTTGGATCCTGTATACAGAGTTTGATCCAAATTATTTACATATTCGTATATGTATTAAAAAGCATGTGATTTGTTATTGTAATAAAACCAACTCGATCCAAATTTGATACGTTACGAATTTAATTAGAATGAAAGAGGTGCTAACCTTATAAAAATAAATTTAACATTTTTTATGTTTCGGATATTCTATTATATATAATTTAATTAGCGCCTTGCTATTATGTCGGACTTTTTTTTGCAATATTTACAAGTTGTTTATCTCCAACATTATAACCGCTTCTCTAATTTAATCAGATGTAAGTAACATAATTAGTACTCTTACGTTTATGTATGTATGTATATGATTTTTATTAAAACGAACACATTACATACATATACGCGAATTCTTAAACGTTTCCCATTAAATAAAACGTCGAAATCTATCGAGCAAAGTACAAAGAAACGCGATTAACTATATAAAAACATCCTCTTAAAACGATCGTTTCCCGAAACATCGAATCAGTTCGAAATTGCGGCCGGATTCCATTGATCGGAGTAGGGAATTCGCGAATTTGATTATTTTCGCCAACTCGTAAAACAAAAGGATTTTAACGATGCTCGTAATAAAAACGAGCGCAATTCATAAACCGACACATACTTAACATAACATCACACGAATCCGCCAGTAGTGAAACGTGTCTCGATTTCTTCCTTTATGCGGTGGTAAGAAGGAAGATTTCGATTGGGGCATAAACACGTTTTTAAAATTGTGCTACGTTTTATAAGTCGATTATATCTAAATATGACGCGTAAGAAGAATAAGTTTTAATTAATTATAGATTAATTGTCGAAACGCTGGAATATAATGTATGTAGAAAATAAATAAATAAAATATGGTAGCGAAGTGATTAATATGTTGGCAACTAACGAGAAACAGTGGGAAAACAAATTGGAAGGCACCTGCTCACTGTTATTGCCCAGTCCATATTATAATAACGATAAAACATTAACACAACAGAACGTTTTCACCTTTACATCTAATAAATTAAGTTCGTTTTGTTCCATTTTCCGTGGAAACCCTATTAATAGATTAAGATCATATCAATATTCTTTCGTTTTAATTGGATGGACTCTAGAATTAAGTGCTCATATAAACATTATTGGACATCTTTAATAATGAAGACTTAATTTATGCGGTTCTTATAACGATTAGACTAAATCGTTGTCAATGGAAGGTTTTTTTTTAAACGAAGCCATATTATATAAATATATTGTGTTTAGATTATATACTTAGGTATATATAAAGTCCTGCATAGCCTTGAATCGATTAGATTTAAGTGTAAACTGATTTCATTAAAAATGCATGCATCAAATGTAGGTACATACGTGGGGTGGTGTTATTGTAGCTATAGCGGAAAATTCAATATTTTAGAAACGGGTACACGTTTAAAACGTTATTTTTACGATTCATTATTAGTAAAACTGTGAGCGTTTAAACGGGTGTTTATGAATTGAAGGCACGTGATCATCTAACCAAATTATCATACTTGCATTAATTGAATTTATGTCCGGACGCTTAAATATAGTGACTAATTCGTTAGGAATAGTTGAGAAATCTTCAATTTTCAGCGAATCTCTTCCTAACAAATGGATCATAGTAGGTATGTAGAGATACGTGAATAGAGTTCAATATTTTATTTATTTTTAAAATTTGTTTCGAATTCGTTTGTTATTTAAATATGACAGTTGTTAACAATTCTTGCCAAATTCTCACAAAAAAAAACATCTATTTGCTCGTTAGTTACCGAGAGAATGGGCAAAATATTTATGTTAGAGTCTAAACTGTTATATTACGATGCTTTGCAAAATATTTGTTATTCTGATTTATGCTTTTTTCGGCTTTTTATTATTTTGAAACAGAAAATAAGTCGCTGGTTGTTTTTTTTCTTCTTATTCTCCTTTTTCGGATTTCGTTTGTTTTTCCAATTGTTTTGAGGAAGTGTTTTCTGTATAGATTCCATTTTATGGTGACATTTTTATCCCTTTAACGGGAAGCTTAAGCTATATTGTTTCTCTGACTACCGTGCAATTCTTGCAGGGTAGTTTGTGCGTATGTGCTTGTGTGTATCTGTGATTGACCAACGTTTGACAATGATTGACCGCCAAATAATTTTTTTGAAAACTTAACAATAGTCGAAAAAATGAAAAAAAAAACATCAATGAAATGACATCTTAACCCAGAAAATGTTATAACCTCTTGCATTGCATTTTTCACAAACTTTGAGATGTGGTCGAACGCTGAAATTAATAGAACTGATTGTCTGATGTCTGTAGATCACAAAACGTCGCACATGATCGTTGGATCACTCTCCAGTTAATTTTTATCCGATCTTGAAGCATACAACGGGTAAAAATTAACCGGTGGGTGGTCTAAGGGAGATTTTCAATTTTTTGTAAACCAGAGACAGGAGATAATAAGGCGTAGTATTTTCAACGTTTGACCACTTCTCAAAGTTTGTGAAAATTGCGGTGAACTTTGAAAACTCTGCTTTATGTAACTTTAAGATCGGATAAAATTTAACCGGAGGGTGGTCAAACGATAATTTTCAGTTTTCAGTGCTCTAGACACACGAAACAATAAGTCCTATTATTTTCAGCGTTTGACTAGCTCTCAAAATTTGTCAAAAATGCTGTTCAAGAGGTTGTGACATTTTCTGGATTTGTCATTTCATTGAAGATATGAACTTGTTTTTCTTCATTTTTTTTTCGACTATTGTTAAGTTTTCGAAAAAAATACTTGGTGGTCAATCTTGGTCAAACGTTGGTCAATCCTATCCTGCAACAAAATTTTAGTGTTTGTAGTAAACAAAAAATCCAAAGAAAATTTTGAAAATGTGGATGTGGCTAGTCAAACGATGGTCAATCGTTTCCGATGAACAAAATGTCTATATTGGCTAATTTTACCATTTTCGCCATTAGACCCCAAAATATGGGTATAGCGGTTATAGTCTAAACAAAATGTGATCAATCGAAATCGCTGATGGTCAATAAATGGTCAATCCTTTCTAGCATTTTTGTCGACTTTTGACCTCAATTCTTTCAGGGTAATTTGTGTGTATGTGTGCAAATATGTGTAATATAGTTGTGTTGTTAACCTGTTTGCCCCCTTAATCATCAGTTTAGTACATATAAAAAAATTAGTGTTAATTTAAAAAAATGGGGAGTCAAAGAGTACTGCAGTTAATATTTTCTTTATTAGTTTTAGTTTTAATTTTGAATCTAAATGTTTGTCCAAAAATATTTGCCTCACTTTCCCCTATACCGGTGTAAGTACCTATACAAAGTTGTAAGTTTAATACTAACTTATTCGAATAACACAAGATGGTACGGATTCATCTCACTATTACGAGAGATTATAAACATTTAATTCATATCGTGTAATCATTGCTTAAGATGTGGAATCTTTATATACCTATGTTGTACATACACTGGAAGTATATTTTGTTTAGATTTTAATCGTTGACCTATTTTATTTCCTATATCTGTTTTGCTTTAAAAAAAAAGAAAAAAAAAGTTAGTAGAAATAGTCTTTTATAAAAATATCTCTCGTAAGTTATTTTCCAACGTAACATAATTTTTTTTTTTAATGAATAAATCGAAATATGTTCGTATTATATTTACTCATATATGCAAATATTTATAACCGAAAGCTTATTTTTAGTCCAATATCGAGATTCTCCCGCGAATTAACACATACGCGCACATTCTCGTAAAGCACGCTTCTATATTGCTATTCCGAAAACGCCGCTTGATATTTCTGACGCATCATCTACTCGACTTTTATTAATATTCATGGCTTCCTTAAATTTCGGCACATCTCGTCTCGGCGAAGGTGCATTTCCGAAAATCAACACCCGATACTTTCGAATAAAAGCTCCCGTACCCGGATCTAGACGCCGTTATCTTTCCTCGTTCTTTTTTGTTTCTATTTTTCGTTTGTTTGGATGTTAGTACCTATCATATATTAGTATTTTAGTTTTACCGCGAAATTTTGTTTTGAGTAACGATCGTGTAGATCATCGTCGTTAGAATCGTTGTTACTTTGAAGCTGACGTTTGGTTGAAACTTCTGCGCGCGTAATTTCTAAAGGTGGATCTTTTAATCATAAAAATGCTCGCCAATTTTTTTTTTGTTTTTTATGAATGAATGTTCCGCCTATATAGAGAGAGAATCGGATGATTTATTGTTTTAATGGGGGTATACAGACTGGAATTTATGGTTTTCTGTAATGATGTGAAATGTTCTAAAAAGATGACGGCCTAAATATTTAAGACAATACTAATTTTTTTTTTATTGTTCTGACGCAAAGTTACGAATTTCTTTCTTTTTACACGTTGTAACTTACACTTATTTTTCGACAATTACCGAAAAATAAAACATTAGCTTTTAAATCACAAAAATGTAACATATGATGGATAGATTTGATGAAAAAATAGGCAGACAAACAACAGAGGTGATTCGACAATTTAAAATTGTTTGTTTGATCGAAATCGTAGTAGGTATATCTTGCAATAAAATACTTCGAAGAGCCATGTTTTATTTTAATAAATAGTCTTGGAAAATCCAGTTAGCTAGGCAGATATAGTTGAAAAGAACCACAACTAGTTATTATATAATAGATGTTTAAGATTTCATGATTATCTACACTAAAGAATCGGAAAACTAAACACTTTAACCCACTAAACACCAAACAAGTTTTAATTAAAACACCGACGCGTTTCGACAGCAATGCTGTCATTATCAAGGCGATAATAAAACTAAATTAAAATAAAATCTACAAATAATAGGTCACCTAAATGTTATGCACGCTCAATCCGATACGCATCATTAATTTCCGATTAACGAAAACAATGACGAATGCGGTATAGGTCCGTTGTCACAGTTCATTACACATGACTTATTTTTATATATTTCTAAACTTTCGAAAACATTTAGAAACTTACAATTTATTGTTTATTTGTCTAATTAATTTAACATTCGTATGATCGATGTTGTGATCTGTTTCAAAAATGTGTTGGGCAACGCTCGATTTCTCAATTCTATTAAATCTAAGATTAGCCATATGCTCTTTGAATCTAGTTGAGACTGCTCTCCTGGTTTGCCCAATATATTTTTGATTACAATCTTTACAATTGATTTCGTAAACACCTGACTTTTCTAGAGGTTGTATTTTATCTTTAGGATTACCAATCAGACTTCGTAAACCAGTCCCAGAACTGTAAACTATTCTGAGATCTAGCTCTTTGAAGATTTTACTCAAACCTTTAGTGATAAAGGGAATGTAAGGGAGGGTCACAACGGGTGAAGCTTTAACATCCTCTCGAAAAGTCGTAGATTCTTTCACAGTTTTCTTATAATTAAACTTCCTAATTAACTTATAGATATGCTGAGGCTGGAAACCATTACACTTAGCCGCATCTTTTATAATTTTAAGCTCTTTCTCATACCTCGCCTTGTTCAAGGGAAAAGTGAGAAGTCTGTGGACCAAAAAATTCAGGCTTGCCATTTTGTGTTGAACACAATGATGGGAATCTGAAGGAATGTAGCGAAGTGTACTGGTTTCCTTTCTATACACGTCAAACTCTAATCTATTGTTATTTCTAATTACTAAAGTATCTAGAAAGGGTAGCTGACCGTTTTCTTCTCTTTCACAAGTGAACTTTATGGTTTCGAACCGATTATTTAATCTATTGAGAAAATCGACAATATTACATTTTTTAGTGTCAAATATAGCGAAAATATCATCCACATACCTCAACCAAACCCTAGGAAAGTATTCGTTCTCAGATTCTAAGTCCTTTTTAAAACCGCTCATGAAAAAGCCAAAAAGGGCGGCCCATTGCCGTACCTTCCAGCTGTTCATAAAAACTGCCGTTGAATTGAACAATGTTCTGTTTCATACAGATGTCAGTTAAGCGAATATATTCCTGGACACATTGTTGACTCAAACTGTTTTGAAGCAACAAGTCCTCGAGGTATGTCAAGGTGTCTGGAATCGGTACACTAGGAAAGAAAGAACTAACATCAAATGAAATCAATATTTCACCCTCCAGCAACTGAATATTTTGAATTTCTTTAATAAATTCTAACGAAGTTTTTACTGCAAAACTAGGTTGCTGTATTGGCAAATTATTAAATTCATTGGTCATCCATTTGGAAATCTTATAAGTCGGTGCGTCAATTGCCGAAACAATTGGCCGTAAGGTTTCCAACTTCACTAAAGCATCGGTATTAACACAATTTTTAACTATTTATAATAAGTAATTGTTGCGAGCTTTGTCTGCAAATGCGCCACTGATTTTTTTTCCAAAAACATCGAAGCTTAGAAATATCTAAAATCTTCTCGAACGAAAACATTCTTGATACACCATCCATAACAGTCATCAGTCACCAGTAGTAAACAGTAATGCGTGATATAAATAGGAATTTTCATTAAATCTCTTGACTTTACTTGAAACTAATTTAACACGTAACACCAACATCACGCATACATATAACTAATTCAGAGCGTTATCTGACGTTGCTAAAACACCTCCCAATAGAACGATACCTCCTACGCTAATATCCCCGTGCGCGCTATGCGGAAAATACATCTCGAAATTTACGAGCGACATTTTCCGCTATGACTTCGTATTTTCTCCTTTCGCATCTTTTTCACTTCCGTCGTCCCCCGTTTCGGCTACCTCTACATCTTCAGACTCGTATAAAACGACGTTTCTGGAGCGGAGGACGTGTCCCTCTTGCGCTCCGTACCCTATCCTGCATTATGTATTATTTAGATAATTTAGCGAGGCACGGTAGCGACCGTGTCCCCGATATATAGTCGGGCTCGTTGTTAGCGCTCTCGTATAGTTGCAACGAGCAACAGTTCCGTGCGCGAAATATTCGCTAGGTTCACCGACCTCCTGTGGACGGCGTTGACCGAATTTTAGACGAAATATATAGAAGACGCTGTGTTGGAGTGATGATAGCCGCCGGCGAGATTGCGAAATCAGGACCCGCAGACTTTCTTGATTACGACCGAAATGTGTTGAACTGTTCTTTTCTCCTTTTTTGCTGTTATGATTGGCGAGATAAAAATGTTGAAACCAGGTCATCTAATGTAAAAAAAATTCTATACACATATCTGTATATAAGTATATAAAGATTATGATGTCAGTTCTAAATTCAGTCGTTTTAAATTTCGAAATGTTACCTCTCCCTCTCTCTCTTTCCTTTTTAAGATTAAGCTTTAATCTTCTATTATATACAATACTAAACATTGTTCAACGATTTCAAAAGATTTTTTGTAAAAAGCTCTTTCCACAATATCCAGAAGTATGTATAAGTAAGAAGTAATAACATCAAATTAACGTGAGACAAACAAGAAAAAATCGTGCATTGAAATTTTTGCCAAGAATTCATGACATTACACACACGTTTATTTTTAAACTTATTACAGTTTCCGAGTTACGATTTAGAAAATATCTTAGCAATAGAAATATAACGATTAATGTTTGTTTTTAAATTCATTTTTTCTAAATGTGTTATTTTATTTCAGGCCTAGAAATTCGTCTTCGGAACCACTCTCGCATCACCAACACCACCACCATCACCACCAACTCAACCATCAGGATTCCTCCACGACCGTGGCAGTGGGCGTCGAATGCTCGGACAGCGGCGGTAACCTAGTGGAAGGTCGATGCGAGGTAGCGCGCAAGAACACGAAGAACGTCTACAACAACAATAGCAACAGCAACAGCAGTCGAAGTAGCAGCAGCGCCACCACCACCACCACCACCACTAACAATAACAACAACGACGGCGGCGTCAACGGCAACAATAACATCAACAACGGTCACCTCCACAAGAAGCTGCGTTGTCCGGCGCCGATCAGCAGGCTACGCGTCGAGAAAATCGAAGGCGGTCTGATGGTGGCTGGGGTCGTCGTGGCCGCCAACTGTCAGATCATATTGCCGATCTTCGGGTTCCTGTTTCTACTGGTGGGATGCGTATTGACCGGTAAGATATCTATTTTTGAGTCCACCCTGTATATGTATCGTTTATTTTTATTATTTAGTCCACCTGGTATAGTTCAAGTGAACAAGATGATGAAAACAATGCAATTTTCCCATTATCGCAGCAGTCCTATTTCAACATCTCATTACATCCATTTATAATAGGCAGTCAGTCAGTCTATCTATCCTATCGGTGGTTGTCCTTGTATCTTCATGAAACGTTCTCGTTAAAAAATTACTGTAACAGCATTACAACCGACACAAAAAACGCTTCCTTTTTATAGCGTTGTGTCTGTCTTTGTTGGTTTCGTATGGTGTGTGCTATTTTTACACAATATGTTGTTTATTTCGTTTGTTCATCATTGCGGTTTATTTATTGTTGTTTAACATTATATACATACCTATGTACATACAGTTATAATTACAATTTACAGTTTAATTTTTTCGTGGAGGTAATAATAATAGAGGGGTCACAGTTCTTTATATCGCTATCAATTGTCGATTAAAGTTAAACATTTTAATTGGATTAACTTGGATGTTTGGATTACCGTCTACCGTTCTGTTTTGAATATTTACACGTCCAATTACCATTGCAAAATAGCAATTTAAATTGCCGTTAATAGCACGATTATAATTAAGGTTCATCGAGTTAATTCAAATTCTTTCTGTGTTTATTTTTTTCGAAAACGAACGTAAAATGTTTCTCTATTTGATAGGGCGATTACGAGCACACCTCTTCCAGTATTTATGGTATGCAATTGCTTTCTAATTCCGATTAGCTTCCATAAAACTTTCACTTCGACTCTTGATTGCAGACTGATATAAAAAAATATGTGTATATAGGTATAGGTAACTAATATTGGGCATATTGTTGATTTTATCAAGGTTATCCGCCTTAAAATTTTTATATTTTGTAAAAGTACAATAGATAGATAGATTCGTAGTTGTAATTTAAGAAAATGATACTATTTATTTTTTCCTTTTTATTTCCAGCCGCTTCGTACCGAGGTCCCGGTGAGGATGAAGAGCCCGATCACTACGCGGCCAGGATAGCTTTCACGGGAAACTCGCGGATATTGGGACCGGCCTGTATAGTCGTGGGCTTCCTTATGACAGCCGCCGGGGTCGGCTTGTGCATGTTAACGCGCCGGGCAAGGAAGCGGGAACAAACGGTGGGATTTCATTGTCCGTTGCACGGGGATTTCTACCCTTTAAGTCCAGTTACGAGCTCAAAAACGATAGGTAAGTCTCGTCTTATTATATCACACTGGAGACATTAATGTTTCAGGTGACTGTACATACACGTGTTAAACGTAATTTTTCTTCGTTTTATATATCGTAGGTATGTTTTAGATAAGAATCTTTAAAATTGTGTTGCATTAATTCATGTTCTCTAGTATAGTGGTGCAATGCGTTTCGATTCAAATTAGAACTTCATCATTATTATGTATTTACGTGGCGATCTCTCTCTCTCTCTCTAATAGAATTTTTATTGCTATTCCTCGACGCATAAACCTTTCTGAATTGTGGCGTTTATAACTTAGATATTGTCCGCAGTATCGTGACTAAGTTCAACTAAATTTAGTTGTGTCCTGCGGTACCATTCGCTGCTATTTTATTTACGTTTAGCGAAAAGACAATAATCGGATTAATATCAATAAATTTGCCATTAAAACATCCTTTTATTATATTCTAAATAATCTTCATTATTTTTTATACTGAATCAATAAATAATATGTTATTATATGAAAACTCTCGCCTATTACCGTTTAAGAAAGGAACAATACTACCCACTAAAATTTGCCGACTCTTTCGTCTTAAATATTCGATCAAGATAGAAACTAATACCGCACCCATTTCGTGTACATACATACATACATAGGTACAGTGATTTCGAAAGTTTCCCCCGCTTGCTGGGCGCATACAACGCCTATTTTATTTATCTAGATTTTACATTCAACTACATTGTATAGGTATTCGAGACAATGGCATCGTAATGTGGGTAGGTCAAGTAGAGTGGATATTGCTAATTGAACCTGCTGCCGATTCCTTGCCGTCTATCTGTCCATGTGTTGCATTCCTTTTTCGTGTTGGGCGGTGAAATTTGCAGCTGCTATTTGATTTAGAAGCGTGGATAACGTAGTTATTTATGGTCGCAATTCATATAGGTATCTCAGAAGCCAAGTGAAATTAACGAAGCACCCATTATACTTTATTATTTTGTCTTATTTAATTCTGTTACCATGGTTACAATGTATACATTTTGAGTAATGTCATTTGAGTTATCACATTAATGACAGTTGCACCTGTCTCTACTCCTGCCCTGATGTATTGTATGTACAGTCTGTTCCAAAATTAATGTCACTTCCAAGGCTAAACAAACCCGTAAAAATGATGTTTCCCATAATCCAATACGATTTTCCTTTAGTGAATACTAATCTTGTAAATGCGGTGCAAACCAAATATCAATTAAACTTCATGCATCTAATTTGCATTAGCAGTTATACTTAACGTGTTTTTCGGCACAGAGGGTGACATTAATTCTGGAACAGACTGTACGTGTAGGTCATTCAAATATTGTTGCCAACTATTAAGTTTTTATTCCTGTCTTTAATTCAGCAATTCTCTATTTGTGTGTGTTTTTGTTTGCGAACACATTTTTTAATGATAAGATACTTTTGTAATTTATGTATATACCGGGTGTCTCACACTATAGATACAAGCTTTTAACATTTCCTAAAAATGTTGATTTTACTGGAAATTCCCTCCATACTTTTCCATTTCTATATTTTACTGATTTTTTTTTAAGTATACAAACACAGTTTTGTCAAATTTCCATGGTTTCTAAGATTAGCACAATTTTAATCTTATAATTTTCTAGATCTAGTATGTTGCGATCACGCTAAAATTATTATTATACAAATGTAGCACTCTTTTGTTCTTCGTGGCTACGTTAACGCTACAAAGTCTAATTTGACAGTTTTCAATCCAAACTACTTTTATTTTATTTTTAAATGGCAATTTAAATGATAATCATACAATTTGAGTAGATTCTGCAGTACATAATTATCTCGTTTATTATTATTAATTTATTCAAGTATCTAGTTTATAAGTTATAAAACAAAAGAGAATAGACTAGAAAAAAAACTATTAAACCGGAGTTTATAACTTTGTAGTGAGGCACGGAAAACAAAAGCACGTAACGTTCGTATTTTTGCAGCATTATTTAATCGGTCTAGAATAATTTTACCGCAGTCGTAGCATTCTAGATTTAAAAACAAAAATTTTGAATTCTGGCAAACAATTTTGAAGGAATGCATATTTTCGCATTTCGAAAATGCAAATTAAAAACTTACTTCGTTTAAAATATTAAATTTAAATTGAATTTTATTCAAATAGTAATTAATATAAACAAAGGTTCTATCTATTAGCTAAGACACCCGTTATACTTAGGGTGGGTTTGTCAATGTGAGGATAAAAGTGTTTAGTTAAGTAACTGACAGATATTGCTAACTGACAGATAAAATTTAACAACTACAATGCTTTATCTTGCAGATAACTTCTATAACTATTGTACGAATAAAATTTTATCTGCAAGTTAATTTATTTGTTCTCACATTGATAAACCCACCCTCAGTGATTTTTTTTTTAAAATTTAAGATGGGTTACTTATACATTGTGTATGTATTTAACTTGGGTGTTTTAAGTTGTATTGCTGTTTTAATAATGATGCTTTTTTTACAAGTTGTACAGGATGATTAGATGGAAAAACATATGCTATTCGATTTTAATATTAATTATCTTTTAAAAGCTCCTATTTGTTGCAGCTACCATCGAAAACGGTACCAGAAATACTCTGCTGTGTTGGTCGCGAAAACGGGGACCTGGTGCTATAGCCGTCGGACCACCGCAATGTCCTCACAGTCAGATATCCAGCACAAGAAGTTCCCTAGCCAGTTCGCCGCATAGCCAATGTCCGACGCCTCTGCCGTTTCTCGTCAATTCCGGCTCAGTTGGGTAAGTCAATTTTCTTGAGTCTTATGTTTTGTTTTTCTTTTTTTTTTTTACTTAAGTACATGGTACTTAAATAGTACCTACGCAAATACCGATGTTATGGTATGTATACAAGCGGAGATGTATCAGGGTTTATTGCGGCTATCTTTTTGATCTTCATAAAATTATTTTTATCCGATTCTCGGGTAAACAGATCTTCGTCCCACCGTTAAATTTAATTGTAATCGTCGTCTTTAAGTTGTAATAGGGTCGTAAACTAACTGAACACGGTTATTTCGGACGGGATGTAATCTATCTAGTCATCTTATTGCTGCTTCGATTGTTTATATTATCTACGTAGATTTTATTAACTAAAACACGACTATAAATAATGACTTGAATGTTGGTGATATCGATTTAAAAAACTGGAAGACCACTACAGTCCAGTAGACGATTTCTCCCAGCTTCCATGTGGGGGAGAAAAAAATTGCCAATGAACTGTGTATGTGTGTGTGTGTGTACTTTAGATGTAATTGGTTCAGTGAAGAACTAGCGCATTGCCAAAAATAGAAAATCGATACGAAACAAATAAACATATCGTGAAAAATGAACTGCGGATAACTATACACAAAAGAAAATGAACATCATCTGTAAACTGTCGGGAAAACATGCTGCGATGCTCTTTTGATTTTTAAAGCTTTTGTTACAGCTTTTTTTCTCTGTTCAAGGTTAAAATATGCGTCCCACGCGAACTTACGATGTTTTTGGGAGCTACATAGTTCCGACACATATCTACATATACATATACGTGTTTTCGTGGAGGAAAATCAATAAAAGACAGTCCGGTGTCATCTTGATTCTTTTCTAGGGTTGATTTTTATAAAAATAGCTTTATCGACTGACGATTGCACATATTCTTACGTGTTATTCTCCCTGTATATCGAATAATCGTCAATATATAGACTCGTCATTGTTATTGTAGTGGTATCGCGCTAGTGAAGCACAGATAAGTTCATCCGTTCAATTGTTCTTTGCTGCTTGACTTGAGTTCTAATCCGGTGGGGTATATGATTCACGTTTAGTTCCTTTGTGCTCGCCTACTTAACAAACGAAGCTCTTTCTCGTAACTTACGCTGTCTATTAACAAAAGACGGAAACGACGAAACGATGGATAGTTTTTATTGTGTCGATGCACCTACGACTGTTTGATTTGATAACTGATTCATACTTTTAAATGCACAAATCGTCTGCTTATTGACGCTCTTACACACACTTACGTTGAATGGTTAATCACTTTTTTTTCTAATAATAACCGAGCGACGCGATGTGCGATTAGTTGTTCTTTTTTTATTCTACCTCGAAGGATGTAGGTATTAATTGAGGATTTCAAGGAAGAATCTTCTTGATCATAGTTACGGATTTAGCTATGCATATGTGTGCGTAATTTTTCATCTCGCGGTTCTCGTTAATGCGTGCTTATAATTAGAATGTTCGCGGGTAATTTATCTTTTTGTCTTTGTTTCTGGGGTTTCTCCTTTGTTACTGTTAATTTCATTGTCGTCGGTTGCTCCTGAAAAGAACAATATCGTTTTAATTTGGAACACATTGATATATCAATCGTTTCGTTGTCACCCGGTATGTCAGACATTTATTATAAATAGAATCTATAAAATTGGTTACGCTAAACGTCCTACAAATCACAGCTTGCTGATCGTCTTAATTTCTGATATATGTACAGGGTGTCTCTCTAGTGCGTCCAAGTACCATATCTCCCTTTGTAGATATCTTTTTCTGAAAAACAATTACACGGAGGTTACTTGAATTGATATGGAACATGTTCTAAAATTACTTTCACTTATACAGGATGTTCCATTTTCACTGAACAAAACACCTGTGGCCTTGTGAACCGCCCCTGCCCCCTAAATTCAACTGTTTCGAAGATATTTACAATTTTCCATAATATTTTCTTATTGCACCATATTAAAGAAAAATTAAGATTCTAAAGCCTTTTGAAGCGTAAGATACCAAACTTCTGCAAACGAAAGTAAAGGGTCATAGATACTGAGAAGTGTCATAACTTTCAAAAAAAAATTATACAGGGTATGCAGAAATTAGCAACCAATTCAGATATCTTCAAAGATTAATTTTTTTTTTTTGAAATAGCACGTAGTGGTTTTTATTGCAGCACTTGATTCAGCAAGAAATTCTACATCGATTCGTATTAAGGCCTCGTATACCGATTTTTGAGTTATTAGAGATAATTGGTTCCAATTACGAAAAGTATACTATCGATGTTGTTTTTTGACCGTTTTTTTTTGTTAAACAATAAAATTTCTATAGGTTTTTCGGTCCTTTAATAATACAAATCTTTATTTTCAATATTTCGTCACAATTATTTAAAAATTATTTAGATTAACGTCGAGTTTTAATCTAAATTCTAGAAAACCCCTAGAAATTAAAGTTGTGTTTTGTTCAGGGAAAATGGAACACTCTGTATAAGTGAAAATAATTTTAGAACATGTGCCATATCAATTCAAGTAACCTCCGTTTAATTGTTTTTTAGAAAAAATATCTACAAGGGAAGATATGGTATTTGGACGCACTAGAGAGACACCCTGTACATATATATTTGTAAATAGAAATACGCTGAATGCAACTGACAATAAAACGAGGTCGTGTTGTATCCCCTGTGCTACAATATTAATATGCGAACGGATTTTCACTTTATCGCAATCGAACGTATCCGATATCGATTTGATTTTCGAAAGTTGATTTTCTAAAATTCGAAGGTCTTCTCTGAGACTCCTATTGTTACGGAATTTAAGATTATTGTTTTAGTTAGTTATAGAACGCACTTGAAAGTTGTAAATTTCATGCTTGTAGTATTACTATTACTACGCTGCGATGTTTTATCGATATTATTTATTATTTTCGTGACGAGTTCCGGTAAGCAGATTTCAACGATAAAACGTTTCCTGCCTGTATTGTTTTTTATGCGCGATAAAAAGAGTGAAATTGTTGAAAATACAAAAAGATTTAACCTTGACCACTTAATACGTATATAGATTTAATTTATAATTAATTTAGAAAAATTGAAACAACAAAAACATTCCTTTAAATGATTATTAGGTTATCGATTGTACTGAACTCCTTTCGAGGAATACTGCACTCTAGTAATATATGGCAACAGAGTCGAGATGAATTATAAATGTGCGCAGTATTGTCCTTGTTTGGATCTTATAATAACCAGAACTAGAAAGACAATGCAATTGATTACTAAATTTGTTTGTTGGTAATAATTTCTACAATCTGCCCTTAATCATTGCACGCGAATTTACTAATTCCACATTCCGCCCCGTATTATGCAACTTTGACAAAAAAACAAAAACTAATAAACGACGAACTGGTTCTAGACATGCACGCTTTCGGAATTCCTCCAATTTATTAGCCGTAAGGGGTGGTGGCGTTACGACGAATCACGGTATTTAAAGAGAAAGGTATAACAACGGGTCGATCGTCGACAACGCGTTTAACTACACCCTTCACCTTAACAATGAAAAATTACTTTTAACGGACTTCTTAAGATAACCTTTTCAACTATATATACAGGCGTAGGGTTGCGGAGATAATTAAATAGCGTAAAGCTGACCGTTACTATCGCTTGTTGCAGTGCTTCTCGTAGGATACAAAAAATAAAAAATAAAAACGAAAAAAGCGGTCGATCCGAACTGCGAAAAAAAAAACTTTCCACGACGACGGACGGTGGCGGGGTTAATTTGCATTTCCATTCGATTTCGTCGAGAAGGTTGGCGAATATCATGAAGTAGAATCAATTTCTTGTTTTGTTTTAATAATCGTAAGTTTTTTTTTTATCGAATATCATTTAGTAGAGTGCGCAACATAAATCTCCTACATGCATCTATGTTTAACTGAACTGTAATGGGATGGCCGGGCGGGGGTCCTCTCTCATCCAAAATAGAGCAAAGAAAACATTACGCAAAACCGTACGGATAAGCCGCCGTTTTTCGTTAATGTCGCGCTGTTCGGAAATATTTTGGCAAATAAACGGAGATCATCGAGATCGTGTGGTTCATTCTAGATGTTTGGTGAATCGTTAAAATGTGTATTACTTGTAAACTATTTTTAGAGACGTTTATCTGTGACGAATTTAGGCGAGAATGCCAATATATGTATCTACGTTAACTAGTTAAGTACTTAGTTATTATTAAAAAAAAAAATGTAAAAATGTTGTGACCGGAATTGAAAGAAATGCTTCTATCGTCTGGCCCAGCTTGTAACTGTGGACTTCTCGTCTGTTTCTGTTTATAATAATAGATAGATGCTCTTATTCATGATTAAAACTAAATTGAAATAGTTCCCGAGACGCCGAGCATATTTTTGACGTTACTAACATAATCAAATCACCATGGCATCTGCAATAATACACGAGAACCGATTGATTTCAACATTCCGTGAATACACGTCAAAACATTACGGTCGAGTTAATTAATTCGACGCAAACGAGCGAATTAATTGAAACTATCGAACGCATCATTCATTACAAATGAAAAAAATTATTATGAATATGAATGTATTAATATTTATTTGTCCGGTACATAGGTATATACAGTGGTGGACAAAAAAATAGGTGTATCCGGAATAATCCCCAATGTTGTTCATATGTTGGATGAGTCATTAAATATTTATGTTTTGTGCATTTTAATAGCTTGGTATAATTAAAATACTCGTAAGACAATTCATTACATGAAAGCTAAAGAATTTATTATGTTGTGTTTGGTTTGGACATAATAATAGGTGTAAATATTTTCAAACAAAATGCAATATTTTCTTGTTACACAAAACTATATGTATGAATTTTTTAATATTTTGTAGCACAACCTTTATTCTTGAAGGCTGCTACGCATCGTCTAGGCATTGAGTCTACTAAATGCGCACATTTTTCTGCTGGAATCGAATACTAGCATTTCTTGACAGCTTCCCACAATTCTGTTTTGTTTTAAAATTTTCTATTCCAGAGGTTTCCTATAGGGTTTAAGTCGGACGGCTGTGCTGGCCACCTTGTTTCTCTTAAACCATTCCCTAACACACTTGTAAGTATGTTTAGGGTCATTGTCATCATCATCTGCTTACGGATGCATGACGTTGTTTAAGATGTCTCGAGAAATTTCCTTGATCGTAATTTCTTCAATTAGATGTACCGGACCCACACCGTACCAAGAAAAACATGCCCACATTATAATACTGCCTCCTCCATGTTTCACTGTCTTCTTTGTGTACTTAGATTCAAATTCTTTATTCGGTGATCGACGAAAGTAAGTTCGGCCATCAGATTCAAACATGTTAAACTAGGATTCGTCACTCCAAAGCATGTCAAAGTATGCCTTTTCGAAAACTCGATTCGTTCTCCCATTTAAATGATAGCTCTGCAATCTTCGTCTTATTGTACCTACGTGAATTGATGTTCGTTCTAATCTCGTTCGTTTTAATACATTCGTAATATATATATAATTTGTTAAACCGCTTATACAGGCCCGAACCACTATATGTAGTAATCGTTGTCAGACCCGCGACGACGTTGTCAGACCCACTTTCGGGTCTGACAACGTTCTTCGTATATTTCGGTCTATTTTTCAATGTTATGCTTAAAAATGACTCCTCCCAATTTTTTGTTCGGGACCCACAACGCGGTAGAATATCAACCTATACACAACTCTAGTTCCGGCGGTTTCTGCCAGAGGGCCAGCTGTATATCTAAAGAAATTTCTACCGACGTTGTCAAGCCTGGTACATTATACCCACGTCGTCAAGCCCGAAGATCGCACTGTAATTGCAATATTCTATAATGTTTATCACTTCTGTTTGCATTCGTAAAACTGAATAATTAGCATTCAATTTGGCTGATGAATTTGGTTTAAATAAAGTTTAAGTTATAAAAAGCAACTTTCCATTATCTTTTTAATCTAAATCATATTAACGCTGCGACTCTGTCGGTATGTATTCACTATTTCAAGCTGAAACTATAGAAATTTATTATTCAGTTAATTACTTCATTCAGTTACTTTATTGCGTAGTACATTTGCAATCAAATATTCTACCTATAATTTAAAACTTGTAGTCAGTAGTAGTTGTAATAAAAACAGATACGGCCCACTAAATACGTACAGGATGGGCAAATATCGATGTTTCAATTAAGAATCGGCTTTCGATTTTTCCCATTTCCGTTTTATTAATATCTCATTTATGAAAATGGACAAAAATGACTTTTACGTTCTTCAGGCACTTTTTTGACTAGAATGCAAATTAGAGATTTTTTGAAAAAATTTTCGAAATTCGAGGTAGGACATAAAGTTCTATTTTTTTATGTAGTTAGAACAATAGTTTAATTGATTATTAGAATGTTGCTTCACCTTAAAATTATAAATTTGCGATGGTTATGAAAATTACGAAAAGGATGATATGTTGGAATGCTTTATTCTCAATAATAATAATACTGAAGCTGCATGTGAAACATATTCTAATCGAAAATTGATCATATTGATAAATTCATTACGATTGTCAAATAGAATTCCGAATCGTCCCTGATTTTGAACATCGATTAACATCAGACCACCAATGTTCATTGTGTTGGTAAAAAATTCCGGCACTTAATGTAGACTTTATCCAAATAATGTTTCATGAATGGATCTTCCTGAATTTGTTGAAGATGCCAATTGCATTCTACGTCGTTCAGGATCAATTAGGAGCTGCTGTTGTTTTCTCAATAATAAACTTATGTTTCCTCAAAACATAACGCACGTCGTCGTTATAGGTACCATTCCTCTTCGATTTGACGTGCTTTTAATAGCTTTTATTGAAGGATTTGCCACTGCTAATCCAATAACATTGACCGTAATTTCTTCAGTATCATTATAATTCTTCGATCTTGATTTGTTGAATGTTCCAAAATTAATGAGATTATCTTTCAGTTTCAAAAAAGATTTATTAGGTTACCTTCTTTCCGTAACGATTAGAATATTTTCACATGCAGCTTCAGTATTATTATTATTGAGAATAAAGCATTCCAACATAGGTATCATACTTTTCGTAATTTTCATAAGCCATCGCAAATGGATAAGTTTAAGGTGAAGCAACAATCAAATAATCAACTCAAACTATTTATAAACCTACTGACAGATTCATGTTTGTTGAATGACACAGGCCTACTAACGAAAAGCAATGAAATGATGAAAATCAATGGAAAATGTTAATTTTTTGCTATAATACAATGAAAATGAACGAAAAGACAACAACAACAACAAAAACAACTTGAACTACGAAAACCTATTGATAGGAGATGGAGGTTAAAATTAAATGTATCCATTTTACTATTGTCAACTTATTATATGACAGGTATATCAGAGGTTATGTCAAATACTTTACCGAGCCATCAAACTATCCTAATGGAATACACAATTAATGAAAAAGTGGAAATTATAAAGTGGTTTTATAATTTGCCATAGTATTTGACATAACCATTGACATTCCTGTCATACAAACAGTTGACATTACTAAAATGGATACATTTAATTTTACCTCCCACTACCTTCTCCTATCAATAGGCATTCGTAGTTCAGGTTGTTATCCTGTATGTCATTGAAATGGCAAAAAATCCTCTTTTTTAACGATATCATAGCCAACTATATTTTCCATATAAAAAATACAACTTTATGTCCTTCAACTTCGACTGCATCCTAATTAAAAAAGCGCCTCAAGAACGTGTCATTTTTGTCAAAAACGAAAATTCGAATTTTCAGGGATAACTCGAAAGAATGCCGATAGCCAAATTTGGTTTTCACCATCATCCTTTTCTCGAAAAAACAGGTCGAAGATGCGTGGTCCGTTTTTTGATACCTCTTATAGTTACCGAGATCCCCTATTAAAACTTCGGAATTTGCCCATATTTATGTCAATAGTAAGTTGGTAAAATTGCATAAAATATTTTATTACGTGCTTCAGCTTTAAGTGCATCTAAGTTTTTATCCGAATCCATTTCTTTCGGTTTGATATATTTGATATAGTTGTCAAGATAAGGGTGTTATTGCTAGGCCCGAAATTAAATTATATAGTAAATAATTTTTTGGAATTAAGTGACTACAAAATTTTTGATTAAATTTGTCAGTTATTGGAGATGCTTTTTAACAGTTTCAATTTTTTAGTTTCAAAAGAATTTATTGTCAAAACTATTAATTTTCGCTCTTTTGAATATGTGTCGACACATATCTTATGTAAAACTTGAATACTTCACGACTGCGTTATTTCGAAATTAAGTCAAATTACTTTTAAGTATTTATAAATACTTCATAATGGGGCCGTCCTGTTTTTTTAAATGTGTTAATAAATATTTTATTATGAAAGATTACTATGATCTGATGTAGGTAATAGCTGGAATCGCACAAAAAAGAAAATAAAACTGATTATTTGTACATCGCGCGTTTAGTGACGTGATAATGGTACTTCTTTTTAGTTTTCTTGTATTCAACGAATAATGTGCAAGCATTGTTATATGTAGGGAATGACAGATGTGTTGACAGTGACAATTATTAGAAAAAAGGCGTTTTGAGGATAAGACGTGCATATAAAATAAAGGAGTAATATTTATGTTGGCCAATCAAATGTAATAGAACTTTCAGTCTCTAATATGTAGTTTTTGTGTACTAAAATACGAAATGTAAAAACGTATAAGTAAAGCAATAATTTGGAAAAGCCGTTTATATTGCATATAATCCTGTCAACACGTAGAAAGACAAACGATGTGACTTTTACTAAATATTTGTTAACCATTATTGAAATGATTGCAAGCAAACAAGCACAGCATTTAAGAAAATTGGCGATGTTCGTTCAGGGAGATGACAGTCCTCTTCGTGATAATATATTCTTGACTATAAATGGTCATTGTATACAAGGATTCTTGACAGCGGAAGTAATCTGAACTTGTTAAAAGCCATTAGGTGCAGATGGGACGTTGTAATACTAAAAGGATTAGTGCTAAAAACATTCGCGTCTGAAATAAAAGTCAAACATTTCTTAAAGCCGACATCGTAATACAGAAAACCATCTAGACGTTAAACCAGGACATGAGAAGAGATTAGCGCAATTATAACTAATTATAAACCAAAACGCCCGAAACAAACGAAGATATGCACAAAAAAAGTACACTCATTTTTAGCAATGTAACTACTCTCTTTTTTGGGTTTAGGTTTAGATAGAATGGTTGAGTGGAAGAGCAGATGTCAACTTTTAGTGACGCATCTGAACTCCGCCACTTTTCACTTCAATATTAATATAGTATATTTTTGTAACATATGTTGGAAATAAAGACGCTTTTCCGGATTGATTTTAAAATTATTCTTGCAACCAGATACAAAACATTTCAATTAATTGGTATCAAATAAGATTCAAATAATAATAAACCATGATTGTGGTGATAATGTTAAACTAAGCACACAACAAAATAATAAGAACACAATAATTTATCAAACAAATGATTTCTATCTCTCTCTATATCATACTTTTGGCAAGCTTCTCTGTCAATTTACCATTATCACGTCATAAATGCGGTAAATTCAAACTTTGATATTTTGTCTTGGCATATTTACTAATAATATAAAAAAGAAAATACGTAGACTCTTTAATGTACAATATATATAAAAAAATCCGTAAACATCCATTTGTATTGAAGTTTTATTTGTGCTTTCTCTCACACTTCTACTTACATTTAACCTGTGAATTAGATTGTTCTTGTTGCTGAAAAGGCGGGAAAATCACTCTGTTCAGTTTTAACAAGGTATGTTAAATGTCCGCTTCTGTGTTATTGGGATTGACTTGGTAATGAACATGCCGGGTCTATTTGGATTATATATATATATATATATTTTTTGAACAGTTTATGAGTTTTGAAATTTCTTTGTACGTCTTTCTTTCTCTTCGCGATTGTCTTATTAAATCTCTTTCATTTTCGCTACAATGTGGTTTTCTGCACATTTTATCTGTTAATATTAATTATTATGTAGGTATTTTTTATTTCTGTATAAATAAAATTAAAATTGTTATTACCTCGTTGATTTTCGGTTGCAAAATATAAATGTTGATTACTAATAATACTTTTTCGTTGTCAAAGTGAGACCTATTTTTATGACCAGCTGTACTGCAACTGAATATCGCATATGGGCTTTTCGCTGATATAGCTTGTTGAATTTCGTTCTGCTCGTATTCATTATAACATACTAACGTGCATTGGACGTATTTATCTGTATTACATAATAATATGTAATATATAACTTAATGTACTTAAAAATTAGTTCACACCTATTTTTTTTGTCCACCACTGTATGTAACACATGTACATACATATTTAAAATGCTATCCGACGCTTTGCCTTCCTAGTTTAGCCGGCGCGGATATTCGTAATCATTCATTAGATGTCGCAGGAGACGTCCCCGGAGAATCGACCGATGAAAACGTCCTGTCCTGCTGGGCGCGACATCGACGATGACCGATGCGGACGAAGGAAATAATTATTCCATATACGTTGCCTATTTAAAAGCGATTCTAAAAGCCGAACATTATTTATTCATTTAATTTATTCCACTTATGCTACTACATACGACGACGTTTATTATGCCTTACCTATGTATGTATATTAGCCGGCGAATATTGTTATGCTCTCGCTTGCGAATGCGACGCGCGTGTTACAAATTAAATAAAATTAGAAACGCTGCTGCAATTTACTGGCGAATAATGCGGAGACATTTATTAAACGTAATGTGTTGTATTTATCCATTTATTCATTAGAGTTATGCGATAATGTATTCGTCTCCGACAGCGAAAATACAGGGTAAAAAATAAACGAATTAAAAAAGCGCGATATACGTACCGATTAGTTTTGATTTATATTCATGTATTGTAAAAGCGACTATACAAATTCGAATTGATTCGTTTGAATTGAAAAAGGTCGAAATCCTCGATACAGATTAAGGTATTTTTTGAGCACCGTGTATTATTAATTTGATACTACTTTACTAAATTAACCAACTTTCTAGAATGAATAATAAAAGCAATGATGCGCACTTAATTCGAATATAATAAAATAACACCTGCCTATCCCTGCCTACATCATTGCTGATATTCGTACGTCACGTTCGAGTAACGACACAAAGTAATATCAATAAATAATCATCTTAATTAAAGCGACCGCCTCCCTACACAAATAAAGAGCACCTAACTTTCTGTCCGTATTATATTTTTCTATGTCAATTATATTCTATTTATAGGTTCTTTATTCTCCCTTTTCTCCTGAATGATTAAAAAGATATTTCCCGTTTTAAACCCCTACATTGAAAAAAAACATCATCCCACGCGCGTTAGCTTCACGTATATACCTTACTCGTAAAATATTTATCGAATTTACAAAAGAAGGTAGAAAATAGAAAAAATCGATATCGTCCTGTTTTTTTTTTAATTTAATTTTGACAAAATCCTTGTTTCAGCGGTCTAGTACCGACGGTAGCTCAACTATCGCCGGATCAACCTTTCGGCTCCATTAAATCGTTGGCCGTCAGCAGGGAAGTAGCTAGTTTTCCGCTGTCCAGAACGCCTACGCCGCCCCCGTCTGCCTTTGAAAGGTTAGTATCTAGAACACTTTACCGGTGTCGGCTGCAATTTGATCTAATTCGAAAAGAATTCGTTTAAACCTAAGCTCCGTCGCTCTTTTTGATCTAATTATGCGCGAGATAAACGTAATAGCGTGATTAGGGAGTTAATTCGATAAATGGGGGCAATTTTGCAAATTATTGATGTCGTTTTTTGTTTCTTTTTATTCTCGTAGCTTAGTCAGCCCGAATCTAGTCCAAGTTCCAGACGAGGAGAAGTTAGTGAACGACGACAAAGAGACGTCCAACACGACTGTATTGAAGAACGGACCTAGGAAGTCCGTGTCGATTGTATTACCTTCGGACAACGAAACGTGCTAAAATAGTGGACGAAGTATTATCTTAATTTGGCCAATTAAGAGAGTTGTACAATAAAAATGTAAACGGTGTCTTCTATATAAGATGAAGATTATTAATAAAGTAAAAATGAACTTGAAATGTCGACAGATAAAAGCAAGAGAGTACGATTATTACCCATAGAAAGAAAGAAAGAAATTGCTACAATTTTTGTATTAGTAGGTTTAAACACTCAAAACTGATTTACATACATATATAGATAGTTTAAGGTAAATTCCTCTGCTCTAACTTATAAGTAATACATATATATGAGATTCTGTTTTTAATTGTAAATATTTAGTAGCAACTCTTTAATGTGCGCGTAAGTACAAAAAATTATTTTTCTTTATCCGATTATTTACTTGAAAAGAAAAACAAGTTAAAGCTATTTCCTTGTCAGGATAGAGTTTATTGAATTTAGAAGGTTGTGATCTTATCGTATTTTTTACAAGAAAAAATAAATTAATTAATTAAATAAATAAAAACGAATATCGTAAATAGTTATATAATAATATTTTTTTTAAATAGATGTATGTATTTAGAAATTACAATAATTTTCGTTATCTAAAAGACTGACTTAGTTTTCTCTCGCGAAGGTGCTTTTTAATTTTTATAAAATCGATGCACGTCCCACCGTTCAAAATCGTTGTTTAAAAGATTCAATCTTTTGACTATTTATTATCCATTTAATCGCATACTTAGATTAAGTTATGGAATGTATAAAAGACAATTTCGTGGGCAGATATAAGACGGAGAATTTAGTACGTATGTACGTATTAGTGGTCTTGAACGTATCCTAATCTCGAATTGAATGGGAATTTCGAGTCCTGTACGAAAGAAATTAGAATTAGACTAAAGCAATTACGTTTTGGTGTTTTAAGTTAGTTTCGTTGTAGAAAAATTAAATCGGATTTAATTGCTTTATTTTAATGATAGTTTATTTCTGACGTATTTTATAAATATATTAATAAAACGTGATTCAATCATTTTGTATATACAGGGGTGTAAAAATGATTTTAACATAACTACAGGATGAGCAAATTGAGATAGTGCTCGCTCTGTATTTATTATCACGCATAAAATCCGTATCAAATGAAGATGAAAAATTCCAAATTTAACGTTTTAAATAGAAAGAACCACTGACGAAAGAAACCGGGAAAAAACCTATTTGATGCGGAATTTATATGTGACACTGTATAATGAGAATTGAGATCAATTTTTTTAAAATGTATGATTTTACGCTAATAATTTTTCACACCCTGTATAATTAATATATACAATGTGACTATTTTTTTTTAATATTGTATATGAACTGCTATGATCTGGAATTTAATTGTGTGTTACTAGTCTCTCATATTAAATTTGACCTCTGAGATTTTTTCTTCCTTTTTTTATTTTTATTAAAAAGAAATATATATATATAATTCTCTCATGTATAAACTGTGATTATTTTCATTTTTTTCTTCTTTTTTTATGCAAAACAATTTGTTATAAAATATCATCACATATTCCCCCCAATATAATGAAATCCTCTTCGAGTTGAATCGATGGACAAAGCAGAACAAATGTAAATAGCCAGTGATATGTAAATTTCTTTATTAGAACTAAATGTTTGAGGCTGATTAAGATGTAAGTTTAGTTTTTAAGTATTTCCAGAATCATCATCGTGAATCTAAGGAATCAAGTTATTCCTCGATAAATATTAATTAGAATGATAGAAATAGCTATTTCGAAAAAAAAAAAACATTTCATATTGTACATACTGCATTGATTTTAACCTGTATCTCTCTATGATAATTTATTTATTATAACGCATATATTATATTGTAAGTTAAAAGGCTCTAATAGAACTAATCGTAGTGAGTAGTCGAATACAAAAACACAAAAAATACTTGCTCATTTATTATAAAAGGTATGTACGTATTAAAATAAATGTGAAAACGTCGATTACAATAAAAGCGTATTCATTAAATTAATAAGTTTGTTGTTGATTACTTTGTATGGAATATATCGAAGGTTAAGCGTATGTATATGTATAAATAAATGTATACTAGTGTGATGGAACGATGTGTTTTCTGCTGCATTATATATTAGTGTTTTCTCAAGAGAAATTAAAAAGAACTCGTATACTTGTATGTAACGGGACGGAATTACCACATGATGATATTCTCGATCCGAAACATTTCATTTTAATGTTATTATTACTACTCTTGACTGCGTATATTGAGGAGCATGTAACTTGTGTATCGATTATTAATTGTAATGATGTTATATTGATTAGTATGTATTTAAAAAGCAAAATGATGATTTTGTAACCTATCGTAAGTAAAATTGATCATTATAGCAAATAAAATAAATAAATGGATTAAAAATATCTTTCGTGTTTCATTTCGATGGAGTTAAAATTAAAAAGAAAAGCATAAGTATTAGCACAATCTTTTATTATTCATATTTTATATAATAATCATATGTACACTATATAATATTGCATATACATAATATTTTTTCATCACTATTTAACTTTTGTACAGTAAAATAAAACAATAAAGAAATATAAATTATTTCAGGTAGTAGTGCTGTTGTCTCCTTTTTGTTTTCGATTTCATTTTTTATTATTCACTTTTATTTTACTTAATTACACGATTAACCGTACAATTTTTTTTATTTAAAAATTACAAATCTACAAATAGTATTTGCTATCATTATAGTAGTCATAGTAATACAATAGTACAATAGAAATAATCAAAGTGATTGTCACTCTTCTATTTAAACGGAAATTGGAAAGAAAAAAAGATAAAACGTAAAAACAATAGTCAACGGATCTCCCTTTTATTTTTATTTATTAATTTTTTTAATTCGCGTATTCTCCTTTTATCATAATGAAATGTAAATAGTAGATAGTGATAATAATAAAAGTAACAGCTTGATCTTAAAATAATTTTAAAAAAATACTAATTAGGTGCTTTTCTAGATGCTTTGTCATATTATCGAAATGCAACGATTTCGAGTATTGAGAACGCAATAATAATAATAGTAAAAAAAAACAAGAAAATAGCGTAAATTTAATAATAAATAAATTAAGTGCTCTATGTGATTTAAAACTACGATCTTTCTCGGTGATTTTGGTTATATTATTGTCCCCTAAGGATTAGACATTTTAATACAAAAATACAAAGAAAACGATTTTCAATGTAAATCTTATTTATTTGTACTTCTGCACGTTTAAATCTCAAAATGCTCTTTTTCTCACTCTAATGATATATATGCGTTAATAATATTAGAAAATAAAAAAAATCTAATGGCACACACTACGAAATTTTATTCTGCGACATGCGTAAAAAAATAGAAAACGATGCAAACAGATGTTCCTGTTTAAAATGGAAAAATCGTTCATATGCGTGTATATAATAAAATATTATTCAAACAAATCGATCGATATGGAAAAAATAATTAAGCGGACTTTGTCCCAAAAATATAAGTGTACGAGGGGTGCTAAAAACGTTTCGTCATGCTAATACAAGTATGTAATATAAAATTAATTGCAATTCGAGAGAGAACTGACAAGTTAAATCTTCATACAAGACGAGTTTATTTTTTTTTTGTATAAGAATCTTGGAAACTACAACAGATACATATTTGGCATCTCCTGATTTTCAACATCCTCACACTACTACAAAATAAAATAAAAACTATATCTGTAAATAGAAAGAAAACGTTTAAAAACATGGCCATAATTAATTTAAAATTAAAACTTTTTAGGAGATAGCTCGATTTTTTATGCGACTTGGTAATAATCTAGATAAAACCTTCTTAGCCACCCAGGTATTAATAAATATAAATTAAATCAATATTATTGTTAGAATAGAAAAAATTGAATTTAAATACTCTAATAAAACGCACTATTAAAACAATAACGATAGATAGCTATCTAGCTACTGTCGATCTCTTTAGAAAAAAAACAAAAAAATCAGTGTGTTTGCTTGAATGTTTTTCGATAAATTTCACCGCCTATTTATTTGTCTTTTTTTTATATCAAACTAATCATTATTAGATTATATTGCACAGCAATCATTTACAAAGATAATTACACAAGTGGTAATATAGTACTACGCGCATTTTTTTCTCCTTAGAAATATGGTATATCGAGGTTCTTACAAATCTAGATAATATAGTAATGGTGATAATAATAATAATTATGTATATTCATAACATACGCAATGATAATAATAATAATAAATATATACAGGAAGGTTTCTGCTTAGTCATCTCCACTTTTTTTTATGTATAAAATACAAAGTTATCTTAGATTTATCGTACTTACAAATTCTTTCAAATTGTCCTAAAAATTAAGGTATGTATACAATTTATTATATTTATATATAATATTTTATATATAATTTTATGTTCATCATGTATATATATATAATATATAATAGATATATATGAAAAAACAATTTTTTTGCAATTTGTTTTTAAGGCTAGTCAACAAGGCTATGTTAGAGGCTAACACTAACATTGGTGTTTTGTGAGATATATTAAGATTTCCTTTTCTTTTCATATTTTCTATAATATATATTTTCATTATAATTAGAAAAAAATGTGTAAAAACAATTCATTCCGTAATCGTTACATAATGATATCGGTAACCTACAGATATGTTTCCGCAAATAAAAAATTGTGTTCGAAAAGAAAGATACCTGTAGATGTTGTTTATAAAGTAAAGTGTGGGGGAAATTAATATGAATACTATACGAAATTATAATAAAGAATCATTTTTAAACAGACATACTGTATATATCATACTGATTGAAATAAAAATAAAATTCTTATCGAAATAATAATGGTAGAAAGGAGAAACAAAATTAAATAGGAAATATAAAGTATATACAAAATTTCACTAGAATCCTCTTGATTATAAAATTCAATATTATATCTTATTCACATATAAATTCATTAAAGGTGTAGGGATACTTATTTACTTATACACACAAACGAAAAATTAAATAAAATCACATCTATCTCGTCCAATTCATTCCCTTTCAGTTATCGTTATTAATCTTCTTTGTTTATTTTTTATTCAACTTTTATTATTCTTATACTTCTTTGGTCCCTAACCTTCTAGAATTGAAAAAACATATAAACTTAGATGATAAAACGATTGATTATGGTATTCGTGTGTGTGTGTGTGTGTGTGTGTCCGTCCGTATGATATTTACACAAAAATTCCGTTACATACAATTATTAATTAATCGACCTAATTAATGATAATCGTTTAAAAACTTCTGTACACAAACATTACGTCGGGAATCGCATCCAATCCCGATCGATTCAACTTTATACAATGTTATACACAAACAAACGTATTAAACAACATAACGCCGCAGCGGAAAGGATATTAACAATGGAATGTATAAGATTTTGTTTTTCCGTTTTTCGTTCTTCTCTCCTCCTCTAAAACTCGTCTACAGTAGTAACATTATATTAGTATTGATTTCTCTCCTATATTTATATTCATTTCATCAAGGTTATATAAAATGGCACTAATGACAGTCTGTTGGTATTATTCCATGATTTCTTTTCATTCAAGTTACGATACAATAGCGTTATTAGATTTAATTCATCCACTTTCGGCAGTTCGGCGCGCCGCACATGCACGATATTTTATGTTGGTCGTCTTCTATGTCGAATTTATAATCGTAGGCCAGCTAAAAACGTACACCAATTAAATAGATCGAAATTGGCATGTTTAATTAAAATACCTCTTCGCCCCTTTGGATTCTCCTCTTCGCGAAAATAATGATCCTCAAGTCCCTGTCGACCTCGACTATCTCGGCGACGCAATTCGGGTTGCACGAGTGATTGATGTATCTGGCGAGACCGCCGCTTAAAGTAGCGTCGACGACTCTCTCCTCGTCCAAGCGGAACATGTAAATTCCACGATTCTGAAAAAACCATCGTTTGAAACGTACATCCAATAATAATGCGATAAACTTACCTTAGCTTCGTATTTCTTCTCCCTAGTTTCGGCTAATTCCGTCCTGATTATTTCGCCGATGTATTCGATCACCATGGTGTGTTTCTCCAAGTCCCTCGCCGCATATAAACCTAAACCTTGAATCTTGGACCTTCAACAAACAAATCAGCTGTGCTTATAAAATTCGAATAGACGTCTCGAATACCTAGCTAAATAAACGTTATTCCTCCATTCCTGTTTCATCTTCTTGTACTGCGAGCTCTTTGAATGGACGAACTGTTTGCTGTAAGGACACGCTACTTCCCCACTACCGACCGCTGTAGGTGCAAAAACCGGCCTAGCTGAAGATCCCGTGCGTTGAGTATGGGCCCTCTTCCAATGCAACTGATTCCTCAATCTCGGTTCCGTACGGGCCGCCCCCGACGGATTTATCGCCAATGGCAGTTCTAACAGCGGGTTTCTGCCGTACTTGAATTTGTAGTCCGTTAACGTTTCAATACCTGAAGATGCAATACGATTATCCTTTTACGTATAAACAAAAACCAGCACAATTACTAACCCGGGAGACTTTCTAAAACCCGTACAACCGCCGGCTCGGTCAGACCGAAGAGATCCTCGCCGGTCACGTACTTCGGGAAAACGTGAACACATTGATTCTCCTTGCGGAGATTGGCTACAGTTTCGATGACCTTATTCCAAACGCCCCTGGCGGTGATGTCGCGAAACTCGACGTCTTCTTCTAACATTTCTTGCGCTAAAATTCGAAACTCCGGCCTACCGGTGACTTCGTGTATGGAGCAGATGTATCTGCAGCGTTTATTCACGTGCTTCATGCTCCAATAAAACCGCACGATTTTATAACCGATGGGGTAGATGAAATTGGACGTGTGGAAATTTTGTAATTGGTGCGGTAACAATTGGCCGACGCTTAAAAAGATTAAACTTCCAACTCTGAGTAGATTATTCTGATCTGAATGGTGCATCACAGCCGCCACCTGTCGATTCTCGTCCCTATTCACGTAAACTCTCCTGCTCACCGACAACGTTGTTAATTCGTTATCCTTTTCGTTCTTTGGGATGTGCAGCATGCAATAAGTGGTTTTATTCTTGTAGAAGACGCACCTGTCCTTGATGGCGCACGGAAGATGGTAAATATTCGAACATCTCGTTTTAAAACACCTGATCGTCGCGCCTAGATTATTGCAATGAACGCAAGTCGAGACTAAACTCTGTTGTAGAGCGTTCTCGAGATGCATGAGAGCTCCGTTCACGGTTTCGTAAACCCCGTCGGACCACAGAGCGCAATTCAGATGCACCCATTTATCCACGTCGAAATTTAACAGCCTCGCAGGTCCATCTCCGACGCCGTCTCCCACGTTGTGGCAAAACATACATTTCCTCGTGTCCTCCTGGTTCTTCATAGGCGAGACGGTGACCCCTAGCTTGTACAGCAACTCCATAGTTTCTTTATCCGACGCTTTCTTGTACCTGCTGCGCGGTTGTAGACAACCCGGCGCGTATTTCTTGTACTTCAGATTCCTCCATTTATTCAGCGGTTCTTCGATCTTCTGCGGTCTATCCAGGAAGCAATCGGGTTTCATGAAATCTAAATGCAAATCGTCCGGTGCAAACTCCTCCTTCTTTATGTGAAGATCGATGTCCATTTTCTCGAGGAAATGTTGTCTCCTAGCGAGCGCTTCGAAATTGTACACTTCCGCTCGTTGTCGTTCCAAAACTTGCTTCTTCCGTAAGTGATCCGCTTTATCTTTCTGGCAGAGATGGTCTACGATCGCGGCAGCCTAAAACCCCAATAACCATAATAATAAAAGATATCGCGAAATTTCACCGATACTTACCTTATCCTCGGTTAACGACGGCGATCTATGCATGAGGGCGAATTGCATATAACAGGTGGAACTGCAGAAGAACAACTCGTCGCCGTCGCCTAACAATTCGGTATCTTTCGATAAGAACGGTAATTCCGATATCTTCTTCCTTATCATGTTATTCAAGATAACCACATCGCAATGCTTACAGAATTTAGCGGCCCCGTTCAAGATACTCTGTATATCGATCGGAGCGCCCTCTTTGCCATCCTTCCCTTTCGTGCGATAAAGGCCCAATTTCTGACTAGGCGGTGTGCTCGTTCTCTCCACAATTTGGTAGCTAGTAGGCGCCGGAATATGGAGAATGTTGGCCAAATCCCGAAGGACGCCCATAATATCTTCGGCAGCCGATGAAGTTAGAGTTAAAGTTACGGTCACGTTACCCGAATCTTTCAGGGGCGTCGTGGGTGTTGGAGCGAATTTCGGCTTCAAATTGTGATAGTCCTTGCCAATATTTTCCTTATCCTAGATTTAAAATAAAGATCGTTATAAATAATAACAACAAAACCGTAATAATAATAATAATAAAGAAAATTTACCACGTCGGCGAAATCTTTCAAGTACGGTCCGTTAGGTTTAAGCCTGATCGGAATGGGCGCGATGATCGGCACTATGGGCGATAAAGGTCTCATCGTGTTCATCGACGTCTCGTCGCCTCCGTTGTCATCCTCTTCGTCGATCAACTTCAAACCGGGGAACTTGAGGATCGGCTCGAAAACTGGACATTCCGGCGAAGAGGAAGATATTACGGAATCCGGCGAATCGTCCCTGCTAAAGAAATCGAATCTGCGATCGTCATCGGCGTCGAATTTAATTAACGAGAATTCCTGATCGTAAAAACCGCGTTGCGTCGATGACGTCGGTTTCTCCGGTAGAGGGTCGAAATCTCCATACGGTTTTGTGCTGTAAAAACAAAACAACTCTCTAGTATCAACGATAGAATAACCTTAATCGACTCACCTGTAATAATCGGAGAATCCCGGAACTTCTGCGTCCCCGTACCTCCCTTTCAAATCGCCGAAACGGGAATCGTAATCTTTACAGCTCACTTTATTCAAATCGCCGCAACCGAACGCCGGGACGATACCGAAATTCTTATTTAAAATCGGTTCCGAAACGACCATCGGCGGCAAAGATCTTAGTTGCGCCAGGACGCCCTCTATATACGAATCGTAATCCTCGTCGACTTTGCTACTTTTCCGAGGGCGTTTCTTCGGTTGACCGCCGGCGATTTCCTTATTCAGAATTTGATTCTGCCGCCGTTTCTGTTGATACATTCGCCTCTTCATTTTCTTCAACTCCTCCTTATCCATCTTCTCCGTATCGATATCCATCAGTTCCTCTTTCATCTGAACATCGCAACGGCTCTGATCGGAAACCTCCGAATGTTGACTAGATTCGTCTAGAAATTCCTTTTTAACTTCTTGCGGCGTTAGTAAAGGACTTGGTAAGGTCGTAGCGGTACTGGGTTCCTTCTTGATGGTTAACGGAGGAGTCGTAAGGTTAGAATCTTGACTACAAGACGATCTGGGCGTTGGAGGAGACAGCAGGTCGTCTCGACTGGGCGTCCGACTAGGTGGAAGCGCTTTTTTGATATCGATATGAAGGGCTTGGTGTGGCGCGGTCGAAACCGGTAGACAAACGGGAGGATTTTGAATGATCGGCTTAGAAACGAACGAAGTCTCCCGCGTCATGATTAGTTGTCTTTGATGAACGATTGTGGGGGAAACTTGACTAGTCTGCTGCAGAATCTGTGCAGGGGGAGCTGCTTTATTGATGTTATTGTTATGATTAGTATTCGAGATGTTGTTCGCTAACTGTTGAGATTGAGGTTGGCTTTGAGGTTGCATTTGCGTTTGAATTTGTTGCTGCTGCTGCTGCTGTTGCGATTGAGAATGAGACGGAGTATCATTTTGTAAAATCGGCGGTATTAAAGCGCTGGGCGTCGGCGGAACAGGTCTCGCCAACTGAGCTTCGAGATTGGGCACTATCGGTAAACTGGGCGCCGTCATCAAAGATGTCGTGGTGGAAACCGTGGTCGAAGTCGTCGTTTGCAGGCTAGCGCACGCTGTATTTTGCAGCAATTGTTTCAAAAGGACATTTTGCGAGTCCTCCAGGCGATTCACCGGATGCAACGTTGAAAATTTACAGCCGCCAACATCTTTTAGCAGGCTAGAAGTGGTTATGAGCGAGGAAGCAACTTGCGTAGTAACCGGTATTTGAGTGGTACTTTCGGAAGAAACACCTACAGAAGAAGTGTGTTCGGGGAGTTCTTTCTCGATTCTCTTCTCGAATATTTCGTCGAAACTCCTCGTCCTAGAGACGGGAGTCTTCGTCAGTTGACTGTGTAGCAAATTCGTCGTACCTAAAGCCGGCCTTATTTGCTGCTGTTGGTGCGTCGAATTGATATTCACCGAACTCGTCACCGACGAGATCACGTGCGGTTGAGCTTGAACTAAAGCGGCGGTAAAACCCGTCCTAGAAAGCGGCAGGGCAGATCCCAAGATGCTAGCCGTCGTTATGGTGCCCGGCGAGGTTTGAGGTACGGTCGCGGCCGGATGCGATTGTAGCATTTCGTTCAGGCTCAACGATGCTTTCCTCGTGGGCGCCGCCATCGTAGGTGCAGTCGTAGAAGTTGGTGTTGGTATTCGTTGCGCTTGCGAGGATGGCGTCGCGACCGTTTTATGTTCGATAGTGGCAGACGTGGTCAACGTGTGAGTTTGGAGCGAATGCGACGTCGGTTTCGGAATGTCGGGATTTAATTGGATGTTGGCTAGAGGACGCATCGCGTTTAAAATATCTGTAAAAAAATATCAATATTTCGACATTAAAAATGTTTGCTATGAAGTAATCGTAAGGTGATTTAAAGAAACGCAAAAAAAAACTTACTCTGTGTCGTCGAAACTGCCGAGGTCGTAACGCTTTGTTGATGCTGAACTTGAGCCGGCGCCGTTGTAATCAAATTAGTCGCGGCCGTCATTAAGATACCAGTCGTAGTTGGACTGGTTTTCGGCGAAACGATCCTCTGCTTTATATTGGGGACGATGACCGAACTGGTTACGGAACTGCCGGAATTGCTGCTCGTGATTTGATGGTGCTGCTGTTGCTGACCGTGATGATTCTGTTGATTCTGCTGCGCGACTATTCTCGCCGTTTGCGGTGCCGCATTATTCGTCGGTAAATTCGTCAATTTCTCCTTGTTATAGCTTACGGTTTTGGCGACGGTGCCGACGTTAGAAGATGACGTCACGGTAGTGGTAAACGAAGATAATAACGTCCGTAATTGTTGCGAACCGTTAGCTATATTGGAGGTTAATTCGGAAGGTTGCGACAGCGGCGACAATTGCGGCATAACGGTCGATCTGGTGTTCGTCACGATCGTCACCGGGATCTGCGCGGTCTCCTTCACTTCGTGAGCCGTAACCTTCACCGCGATAGCCGGTTCGCTAGTCTCGATCTGAGCCTTGGTTACGATCGCCGTCGGCTCCAACAGTTCCAATTTGCTGTTGGTCTCCTCTTTATCCATATCTTCGATCATCTCTAGTAGCGTGTCGAAATATTCGAATTTACCATCCTGTCTCCTGTTCTCTAAAGCCTGCAAGGAGATGTGATCTAAAATCTGTTCCTGAGAGGGCGTCGGCGACGGGATAGAGATGACGACAGATTTATTATCCAGATCGTTAGAATTCCCATCGACCTCTTCCACTTCCTGCGTGATAAACGTCTCTAGAGTTGTCGAGCGGATTAACGCTTGAGATTCTTGTATCACTTGCGCTGTCATCTTCAATTCAGGCGGATTATGTATGATCAACGGCGAAGTCTTATTCTTCACAGGACTCTTACTGTCTCGTACTGTACTCGTTGTTACCACCTCTTTCTGCCCATCTTCCATTTTAACATCGTCACTTAAGCTTACGTCCGTTTCCCCTTTGATTTCTTTAACACTCAACAGGACCTCCTCGTCTCGATGTTGCTGTTGCTTTTGATGTTGATGATGATGTTGTTGTTGTTGTTGTTGCTCCTCTTTTAATTTATTTAAATGTTGCTCGAGTTTAATTTTATCTTCTTCGCAATTGGAGCTGTCGGGCGATTTAGAATCATCTTCGAATATCTTATTCGGCAAGTCGGACGTTAACGATAGCGACGTCGACGGCTTGTCGATGACTTTCACGTTCGGCAATTTACTCACGGCACTCGCGCTGATCACGGGCACCGTAAAATGGCTCGGGATGATGTTCGCTATCTGCGTCGTCGTACCGCTAACTATCGTTATAGCTGGCGATACGGAATTCAATATCTTCGGAACGCCCACTATGTTACTCCTTATGGGCGTCTTCAACGGGAAGATTATGCTGGCGATGTTATTCTGCACCTTAGGCGATTGCATCATGTTCTTGTTCATCTTAGCGGTCTGCAAATTGGAGCTCGCTATAACCGGAGCCGTCGTTATGAGCGATATTTTCTGTCCCTGAATCGCCGTCGGTCTTATATTAATCATATTCGGCCTGACGTTAGCGTGGATCACATTTGAGGTAGTAGACGGCGCTGCCATATTACTTTTGGGCGCGGTAAAACTGTAGATATTCGGCGCCGCGTACTTATGGATCTCGTTGATATGTTTCGAATTGATGATGCCGGGTTTGATAATTTTCTCTTTGCGGGTGCCCTCGTCGATTAACTCCTCGAAATCCTCTTTGGTCGAAATCTCTTCGGGACTCTTAGCTGACGCGTCTATGATGACTAAATGAGGCGACTCGTCGAAGTTTTCCTCGGTCGGCGTTTCGATGTGAACATCCTCGGTCTCGGTTGGGGATTCGGATGGAAGCACCTGCGATGTCGATATGCTCTCGATCAGGTTTAACGTTAAGGCATCGGATTGTTTTGATTTGCTCTGAAAATGAAACGACACGATTAGACAACAACTTAGGAATCGTAGAATCAAAGAATACTCACCGGCATTCCTTGTAACTCGTCGTCGCTAGATGTCGGACTTTGCAGGACGAATCCAACGTTAGTATCGTCATCGTCTTCCATCTCCTTCTCGGATATATCGAATAATAGGAAATCTTCGGGTATCTGATCCGATTCTAGCGGGCTGGAGAAATTCTCGAGGCCGGTTTGATTAAACGATTCAATCACCGTAATCTCTTCGCAGTCGGCCTGTTGTGCGGCAGAACTCAACGAGACTTCGGTGGAAATCACGGTGTCATCGTCGTAATCCATGATGGATAATTGTTTATCTTCGGGACTCCTTTCCATTACTTGTAACTAAAGCAATAATACGTTTACCAATATAACCGATTACTATCTATTAATAAAGTCATAATACCTGTTCGTGTTGATGATCACTGCCACCAGGTGGTAATTTTTTTCCAATACTTCTGGACTGGGGACGCTGTGAAGCATTCCCCGAAGTAGACGCCGCACCCGGCGGCGGAGTTATAGGTGGCGTCGACGAACTATCATCGAACTCGTTATAGTCGCTACTCACTAACGAATTAACCCTCGTTAACCCTTGAAGGTTAGACTTCGCCGGCGATTTCTTCTTTAAAATAGTAACCCTGCTGACGTGCGACTCCTTCTTGAATTTAGGCGGTGGCACCGACATATCGCTGGAACTCGGCTTCCCCTCTTTACCATCGCCGTTAGGCAATCTCTTAGCACCTCTTCCAAGACTCCACATCGGCGAACCACCTCGCAATCCCAACTTGAAGTATCCGAATCTCCCGAATCCGGGCGGATACGGGATCGGATTGGCGGGATTGTGCGGGTTCCCACCGCCTGTATGATCGTGATCCTGTATCTGATGGTATATCATTCTAGGCGTGCCCGGATTCTCGACGCTTTTCGGCCTGTCCGGTATAATCGGACTGTTACCGGTACTCGGCGGCCTTCTCATACCGATCGGCGACTGGATCTGGCCGACTATCATCGGCGATCGCGGCATCGGCGAACTTGGCGGCATCGAATGCATCATCGGACTATTAGGCGGTTGTTGGTTCGTCGTCGCCGACTGGTGAACGACGGCCGGACTGCGGGGAATCGGCGAACTGGAAATCATCGGCGATCTAGGCGGCATCGGACTAGCCGGTTGGCTCGACAACGAATGCGGCGACATAATTTGGGTTTGCGTGACGTGCGGACTAGGCGGCATCGGACTACTGGGTGGTTGGATGTGTTGTTGGGATATTCTAACTTGAGCCTGTAAGTACGTCATGTTGAAGTGATGAAGAAGTTTTATCTTTCAGTTTTCTTATTAATCACAATTCAGTAAGTTCAGTAAGTTATATGTAGAGAGTGTCTTTATGATCTTACCTGTAATTGTGCAGCAATTTGTTGCTGTTGTTGCTTAGCCAATTGCTGCTGTTGTTGTACCATCAACTGGTGCTGTTGCGGCGTTAACGGTTGGGGTTGGTTAGCTGCGCTCACCTGTTGCTGCCTTAACGCCAATTGCCGTTGCTGGATTAACTGTAACGTTCGTTGGCTGTTCGTCAACGTAAGATCGCCTTGGGTGTCCACGATTATTTGCTGTTGTTGCACCTGTTGTTGTTGTTGCTGCTGCTGCTGCTGTTGTTGTTGCTGCTGTTGTTGTAGTAAAGCGTGCTGCTGTAAATGCCTCTGCAACATCTGATGATTGATCGTCATTTGCTGCGTAGGCGGACTATTCAGAGGTGACGGCGTCGAAGGTTTCTGTTGAAAATTCGGACTCGGCGATTGCAGTCGCGTCCGCTGTTGCAGCGCGGCGGCGTCTAATTGAGGTCTGGCGAATCTAAGTTGTCCCAAGGCTTGCGGGGTGCCCGGTCGCAAATCGCCGACGTAACCGATCGGACTTGTCACGACTCGTCTGTGTTGTGGTGACGTCATTCGAGGCATGGGTGGCGGTAGACAGATCTGTAAAACAAGTTTTGAGAAATTGAAAACGTCGAGAAACGCTACAATATATGAAGAAATCGACTTACTAAGGCAAGAGCAATCTATTTTCGTTCCTCCTTCTTTAGTAGGGCGACTCTACAATATTTTTATAATTTTTATTTACCTGTGAAGGACTTTGTACCGGACCAGGACTTCCTTCGCTCTGCGAGTGGGGAGTGCCGATCCTGGGTGACGGTTGCATCGGCGACATACCGCTAGCGGTCGGATTATTCGGACTTTGCAGCACGCTAGACACGGAGCCTGGTCCTGGACTGTGACTGACCATCGGAGCGGGACTGTGCATCGGCGAACTGTGCTGCGTCATCGGCGAAGCGGTGGGCGACATCATCGGCGATTGAGGCGTGTTAGCGGCCGGATGTATCGGCGACGAGACGGGAGGTCCTAGCGGCGATTGCGTCAGCAGAGGGCTCTGTCCCGGTCCGGGTCTCTGCTTCGTCTGCTGCTTGTTTCGGTATTCCTTCATATAGACCAATAAACGAAATAAGAAGAATTACATAAAAGACAGTTAAGACAGCTGCCATATGTGTACGGGTATTATCATTACTGATGATGACGCTGACGGTCATCCTACTTAGGGGAATTTCTTTTATTATTATTTTTTTTTTTAATTCTTCTTACATCTTAACGTAAGATCAACTAGTTTCGATCTAAAGGAAATGTGCGAACCCTACCGAAATAGCAGTGCCTAAGCGATTTAAACAGATACCTGTATCAACATGCCGTGCTGTCTGCTTTGCTTCCTGCTCGACTCGAGATGCTTCTGCAGTATTGATTGTTCCGTGGCTATTCTCTGCAATTCGGTGGCGTCGGCTTCGGGCAACTGATTGCCGCATTTCCGCAGTTGTCTCTGCTTGCTGTTTAAAGACTGCGCAGAAAGATGTAACAAATAAATAATTTAAAAAATCGAATTAATTAAACACACACCTTTCGCATTTTTCGTAATTTCTGCACTTCGCCTTCGTAAAACTTCAATTGCTGTCCTAACACTATATTCTGATGATTCAACCATTGCTCGTAGGCGATCTGCGTTTGTTTATCCTGTTCGGTGATGATATGTTCGGGCGGTAAAGGCGGAGCGGCTACGAAATTCGCGTTAAAAGTAGGCACTCTCGGCGCAGTATCGGTAGGCGTTGGCGGTGCTTGCCATTGGTTCTGAGACGAGCCGGGATTAGAAACTTGCGTTTGGAATGTTGGACGAGCTTGAGCAGTTGTCGGGGTTAGGACGTTTTGAGCTGAACGGATAAAAAATTCGATTGAAAAAAATAAAACAGCTTCGTACAGGATTATTCAAATGTATATTTTTATAATCCTCGTACGTAGATCGAAATAATATATACCTGGGGCAACCGTTGTGGTGCTATTCCCCAACGTCAACGGGCCCGAATTTAAAACGTCAGCTTTTAACCTTTCGAAATCGTGATCGCTTAGCAGGGCAGCCGGAGCCGTCGTGGACGTTTCCGGTGTGTTCGACGTTCCCGTTAGGGACTGCGTATGCAATTGTTTCTCCTGTTCGCGTTGTTCTTCCTCCAGTAATTCTTGCAGCAGTAGCGGCTGTTCCTGGAAGCGAAAGGTTTAATATGAACGGTAATGGGACGCGTATCGCCGATTATGAACCGGGGGACAAACAAAACGAAACAAATGTTGCTCGAATGGAGAAAAGTGTGGGGATAAATGTAAGTAATAAAATGTTTGATATATTTTTTGGGACGCCTTGTATATAGAAGTTACAAATGTTTCTATTTATATATATATATAAGAAAAGTAGTACAATTTTTTTTTCCAGTGTTTTCAGTCTTGGGCGTTTATTTGGATTTAAATCGATAAAAATGTAACGCTGAACAACTTCTACATAAATCACCGTGAATATTGTACTATACAGATTGTTTTGAAAAAGTATTTTATCTTATAATTTCGTCAAATTTAATTAGAAATACTAACGCAAACCTGAAAAACTATTGATACTTGCCTCGACTACTATGTTCGAAAAAAAAAAAAAAACTACACACTTAAAAGGGAACATATGGGAATATAAAAGAATATATCTAACGTATACATCAACAATACGTTTCAATCACAATATCAAAGAAAAAAATACGTACAGACTATACAGGATAAACCATATATAGACAACAAATTTCGCAGGTAATTTCCCGAGTAATGTTAGAATTAGAATGAGATATGTATTATGTTTTTTTTAATGATATGCATAAATGAATGTGAAGAAGAGTAAACGTATTAGTGCATAATTCAAACACAATCCGTTAGGTTCCTTAAACTTATCGATGTATGGGGCATCCTGTATAAATACACACACATATATTTATATATACATATGAAAAATTAAATTAAAAAAAAAACAAAAGAATAAAGATTAATTTTTTTTTTTTTTATTTAATATAAAATGCTTTGTTACTTTGTTTTTTTTTGAAAACAAATTGTTCTGATTGACTGGAATTTTACATGTCTATTTTTTTGTTTGTTTGTATCTGCTCACCTCTAATAGCAAGGGTCTCCGTTGCATGGGCACAGGTAGACCCTGCTGGTGTCGCATGGAGGATGCGGCGGGATGCACCACGTGACCGCCGGCGGCCGGATGGCGCAGCGGCGCTCCAATCACGTTCCCCGGCCCCGCCGTCATTCGCAATCCCATCTAACCACACGCAACATGCAAGCACAACACCATACCTCAACCACTTTTCTTCTCTGCTAACGTCTAAGTTTTTTTTTTGTTTTGTTTTATCTTAAGCTCGTTTTGGAACCGATTCGCAGTATATCTTTTTTTAATTTAATAATAATTTTGTTGATTTATCTCTAATGAAATTATAAAAGGGAATGGATAATACCGTGTAAACAATAATTACAAACGATATGCAAAGAGAACTAGAAATGTTTTCTAATGTATAAGCAATTATTACCTGCAAACTGACTGATTATATTTTCAAAGAAAATAAAATCGTTCTAAGCAATGGCTGCCTGGTGGCGCAAACTGGAATCAAGTCGCTAATAACTCGATGTTTTTCCAGTTCCCTTCACATAACGCAAAAATTTAATTATCAAGAATATCCATTCCCCCGAACTTATAACAAACACGACGCGCTAAACAATTGCAAGACAACCAAATGAATAAAGATGATTGATTTCGTATTCATCTTTCGAATGATCATCATTTATTAAACAACTTTTATTTCTGTGAAGAATGACAAACGATTAAAAAAAAAGTTAAACAACTAAAACAAAAAGAATCGAAAGATAATTACAGAACAGGAATATCGCAAAAAGAGATATGACTCCCTTTCCGAGATTCTCGCCTCAATTAGTTAATTAATAACAAAAAATTAAGTTAAAAAAGAGTAGCCAAACCATAACCACATATCGATAAAAAACATGCTGGTGCGTAAAACTCGAAGAGTGTGAATGAGAGAGCGAGAGAGGTACCTGCGACGTCGTCGAGCCGGGATATGGCGGTGGTGGTCCCGGGTAGGGCGGCGGTGGTGGCGGCGCTCCCACGTTTATTCGAGACGGCGCTCCGTGGATCACTGGACCGGCTAGCCGAGAACCTTGGACCATCGCCGCAGCGTTCTGTCGCATTTGTAACTTCTGGATTTGTACTGGTGGTGGGGGGAGGGAAGGAGAAAAACAACAACGATTAATAAAGCGCAAATATGAAAGGGAAGAATATAAGACACGCTTACATTGCTGCAATTGGCTACCTAACAATTGTTGCTGTTGGTATCCCGCTGGGAGGTTCAACGTCACATTATTGTTTGTCATGACCGTTCCGACTATCCCTTCTCTTGTCATGATCCTGGTCCGCGTGAGGAAAGGACGACCTTCCGCAGTAGCCTGTTGTACCTGAATCATCACATTTTTTGTGAGAAATTTACACACATGGAGCGGATGCATTAGTGCGAATAGGTTCAATATGGGAAAGGATAAGATGTTATTAAGATAAAAACAATAATTGTAAGTATACATGATAACATCTTAATAGCATTTTCTCCTCTTTCTCTCTCATTATAAAAGAGTAATCGGATTTTCTCGCACTAATGTCCTACCCTTTACAATGCAAACAACTAACATTTTGTAACATTTGTTGGTGGATTTGTTGCTGTACAGCTAATTGAGGTTGTGGTGTCGGTGATGGTTGTGGCGGTTGTTGGATCGTTTGCTGTTGTGGAACAGTTAAAGGTGGTAATTGCATATTTCCAACCGATGCGGTGGGAACCAGCGGTTTCGGTTCGGTTTTCACGATCGATGGCGCCGTCGTCGACGACAAAGTGTGCGGTATAGATTGATTGCTACTACTACATTAAACAAAACCATCATGAATATAGAGACATATTTCTTACACACTCTTATTTGCTTGCTTACCCGCTCTTGTTGAGTTTCTTTTCTTCCTTCACAGGTTCGGGCTCGACCAAATCTAAAATGTTAGTCTTTTCCCCTCCGGTTAAAGCGTCCAATTCAGGATCGGCGTACTCCAATATATTAAAATCATTCCCCATTTCGGCTAAACGAATTTTAAAAAATAGTAATCGAAACATTTCAAACATAATCAGTAGAAGAACTTACCTAGCAACTCATCATCATCTTCCGGCAAACCGCCCAATAAATCGCCCACACCTTGCAACTCCACCATAGTCCCGTCTTGTTCCAATTTCTCCAGCTCTGCCGTGACGTTATCCGGAATCTCTTGCTCGCCGGAGGTCGATTCCGCCGCCGTAGGCGGAGCTACGCTCGCTAAAGCCGCTGCGGATTGGTGTACTATCGTCTTCTGCAACTGCCCTAGATGCAATTTGGATTGTTGTAGGTCGGGACCGACGACTCTAGGCTGGAACACCTGCCGCTGAATCTGTTCGTATTGTTCGACGCCGGCTGGTCGCGCTGTACTTTGAGCGAAACGCGGAGTACCGGCAGGAAATTGTTGCTGTAGTGTCACAGCCGAAACTGTTCTATGTTGCTGCTGTAAAAGAAGATTAATAATAATTGATTAACAACTCATAAATAATAAATTAATTAATTTAAGGCTATAGAACGAATTAAACTATCACTTTTTCTGCACTTTTTTCCCATTACAAAACGTATTAAAAAAACCAAAAAACAAACCTGTTGATGTAATATCAATCTCAATCCTTGCAGTCTCGGATCGTTAGTCTGCATCCTCAAACCGAGGATTCCCCCACCGGGTTGCCTTATAACGTTCGACGTCGGTAACGGTATCCGAGGCCTCATGGCCGGCGGTAACGGATGCCTGAACGTCGGTTCGTTCGAACTGGGCGGGATCAACACCTGCTCGACAGTTTCGTTCGCATCGGGAGGTGGCCACACCCTCTGCTGTCCCTTCCCCGGCAACAATTGCTCGTCCAATTTCTTGAATTGTTGCTGCCGTTGCAGGAGATCCTTCAATTGTCGGTGGTTGATCTCTAGACCGCCGCTATCCTGCCTGACGATGCCTTGCAACGTCGGACGCGGCGTAGCGGCAGCGAACGATACCGGCCTAGGCGTGGACGGTTGCTGGCTGTACGGGTCAACGGGCAGCCGTAGATTCGGCGGCGGCGCCGGCGTTTTCAGGTTTACAGGCGGCGTCGTCGGCGAGAAAGGATCCGTCCCTTCGCCTATGAAATCCGGCGTCACTACTGTCTGCTGTTGGGGCGTGGTCGGTCTTGCGACCGACACGGAAGCGGGATGCGTAAAAGTGGGCGGCGATTTGATGCCGAGCGTGTTGAAATTGCGCGGACTAGCGGGATGATGCGGGGAGGCGATATCCTGTTGCGGTGAATTTTGCAGGATGGCTTGATCCGGCGTTAGGAATTGGCTCGGCGTTAGCGGAGCGCCGCCGTCCGAAATTGAACGGTGGACGTTACGAGCTGCAACTTTGGAAACTAATGTAAAAAACGATACTAAACGACGGCAGATTGTTTTTTTGTATATCATATCGGAAAATGTTATTAAGATAACTGAAGAGGAGAGTATATACCTTGTACCCTCTGTTCTTGTATGATCTGCTGTTGGTGTTGCTGTTGTTGTTGACGCAGGGCTTGCAATTGTTTCCATTGTCTTTCCTGTTCAGCTTCACGAGCTGATTTTTGCTGTTGAACCGATTTTTCCGGGTCCTGTCAGGGTAGTTTTTTTTCCATTTAAATAGAGTTCGTAATGTGCATTTTTTTTGTTTGTTTTAATAAATAAACAAAATACCTGCTTTATTATAATTGCGCAATAAAATTAAATACCAGCAGAAAATAATAGATCGTAATGTATAAAGCAAGCATTTTTATAAGCTACAAGTTTGTACAGGGTATAGATTTTAGTTGTTATCAAATTTGTTAGTAACGCTGTACAAACTTCGAGCTTCGAAATGATCTTAAAACGCTATTCGTTTAGAAAATCATCGAAAACATAAATATTAATAATGGATGCATTCAATAAAATTATTCGATGGTTTTCTATAATAATTATATACAGAGTGATCATTACTTAGATATATTTTTTTAATCACCGTATATACAATTAATTATAATAATACATAAATCTAATGATAATAATGTTAATATCGCAAAAATATTAAACTATTAAAAAAGATGCGAATTAAAAAAAATAATAATAACAAACCGCATACCAACAGAAATTTATTTATGTAAAAAATAAAAAGATTAGACAACGGAAAATACTAAAACACCAAGACTCATTATCGTAATACTTTTTCTAATGTTGCTTTACGTAAGATTAATACAACAACTTTCAACGAATCAAAAACTATGAAAAAAGAAAAAAGAGAGAGAGTGAGATAGAGAGAGATACACAGCCGCCACAAAATCCTGTCGTTTTGTAAATAACTCAAATTAATTCAAGAGGTAAAAAACCAAGTGTATAGAAAGCCAAAACCTATTTATAAATATATTGCCACACAACAAACTCTTAAGCCATGCAAAATCGTACACCAATTAGAGAAGTCTTTTTTGAGAGATAAACACCAAAATTAAAAAACAAAAAATTAAAAATAATAATCGATAAAACTACGTGAGATATTACATCGTATCTAAAATACAGAATGATTCGAAAGTTTAGATTAGAAAAAAAAACTCTTTCGAATTAATCCGTTTTCAAATTAATCGATAAAAAGATATGTTAAAAGCGGAAACATAGAATCTGGAAACCAGAACCCTTCTGTTAGTAACAAAAACAATTCAATAGAGATTAACTACAGGTCGTGTTAGTTAAGAGGTTTTTTTTTTTTTACTAAGTGTACAGAAAAGCTCTGAGTTTCTGCAAAATTAGGGATTGATTGGGTTATTGTCGGTTTTTCTTTTTTCGATTGGATATATCTAGTAGGTGTTAGGGATTCGTTACGATTTCCATTTCAATTGTTCGATTAATTTCTTTTTCTTTATATTAATTAAACCGAAACAGATTGTGCACCGAGAACAATATTAAAGATACATTTGGCGTATTCATTGATGTTTAGTAACTCACGTAATTGTGTGAGAAAAGTTTCCACTAAAATATGCAGGGTAGCTTGTTATACGAGTTAAACGCTCACCATTTCTAACTCCGTTATTGTTGGAATTAAAAATTCATTGATGAATTGCGCTCCCTAATTCATGACAATTTTTTTTATATAGAAAGTTAATCAAGAAACAACTGCAATTACACATGATATCATATTATATACCTGTCAAGATAATTTTGTCTAACAATTCTAACTGACAAGTTTGTCAGTTAATAAATGTTTATTTTATTTCTCATTAATTACAATAAGTGAATCACACTAAATTACATGAGTTACACAAAAATCAATGTAAATTCTTATTCCAACGTTAGCATCAATGACTTCAATGCAAAACCCAACTTTAATTTCCAAGTTGTCCACTTTGGAACACAAAAAAAAGTAAGTGTAATATAAAATAGATGCATCAATTTCAAGATAACCGTCAACAAAATCATATCGAAACAAAAAAAGAAGCAGCTGATACCAAAAATCAACAAACAAATTATGTCAAGAAAAAAAAACAATAAACAAATAAATAAGTAAAAAAATAAATTAAAAAATCAAAGTAAAACACGATCATCAACGACTTAGTAATAGATATACAAAAATAAATTCAGTTGTGAACTGTACCAGCGGGCTAGCCCTCACCAATATAGGTGGGATCGGCGACGGCGGTTCGTAACCTTCCTGGCACAGTGAAGGTAGGGTCCGCATGATCTCCGAGGGCGTTAGTACGCGTATCTGTTGGTCGACGGCCGCCGTGGACGAAGCAGACGTGCCCAACGGGGAACTCGAATGGGACAGCGGTATGGGGCGGGGATTGGCGGTATCGTGGCCGTGGTTCGGTTGGTAGTGTGGGTTTACGGTGACGTTGGGGGCGGGACCGCTGTGGTCCGTCGAACCGAGAAAATGGTGGTTGGTGCCGTGCACGGTGAATTGCTGTTGGGTAGCTAGATTGAGGGAAGCGGACGACGGCGGTATCAACGTCGCCGCGATCAGGTTACTATTATTACTGTTACTACTACTCGCGTTGTTATTATTACTATTATTATTATTGCCGGCGGGGATAGAGATCGTTGAGATCGGATTAGTATGATGCGAGCTTATCGAAGATGATCTAACGGTCGTAGTCGAAGAACTACTACTAGTACTAGTCGTCTGATGATGGTGGCTATTATGAGTCTGTTGTTGTTGTTGTTGTTGCTGCTGATTTTGTTGGTCTTTATGCAAAATTTGGAAACTACTCGAAAGATCGTTAGTGCTAATATTATTATTATTATTATTATTACTATGAACAGTGATTGTCGCTTGTTTACTATTATTGCACACCTCTTGCGTATTCTGATGGTGGTGCTGTTGGGCGGTCTGCTGGTGCAATTGCTGGTGAACTTGTTGCTGTTGTTGTTGCGTTTGGAACAGATTACTACTACTACCGGCCGCGTTATTGGTAGCATTATTACTATTGGGATTCTGGATTAGGGTTGTGGTGGTAGCGGACAATTGCGACACGGCGGATTGCTGCTGCTGCTGCTGATGTTGCTGCTGTTGTTGTTGTTGCAACATGGCCGTCGTAGTCACCATCGCCGCCGTCGCCACGTTGGACAATTGCTGTTGCTGCGACTGCGGACTCATGCCGTTGCCGCCGAGTATCTGGGACGATTTCGCGCCGCCGTGGTGCTGTTGGGATGACGGCGGTAGGATCACGGCGTTGCTGTTCTGATTGGCGGTCATCGTTGCGTTTGACGTGTTGCTGTTGTTGTTGTTGCTACTGCTATTATTCGAGCTGCCGCTGCTTTCCTTGCCGCTTATCTGCGATCGGGAGGCAATACACAACAACAGATAGAGAGAAATAGATAGATAAGACAGACAGATCAGATAGAATGGGAAAAGGTGGTAGAATACAAGATAGACAGACAGAACAAAAAATACGGAAAGACAAAGATAGAGTGCACGTGTTTGGGTGTGTAGGTGTGTGTAATAGTAGTAGTAGTTTTGTGTGTGTGAGAGAGAAAATGAGTGAATATATAACATAAATGGTTGGTATACATGGTGGCTGAGGGAGAGGAGACGATACACACACGCACACATATACATTTCGCCAAAAAAAATAAAATAAATAAAAACGCAATCTCTTTTTGTTCGATTACAATCACGCAACACATAAATCCCTATATTATATATATATATATATATATATAAAAAAAAAGAAAATAGGTTTCTTTTAGTCCTATTTCGTTCCTATGTTGAGATTCTGATGTGGCTACAAGGATTTGATCGGCACAGACAAAATCGTGTAACAAGTAGACGCTTGATTCTAACATAAAAAAGCACGTTTGATAGAACATGTTAACAAGTCATATCCACTGTTATTTAAACGAGATTAAAATTCTAGACAATTAAAGGAATAAATTAAATATAATTCACTGCCAACAGTGTTAATTAATAAAGTTTTATATACAGGGTTGGACAAATGTTTCGGAACTAAATAGACTAATATACAGGGTCCGAGATCGATCTGTTGATCTTTTATCGTAGCCACAAAATGGAATTTATTCATAACGGTCTACAGTACTCGTAGCACAAACTAAAATTATATCGAACTATACAGATAGACTCTGCTAGGACACTGTATTTAAGTATCGTTTAAATAACCGTGCATACGTACTAAACCAAAATGTTTGTTAATCATTTTCCCTCTTTTATATCTGGCATATCAAGTAGGCGTGAAGGCAAAAAGAAAACAGAAAATAAAAGACGTAAGAAGATGTAAAACGTAAACAAAAAACATTCAATCCCCAAATTGTTAGTAACACAAAAATAAAATTATTATTACATTGCAAAAAGTCTATGTAATAGTAGTAGTAGTAGTAGCTTGTAAAACAATATATGCCATCGCTGATCAATGATGTATATATTAAAACGCATGATGCATTCGTGAAAACAAACAAGAAACGGAGAAAACGTGAATAAACCCCAGAAAACACACATATGAAACATGAGACGAGACTAAATCCCATAAATAAATAAGTCAGATGCAGTTTTTTCATCAATCTTTAACTAACTAAATTCATTCATCTTCTCTCATCAAGTATTAGTGCTTGTTCACAATGGGCGTAACACGTAAGAAACACGTAAGATATTCGTAATCCGTAAAGTTGAACCATTGGAAATGGAAATCTTTACGTCTTATGTATATCTTATGTCTTATGCCCATTGTGAACAAGGCCTTACTGAATTAAAAAAAAAACTGCATCTCCTTTCCATATCGCCACCAATCCAGGACGATTCCCATTTCCCAGGATTGCGAACGGCACAACAATCTCATCGCAAGAAAAAAAAACTTTCATGTTTAAAAAAAAGAACACCCGAAACGGCGATTTTTAAAAAAGGAAAAACGTAAAACAAAAGATAATCGACAGAAAAAAAGATAGTCGCGCTTCGCACTTACCTGCTGTTGTTTCTTCATCCTAAGCGCCGATCGATTATCCTTAGCTTGCAACAGATAGGGGGCTTTCTGTTCGGGACTGAGGGTCCGCCATTTCTTGATGATCTGCTTGTACCTGTCGCTCCACGACGGATACTCGCCCTTCCACTCGGGATGGTTCATGTTAGCGTAGAGCACCGCTGAAATCGTCGCGCCACTACCCAAACCCTCGTCGGCCTTCATCTTCTCCGAAGAACGTTGATTGTAGGTGGACGGTACCACGGCGGTATCGAGATCGCTGGCGTCGTTCACGGTTACCCAAGGACTGGGAGGTTCCGAGAAAGCCGGGCTAAATTGGGGACTACTACAGAAAAATAAGCGATATTATGAAATTGTATGATGAATAACCGCGATGAAAAAAAAAATATCACTAACTTGCTATATTCTGATTGATAAGGTGATTGCGGTGGAAAACTCAACGGCGAGCTTAAGCTATTCTGGTTAACAACATTCGGTAGGGTTGTAGGTCGCACCGCCGGTGCCGAAATGGGATGGGTGACCATCGGTTGTTGTCCCGGCGCGACCGTCGGAAACACAGTCGTCGCCGTATTGGAGAAGATGTTGCTCTCCTGAGATTCTTGCGACTCATCCGTCAACACGCCCTAAAATCGTAAATTATATAAAACATAAAATGTACATTACAGAAAATAAAAATACCTTGAATAGAATATCTTCGACGTCTTTACTATTAATATAAGGAATGGTTTCCGGGTTAAAATTAGGCCCCAGAATATCACTCAATTCGTCTTTGGTATCTTTAGAGACCGCCGTCGTACCGGATAACGTATCGGAGATATCGCCCGCCTCAGCTAACGTAGCATCTAAAGCAAGCAAACAAAACGATAGAAACACTAAAGATTAAACGAACAGCACGCGTACCTGTTAAGTTCTCCAACGTATCCGTATTCTTGGTAAGCTCGTCGTCCTCCTCGTTCATTATCGTATTCACCAGATCCGTATCTAACAGATCGCGCGGCAAAGCTAAAGACAGATCATCGGTATCGCTCTCTTCCTCCTCTTTAGACACAACGACCGAGGAGGTCGCCGTCTTAATCGTCGATTTCTCGTGCGATATCGACGGATGTTTCACATCGTGCAACGCATGCGACTTATTGTCCTGCTTAGCGGTAACGGCGGCTACCGCCTTAATTTCGTCCTGGGACAATTGTATCGATTTCATCTGGTGTTTATTCCCGCTCGCGTCGTCGTCGCTGCCGCTCGTGCTATCCAAATCTTTATGCGAATCTAACAGTTCCTTTCCGAAGAACGCTTCTTGTAGGTAGGGCGGAAACGTTTCCACCAGTTTACTCTTCGGTTTACGTCTGATCGGTTTACGACGCGGTTTATCGTCTAATCCTGCGGTGGTCGGCGGGGCTAATGGATCCGGTAACGTCGACGATTGCCCCGTCAGCAGATCGAAATCGTCTATGTCGGGGCCGCTGCGAACGCCGCGAACTCTAGCGAAGAATCCGCCGATTCCTAATTTCTGCAGGTTACGCTGGCGTTTCCGTCTGAGGACCGTCATCCCGTTCTCCATGGTGAATAAGGTGAAACCTTCCGGCGGTGGTCCGTCCTCTTTTGCCCATAGCATGCCTTCCTTGTATAATTCCTGTGGTTCTTCTTTTACGTCGATTAATTCCAACTTGGCGTTATCATCCAATCCATTATCGGAGACTAAAAATAAAGAGAGCACCAGCATTAAATGTGACATTACTAGTTGACATTTTCAAATTTATTATACGAAGATATAAATTTACCTCCGCTACTTCCTGCTATAACCGATTCGATGGTAGCCATAATTCCTGCTTCCTTATCCTGCATCGACGAGATCTTTTTCCGCTTCTTCCTCGTACCGATCTGCTGCTCCAAAGAGAGCGATTTAATCATGGTATGGCCGATCTCGCTCAGGTACACGCCGTCGATACAATAATGAGCGTTCGATTTGACCTCCGGCGATTTCGTCGGACTAGGCGGCTTAGGAACGGGAACGGGAAGCAGATGTGGCGGCGGCACGTCCCTAGGACGGCACAGAACGCAATTGTACCCGTCTTCGGCGCATTTCTCCGCATCGGCTTCGGTCTTGATGGCGTCGCAGGAACCGTGCAGCCACCGCTCGCACTGGACGCATTGAATGATGAGATCGCCCTCGTTGTAGGGTTCGGCGCAGCTGGGACAAGCGTGGTGGGAAGCGCACGGGCCGCATTCGCTAAAACTATTCATCCAGTTGCAATTAAATCCCGGGTCCGTAGAGCCGCACGTCTGGCAGAGGACGCACCATTTACACTTCCAATTCCCTAAATTATCGAAATAAATAAAATTAAATTAATAGATGCGTATGTAACTCTTATTACCTTGCGGGACATAATCCAAGGGCGGATCCATACAATAGATATGATACGATATGTCGCAATCGTCGCACAACAACAGCCTCCCCTCGTCGTTCCTCTGGCCGCAACCTTCGCAAACCGTACAGTCCAAACAACGCCATCCTTTCTGCAGGATCACTTTAGTAACTTTTACGTTGACGCAATAGGGATGGTAGCACTGTCCGCACTGTACGCACGCGATCAAGCACCCTTCCTGATCGGTACCCAGAGCGCCGCACATCACGCAAATATCCTGAGTCAGTACGAACTTATCCTTGGCGGAGCACAGGATCAGGCGATTCTCGACGCCCGGCTCCTCGTCCGTCTTGCTGCCGTCGGAGACGGGTCGCTGCAGGCCGACGCCGGGAACGCCGAAGATGCCTCGCATCTTCGCCTTCGGGCCGCGCTTCCTGCCGAAATCCGTTAATCTTTGGCGTTTCATGAATCCGACCTTGCCCGGCAGGCCACCCTTGCCGACGCCTTTCGGTCGGCCGGGAACACCGGTACTCAGGCCCAAGCGTTTCTTCGCGATCTTACTGGCGCTGTAGGGTTTTCCCCGGCCTAATCCTATACCTTTGAAGGCGTCCTCGGATGCGCAACGTTCCGGATCGTACTCGTATACGTCATCGTAGAGGGATTCTTGCGATGCTGATAGTGAATCGCCTGGATCTTCAGTGCCTGCAATTAAAATAACATATTAATAATAATAATGGACTTTATTGCAGAGGCGGAGTCCAGCTGTAGCTGTTCAACTCAACCTCTAAAAAAATAATACACAGAGTAACCAAAAAAAAATCTATGTTCTACAACAGAGCAATCTATTAACTAATTAGCTAACTAACGAAAAAAAAATATTGACAGTCCTATGCTGCTCTATCCAGTAATACATAAAATCAATATAACAGTTTAAGAAGTAAGGAAATTAGATTCGGAAGTGGCGCTCAAGATCTCTGCTCATTTATTAGTTGCTTCTTAATAGAGTTACAAAAACCATAGCTACTCTTCGTTTTAAGATTATCAGGAAGTACATTATAGAACTTGAATGAAACATACGAAAATGATCTTTCAAATAGGGCAGTGGTGCTGCGGCACATCCAACAAATTCAAACATCTCATTAAATTAAATGGAAACCTGTTTACTATAATGCAATCTCTGAATATAGACGTCATAGAAAATATGGGAGCAGAAATATAAAAAAGAGATAGTAATATATATATAAACAAAAATTAAAAACAATTGCAAATGTGTGAAACAGAATATTATCTACATAGATAAGAACTTACTGTTTCTTTTCGTTAACATTGGCCGTCCTTGTTGTGTTCTATTCTTGCAGATACTGCAAACGTATTCGTATTCCGGGTGAGCTTCTTTGCGTTGGTGGTAAGCCGTGAGATCAGCTTCTGGGTCGCAAGTTCCATGAACGAACCTAAAAAGATACGAGTTCCATCATTCTGTAACTGTCGAGAGTTAAGAATAATGTCATATGACATCATCCGATTTCATGTAAACATTAAGGTGGAGCGTAATAGGATGTGTAAGTGCTGCCACCTATTAATTTAATAGAAGCAGATTATGTTGATGGCAAATGACATCTCTGAAGGGGTCTACAGACGATACGATCGATTGTACAATCCGCTGTACAACCATAGTTGGTTCAACAACCTAAACGATAATTGCAACGTGTGTAGCATTGTAGTACAACCTGTTCTACGACACAGTCGAGTTAGATGGTAGTACGGAGATACCTAAAATCTATTGTACTACCAGCATATCGACAAAAATTGCAATGTGTAGACATGCCTACTACCGCTGATACGATTCACATGACAATTTCCATCAACAATGGCTGATATCTTTTTCTTTGATGTCATGATACTATAATGACACTACTACTGTCAACTAGAAATGAAGTTTAGCGATAAGTTGTACTACCTGTCGAACTGTAAACTATTTACGTGTGGAGGCAAAACGACGACCGACATGTCTGTACGATTTTATCTCCAACTTGTAATACGACAAGTCGTACGACCGATCGTATCGTCTGTAGACCCCTTAACCTGGGAAGGGAAGGACCACACTTACTTGCGACACACAACGCACTGTACCATTTCCCTGTAAGCGTGGGCTCTATAGGCACGATGGCAAAGAGGACAGGAATAACCCTTATTCCTTTGTTGGTAGCACGAATCACAGACTGTGTAGTGGGAATGCCATCGCGATGACAGTCCAGCTCCGGGAGTTCTCGAACCGCAATCCCCGCACACTCTACAACACTAAAAACGAACAAAAAGAAACGATCGATAAAGTTCAAAAATGACTTCGAAAATATCGCACGGTGAGAGTGAAATGGGGAGGGGGAACTCACCCTACACTTCCATCCGTATTTCGGTATCGAAGTGACGATCGGCCTCTGACACATCGCGTGGTAAACTTTATCGCATTGCTCGCACGCCATCAGTTTGGTTTCGTCGCCGACCATCCGACAGACTTGACATACCCTGCATCTCCGACACTGCCAGCCTGCCCTGACGCCGGGCATCTGAGCTAATCCGACGCAAGTGCCGTGATAGTGTTCACCGCACATCGAACAGTATATTAAATTCGATATATCGCCTAGAGATTTACACGTGAAACAAACAGAACCTGCAATAACAATAATACAAAAAATAAATAATATTATCTTTACGTAATAATAGAAAGAAAAATTACCTTCACACATTAAAGCAGCTTGCATAAGATGATTGGAGCAGAAGACGAGTAACGAGGAAATTTCTTGAAAGGCACCTGAAGCCGTTGCGCACGGAAAATGATATATTTTACTACATCCGTCCTTCTTACAAGCGATACTGGCGCCGTAATGGTTGCAATGTGCGCATTTCTTGGCGGCACTCAACAATAAAGCTTGTCCAACATTATCCAACGCCAGATTCTCCTTCCTGATCACCCCGTTCGACCACATCGCGCAACTCCTGTGCACGTAAAAATGTCCGGAAGCTTCGAAGATGGCGTTCACGTCCGGCTCCTCCGAATAACCGATGATCGTCAGTTCGTCGACGTATTCGCTGGTCATCGACGGATGTCTACACTTATTGAAGCTTTTCTGTCGGCGACAGGTGACCGGTCCCCGTGGACTTTTATCGCCCGGATCTCTTTCGGGAATTTGCTCCGCGATCTGGTGATTGGACACCTCGGTAACGATCCGTTGAGGGATAAAACCCTCCGGACACGTTAACCTTAACATCTCCCCTTGTCCTAGTTGACTTCTTTCGCCTAGATTGCAAAAACCGCACACTTTTCCCGGCCTAAAATTAATTAAAAAAAAAATTATAAAATAATCGATGATATACACTTAGTTGCAAAAAAATGGAACAAGTCAATTTACTCAATTGCCAAAATAAGATAAATAAATAGTAATAAAATAAGATATAGTTACATATCCTTACCATTGTTCTGGGGCGTAAGGCAACTCCTCGATGTGTGGATTCGGTTTTTCCCTATCGTTAATGAGTAACGCCCCGGTTTCCGGATCCAAAAACGATATTTCTTCGCCGGGAGAGGGCGTTATCGGCGATTCGTAATCTCTATCGAAACTTTTTACCCTCTTAGGCATCCCTCTACCGGAATATCCTTGCGGCTTCCAGCGCTTCATGCGAACACCCGAGCTTTGTCGTCTTGGAATAGGTTTTCCTGTATTTAAAAAAAATTAGTATTTCTGTTAACAAAATAAATACAAAAAAAAACTTCCTACGGGTTTAAATTTGCTATCAGTCGATACCAATTCATATGTTTAAAACTTTTGAACGGCAGTGTAGGCGCGAATTTGAATTATCGTAAATTGGAGTGGAAAATTTCCAAGTAGACATTTATAGAGGAAAATGGAATAAATAGCTAAAATATATAGAAAATGCATTAAGACCCTCTCTTTTTTTAATAAAAATTAAAAAATACTAAGTTTGTTATATGTAATATCACCTTAAAAAACTGGTCCGATACCTTTCTACAATACATAAGAAATTAATACTTTTACACAGACATACAAAATGCAGGTATATTTGCAAGATTTTATTTAAACCGCAAATAAGATACGTACTTCGAAAGCATCTCCGTATGTGATCGATGGAAATTTAGCGTTTAAAATATATCAAACTAGCAATGTTATAACTCAAATACAACAATGTAGAGCAAATACGATCTAGTAAAGCGAAATTTTTAGGTGAAAAATGATTAGAGTCGAGTTTATTTAAGCAAATCTGAACAACAAACTTTATCTATCGATCTCCGATTATAACCAAATTAATTAAGAATAAATTTAACTCTGTACGATATGGAGCAATCGGAATCCCATTCGAACCACAATTAATTAACCCGACTAATTAAAAAAACTAAATAAATAAAACATACCTCCTTCTCTCCGTGGTCTACCTCGACCTCTCTTAATATTAAGCGGTTTTCCGGTAAAATTAAATACCGGCGGGGTATCGTCGTTCGTCGGCGGCGATGAGGCTGCCGAGGTGGCCGTAGACGCTGGCCCCGACGACGGTAATTGCAAGGGAGACGGTAACGCATCTTCGATAACGTCTTCTTCGTCATCGTCGAGTTCGGAACCGTCCCCCTCGTCTAGGTCCATCAATTCCTCGGGATCCACCACCCCTGATGATAGTTCGTCCATTCTCTTTTAAACACTACAAGAACTAACACTTTAGTTTGTAGTAGCCATCAAGGTTATACGATATCGATGGGAAAGCGCACCGATGCACGCTTCGTATCACTGAAATCGCACGTAGCACAGTCAAAATCGGCGATCGCGCACATTTTCACGGGGGCGAAGCGCTTATTCCAACGCAATTCGCAAAGTAACCTCCGCAAAAGTATTAATAACGATAGTGGTAGTATTATAATAGTGGTAAAGCAGCGCCATGTCAAAAAATATACTGTATAATAAGCCCGGTCGTATCTGCGGTGAATCTGACGGCGCTGATCGGTGTCCGCACGATTCTTCCGGGTCAATTTTCTATCCCTGGATGATCCACAATTGAGAAGAATCCAATTTACTCTTAACTAATTATTACATTTTACTATTGTATACATGGAATAACACAAAAAAATGTCACTTGTTGTAAACTACGGAAGTGGGAGAGTCGGCTCGGGTGGACCACTACCGATCGTACACGAACCGTACGTCGAATCCAACTGCAACGAAAATCCCTAGAAATTACGCCGAATTTTCGAATTCTTTAGTAATTTTAAAAGTATTTTATTGCATTTTCGCCGATTAAACCTAAATATTTAAGCAATAGAATCGATTTCGATCTCTTTTTAATTTTAATTTGACAACATTAAAGTTATTGAATATCTGAGTTGGGAAATCTAAATTTGTCACGTCACTTAGCGCCATATTTAAATCTTCTCAAGCATGAAAAATATCACACATCCTCGTCCGAATTTATAATAATATATAATCAAATGAAATTAATAATTATATCATACGAGAATTGCTAGATTAACACTATTTTACTATTAAATTTATTGTTCTTAAGGAAATGTTGCAAGTAGAAAGTAATAATGGTGAATTTTGTAAAAGAATTTGTATAATTTTTATTATTTGTTGAATAACGATTATGAAATAATTATCATTATTAAATGGAACTTAATTTTATAACAAATATCTAAATAGATATTTGTTAGTGATAAAATGTAATTAACAATAAATTAATTATCAAAAATTATTATTTGCGCGTCATCTGTTGAGTAGAAGTCGGAGATAAAAAAAAGTCGGTAATGTATATTAGTGGTCTCTGTATGTCAAGTGACATCTGTCGAGAAATTAACAAATTATTAATTTGCAAAAATGTATAAAAGTGTCAATAGATGGCAGCAATTGCTTAAAATTTAAAAAAAATCAAAATAATTTAAATCGTTTTAAGTTTTATAAGTATTGAATGCTACTTTTCATATGAATGAATTGATAATTATTTTTATCTTTAAAATTACAGAAAAATACGATCTTTTCTATATTAATCAATAATCATAGTTATGTGCATTTTGAAAAAATGTAAATTGGCGATTCACACAGATGGTATTAAATTTTCCCATCTTAATATCCGATACATAGAGTGGGAAGTTGTAAGGGAAAAATACAGGCAGAATAATAGATACATATTACAAGATAAGAAGTCTTTTAGAGGTATAAAAAAGTTGTTTTCGTTTTGCATAACACAGCTAGGGAAAGGTCGCAGAGATGTCTACAGTATTGTTTATTATTGTCAATTGTTAAACGCGAATATGTTGTAGAAAATGGTCTGTGTGGGAAACGGCCTATATCGTGAATACAAGAGTTGTTAATAAGAACTATACGCAGCAGTATTTCATTTTTTTTTGTTTAGCAAGAATTCCTTTGCGACACCGAGCCAACTTGAATGTAATATTTAGCCGCATATTTTCACCAACTACCTGCTTAATTGTTTTATTGCCGTGATACGATCTTGAGATTTATATTTTTATGAAAGACTAAAAAGGTATTTAATTTTGTGAATGGAAGTTTTTGTTCATAAAACTTAATGCTGAATAATTGTAATGGTGAAGTTAATTGAAATGCATTTCCTGTTACAACACGGGAAGTCCCTTATTTACACGTATTGGTAATCTAATATGATCGTAACATTATTTCGAATATTAAATAATGATTTAAAAAGAGATAAAGGAAAATCGTCGTTATAAATTAACAATGTAATGATTGGGAATCGGCGGTAGGAGCAAACGTCGAGCACTATTTGCAGTATTACCTATGCATAGATTTGAATATTTCTGATGTGAACCAAACGCGTGTGTTCCTCCGATATATTATATAATTAACAATTTATTCACATGAGATATATTGTTACATCATTATCTTCATTTCTTTATTTGGAAATTATAAAAAATATATAATGGAAGCACTACTTATTAACAAATTGGTATTCCAATAAAAATACCTTCTTTCAACTTGTTTCTATTAAATTCGGGAAGCATTTTCTGCAAATTCCTCAAAATTTGATCTTTATCATCTACTTATATCAGACCTCATTTTATATAAGGTAAAGGTTTATTATATGTTTTCCTCATGCGTCAGTCCTTTCGATTTTGTAATGGTTTGTAGTATTTGGGCTGTAATACTGCCTGCTTACTTACAGAAAAGGGGCAACATTAATTGTGAAAGAGATTGTATATAATACATATAATAATGAAAAAATGCGGTCAAAATAGTTAGACTTGATATTGAGACTAAAACAAAGATCAAGTAATTATAATTACGAGTACAACAAACGAGCTACCTATTCAAACTCTAAAAAAAGCTTTCACTAGACGACGACACGCCACGATAACTAAAAAAAAAACAATAATAATAACGCAAAGTCGCAATACTTAATTGCAGCTTAAGAAACGACGATGTTTTATTTACGGTACGATCCGTGACATCAAGTTCGCGTTGAAAGGATAGATAGAAGTATAGCTGCAACGCCAAGGCTAATACTAGTACAAATATATATGTAGTATATGGATAAAGTTTCGCGTCCCACCCCCACACGAAGAGGGTGTCCAAGAAAATCTCATCGCTCGCGTGAAAGTTATAAAGCGGACCAAGAGTACACCATTTACGCCAGTCAGGTGAAAATACCATCGTAAGTGAGATTAAGTGATGAGGAGGCTCTAAAAGCGTGTATTATGGCTGGGAAAAGACAGGTACGTTTTGTTTGTTACGCTTTTATTTAAAATTAATACATTCAATTAATCTCTTGTCATTTTTAATTTAATTTAATTCTTTTTACACTTTTTAAATGTGTAATTAGCTTTTTTGCTTTTTAATATTCACAATTTACATTCCATTTTGTACCCGCAGAATATACGTAGATACATATATAATCTTTTGCGGTTGTGTTCGATTGAAATTAAGAGTTTGTGAAAAAGATACCATTAAAACAATGAAAGTGAAATTAACAATTGCGGCCAATTAGAATTTGAGAAAACTATTATACAAGATTTAAATTAATTAATTCAGCTACAGTGGGAAAACGAATATTTCGAATGAATTTTGATAGAAATACAATAATTGCACCTTATTTTTTTATCGTAAACCATAATAAATAGGTTGCACAACAAATTGCTGAAAACACGATCCCAAGGAATACTTCTGTGATCCATCTTCTTCTATACTGTTGCACTATAAAAGTGGGCCATTATAATAAATGTTGTATCATAAAAGGCATCGAATATACCGGAAATGTTATGTTGGACAAGTAGCAATAAAATAATACGAAAGCAGTATATTTTCGTCGTGGTAGAACTCTATTCTATATATGTACATATAGTTACCATTTTAATTTCCGCAGGTAATACAACGATTATCACTCCTCTTCTTATTATTGGCCAACGCGAACATAATCGCTTCGACAACTACGACCTTATCGACGCCCGCCTTGTCGAAAGAGGACCTCGACGAAGCCGAAGCTAACGGAAAATTGGAGATCATCAAACAGATCAAGAAAGTCAACGAAGACGGTTCTTATACGATCGGTTACGAAGCCGACGACGGCACGTTCAAGATAGAAAGCAGGGATGTGTTGGGGAACATCAAAGGCACCTACGGGTACATAGACGAGAACGGTGAGATCAAACGCGTGTCTTATAGTACGAATAACGGTAGCGAAATTGTTGTTCCTCTTAAATCATCAGAGACGAGTCAATCGAGTTCGACGTCGTCCGTCGTCCAAAGGATACCGAAAATTAATAAGACGGTATCGTCGTCGTCGTCGACGACGAGAAGACCTCCCAGTATTTTATATCATTCCGCTTCGACTACCGGCAGTCCAAACGGCGGTGGTAACACCGTCGTGATACAATCGATTCCGAAACGAAGAACTACGACGACGACGACTCCGACACCTTCGACTACGACTACGGATCCAGCGAAGATTTCCGAATTTATAAAAGCGGCGGTGGAAGCTTCCAAATCACCGACTAATAGACCTAACATTTACGAAAACGCTTCCCCTAGGATTTTACTCCAACAAAGAGCTTTAATCCGAAGCAACGAAGACGCCAGTTTGAAATCCGAAGGGCAAATTATACGACCTGACGTGATTCCTCGACCGACAGAGTTACCAATCTACAGGAGGAAAGCGGCTCCTCATCTCATGATGGAGAATGAAGGTGGAAGCGAGCCGAAATCTAATGTGTTGAGGCGACAATTGCTGCCGGAAAAAGTTAATTTCGACGCCAAACAGCACGCTTTGAATCTGCAACAATCACACGGGGACGACGTCGTCGATGTTTATACTTCGTCTTTGAGTACCGGCACGACGAGGCCGTTATTTACGACGTTGAGGCCGAAATTTATTTCGTCGACTATTCCACCTACCATCCAAAGACCTACTATTCGATACGCGACGTCGCAGAATAGTCCCGAATTCGAACAAGAATCCTCAACTGAGAATATAAGATCGACTACTACTAATACAGTATCGGTAGCGCAAATTCCACCAGATAATGAGCAGATGCAGGAAGCGTTAGTCGCGATTAGGCACCCCGTACATGGGAGAACAGTTCTGGTGCCTCTAAGCCAATTGCAGCAGATTAATCGGTATGAAAACGTCGAATTCAGCGAAGAACCCGTACAGCAACCGATTTATCTGTCGCGTTCGAATCACCAACGGGCTCAAAGATTCAGGCCGATTCAAGTTAGAATCGACGAAAACGGATTCGTTAGAGAGATGCCGCAATATCAAGAGTTTACCACACCTTATCCAGTTCCCGTTAGGGTTTCACCGACACCGCCCGACGAAGATGAAATCAATCTTATAAAACCGCCGGTTAGCACTAAAGATTTGCAGAAGTTATTGGAACAATTGATCCTACGTCAAACTCGTTTAGAGCAGATTAGTTATTTAACTAAAAGGTATCAACAGATGTTCGGGCAAAGACAGCGGCCGATATTCAGGCCGAATAACGTGCTGGTTTACCAGCGTAGATCGCCGAATGATATGAGTAATCTAGAACAGCAAAATCTTTACGATTACCAATCTTTCGGTCCAACCGCGGAATCTTATACGCCGACTAGAAGGGTCGCAAGGTTGTTGAGCGCTCACCACCTCAGGAAAGACGATCAAGACGAAAACGATAATTACTTACCTGCTGATGTTAGGGAAATGTTACTGTTGAGGATGCTACAGTTGGCTATAAACCCGTCGTTGCCGTTGAATATTCCGGATAATTTCGAAGAAGGATTCGGCGCCTCAGCGATGAGACATAGAAAAATAGGCGGAGCGAGAAATGTTGAGATATTAGGCGAGGAAGATGACACTCAAAAATTGATGAGAAGTAAAAGGTAAGTTTAGATGTAAATTGTCGCAATTGGGGGAAAAAATTCTTTTAATTTCAGATGAGCACCTCAAAATATCGATATCGATGAAAGACAAAATAGCAGAATGAATATGAATAATTCATGTTTTACCCCAAAGATTTTTTTTATACTCATACTATTTATTGTAATATAATAATATCTACTGACGTTTGCATTTTAATAATAGTAAAAAAAAATTAAATTGATTAGAGTAAACGTTAGATTAGATTATAGAGAGTAAATAAATAAATATTAATTCATAAATTTATGCGTACGTGTATATGATTGTATGTATACATATTTGTATATACAAAGTTCTTCGCGAAATGATTTCGAAATTGCACGCGAACTTTTGCAACAACTGACAATTATTATTAGTTAGTCGGTGTTTGCACTAGATCTTACATAAGCCGGGAGGGAATATAAAACAACAAAGTTCCATTACCTTGAAGTGAAATTCTAGCGTGGGAAACATGCCGTGAGTGTATTATTTTACCGCTTTTATGAATGGTGAATGAAGAAAATATCTCCGATTTCATATTTTAGGTTTTACAATGTTCGCGTTAATTAATTAAGTACGTACTTACTGGAAGTTTATTAAAGCGTTTATCAATTTTAATAACAACACATAATACTTGAATTTAAAAAAAAAACGTGTTTTTAATTTTTAAATACATAATTTTATATTCGAATTAATAATAATTACATCATAATTAATATATAAAAATATTGCTATAAACACAGTTGAATCTATTTGAAAAAAACAATCGGCTTTAATCTGGATTATTCGAGGACAGATTCAAGCCTGGACGGCTCCTCAACTTGCTCCTTTTCTAATTCGAAATCGCACGGGGCGTTCCAATCCTGGATCGAGCCGCTACCGATCGCCATGAAAAACGTGGCTGTCGTTAGCAGGACGGCGGAAGAAACGCCAAACACTAAACGCCACCAACCTGCGAACTGTGTAAATTATAATTTATATAGAGAGAGGAAGCCACAATCGAAGAGAAATGGTTCGGAAAACGTGGAACTATTTTTATACCTATTAGATGAATTTATTGCGATAGGTATACGACGAAATAAAAATATGTTCCCGCATATACACACGTCGTATGTAGCTACTACATAGTAAGAACCGTCATTTTCCACGCTAAAGAGAGAGTTTTTATATTGCAGTATAATAATAAATACGTTAGGGAAGTGTGCGTTTTCATTTTCTTCCTCCGTTATCATATATTTATCGGAGGGAACAGAATATAATTTGTTAATTTCATTTCATTTTTACACGCAATCTTATATATATTGTAATACAATGGTATCTTGGGGTTTTCTTTTTATATATTATGTAAGTAATAAGTGGAACAACAAACGCACACAAAACGATAAACATATAAAATATGCAGGATCACTTACCGATCCATGTAGACCTTCCGATACGACGTAATTAGCGGCTAATAATCCTGCTGCACCGATAGTTTGACATAACCCGAATACAGTTCCTATAAATTTTTAAATAATTATAATAGTATGGAAGAATATAACTATAGACGAAGAATATGGTCATACCTGCAAAATTTGGAGCGATATCAGCGGCGCTAGCGAAAGCCCCCGCAGGTGTAGCACCTGTTAAAGCTAACGCTGCCGTGTATAAGGCAGCAGGAGCGGCAGGATCACATCCCGTGTATCCCAGGACGAAAAGGAGTGCGGCAGGTAAGAAATGAGCTGCGAAATTATTTTAAACGTAACGTCAAATATAGATACATATATACAGGATGAACATATAAGATTGTTGTATAGGATTAAAAATCACAAGTACAATTGTAGAGTCGAAATGACATTTTTAATCCGAATGGAACGTGCTATTTTTGTCTCCAACCGAAATCATGCACTGGGATAATAAAACAAAGTAGGTAAGTAAATTATATCGACGTTGTCATGTATCTGTTGTTAAACATTAGTCATACATTAGAGTTTGTTGTCATTGCGTTCATTTGTGATTATTGGTGGTCGAATTTGAATACTTTTTTATCCCAATTTGTCTGACCCAATGGGGATTTTCTGTTGCATAATAATGCACATATAGACATGCACAAGCATATTAACGGTACAAGTAATAAATAAAATCGAAGATTGAAAATTCCGGTCCAAATTCATTTTGTTTAACATAATGTTGTTAAACGATTTACAAAATCCAAGGTCCTGATGTAATGACATATGGTAGGGATGGTATTTTTCTTTATGATGCAATTGATAGTACCTACTCTTGCTTATTCCAGTCTGGATATTCAAATTTCGTGTACTTACTTGAGGATTTTCTTCCAACGATAGCAAAATATTTAATTCATTTTTCCTCATTAGTCCAGATGCTTCAAAAAAATAAATGCTTCGATTCTAGGAGGCCTTTGGATAACGTTGATAAATCCTACTGGCTAATATAAACAGTTCCTACCCAACGCATAAATTACATTTAAATCGCAATTTATAATTATTTTGTAAATGCAACCTAGCTAATGAATAAAATAGAAAATTCTAACGACTTTTTTCGTTTAAATTTTTAATCTGTTAATAATAACAGTTAATAAGTCATAATCTACTGGGTCATAATAGTCCGTGCTTGAGGTTATTCGATGGAGCATTCTGACAGATTTTCAATGACATTTATGTCAAAATCGCGTGCGAAGCATCGCACAATCTAGAGCAGGACTATAAATATGACCCTAAATGCATGCCTATCATTAAAAAGCTATAAAAAATACTTTACTTTATAAGAAAAATATACAGGGTGTTCTATTTAAAAAAACAGCGTCAATGTTAATTTTGCGTTTGTTATTGCTGCAATCCCAGGACGATTATTCAACTTGCGGCAGGTAAGAAATGAGCTGCGAAATTATTTTAAACGTAACGTCAAATATATTCATATAGTTGAAAATAATTTTCGAATGTATTTTAGGAGTACAACTTTTGTCTAAAATAGGTACTTTTCTCTAACTGTAAAATAAATTTTAATAAATTATGAAATATTTACAGATGTAAACGAATAATTTCCTAGCAGTTGTCGTCGAGACAATTCCCGATTCCCTCACGTGATCGACTAGGATCCCGAAAGTGATCGCCGCGAAGAAATGACCGACGTGAGGTAAAGATGCTAAAACATCTTCCTAGAAATTATAAAATTTTACATTTCTCAATTACATTTAAATACAGTAATCAAAGATAGCTTACATACGCAACTGAAAACCCATATACGAGCTTTAAATATTTGGTAACGCCGAGCATTAACGTCGCGTCAGCCCATTGACTGCCAACGACAGCGATACCACAAGCCCAAGCTGGTTTAGATAATAGCAACCTTCGCCAAGGTAGTAATCTGTGCTCCTGCATAGCAAAATAACGTTTTTAAACTTAATTAATTCGTGACTTTCTCAATGATTACAATTTTACAGACACAATCTTACATCTCGAATTGGTCGATTTGGATTTAAAGTTTCCTCGACAAATCTCCACCAGAGGAAGTACCACAGGCAGGAGATGACGGTTATCGTGTAACTGAGCCAATCACGTCCTAAGGATCTTACTAGAATGGTGCCTAGAAGACCGACGACGGCGTATCCAAGATTTACGGCTGGAAATGATTTGTTTTTGTGATTTAATTTAATTCACTCTTTTTTTTTTTTTTTTAAGTTTGTTACCGGTGTATGTTGAAACGAAAGCGCTGAGATTTTTTGGTTTAAACCATGTAACAGCTAACATGTGAGCAGCTGGCCAAGTTGCTCCCTGAAAAGCATATTATATATAAGATTCATTATTATTGAAGTGTCCCACTTTTTATTGAATAAATTATACATTTATAATATAATATATAAATAAATAGATATTTTATTTCTTTCCCGTATAGATAAAAAATAAAAATACAAGTCGATTATTCCTCATTCCATCTCACATATGTATGTATATAGCACATCACGACAGTATCAAATATAAAACATAAACGTATATACCTATAGGGGAGAGCACAGCATCAGTAGGGTAGGTAGTAGCAAATACCTTCAGAGCCGACGTCATTCAAAATCCACGACAGCAGCTTTATTACCTTACAATCTGCGCGCACCATTTCGCATTCTTTCCCTTTATTATTCACGCTCTTTTCCCAACCGTCGGTCGTTCGTGGCACGGTACCCACTAGATATTCGCTGTCGTCCCCGTCTGTCGTGTGCAATGTAAATATCTACCTACATACATGCTATACATACTTACCATGAAAATTCCCTGCACTATCCGTATGGCGACGTGATAAGGGGTAAGCCAGGCGGCGGGTACCATGACAGCCGAGACTCCGGCGCCGAACACGCCGGCCCCGAACAGGCGTTCGGCCCCAACCCTGGCGGCTATCCTGCTGGCAGCCAACGGCGAGATCAGCGTACCCCACATGAAAGCTTCGCGAAGTACGGATTCGGTCTTGTCCGTTCTGGTCATCGGAATCTGTGCGATGCGTGCGGATTAATTAAAATATTTTCGACGGGTTGTGTTGCTTCACTGTGTGCGTCACTTCGGTGGAAATATATACATATACATAGTAATAATAAAATGTGGAATGCAATATATTCTACTGTGTGTCCAACACTCGTGTAATTACGGGGAAAATTAAGCAATAACGTTGCGCGTTCGAAATTAGAAACGCTTTTCTCGTTAATCTTTGTTCTTTTTTCCCCTTTTTCGTATAAAAACAACGTTTTATTGCCTGAAAATCTGAAATCTGCTTCAAATATTACCGCATAAAATCACCTAGTCTAGTCGCAGTATATTATAAACAGTAATATACAGTGTGTTTCCTAAGTAATCTAAAATATTTTATTAAATATGTCATCAATGTCAATGAAAGTGTTAGTGGAATACTGATTTTTATTAAATGTATAACAAAAAATACGAATCTGTCATATTTTATTTATTAAAAATTATGTAGAAGAAACTCTAAATTATCAAATAAATCACTCAAAATCTATCGATTCTATCATATATTACTTTAAAAACACCGAAAACCGCATTTAAATAGCTTTAAAGCCCGAAAAGCACGAATGTACCCGAACATCTCCGAAAGCAAGGCGCTAAGCACCGATCGGCTTTGCTCGACACAACAAGGTCGAAGACGAGCGACTAGCGCCTGGCGCTTGAGACGCTGAAGGGATTTCCTATAGCGCAGACAGAATTCTGAGAAACTCGATAAAATACCAGACCAGACGTTTCTCGGAATTCTTTTTACTTTTTTAGGAAAATATATTTTAGAGAATGAAATTTGCGTATACTTTTTTATATACATATACAATACAGGATACGTTAAAAAAGTTAAATTTTTATTTTAATATTTTATAATATACGATATAGTTTGTTACAAAAAATTGTATCAATCTGTTCATTACCTTTTCTTTAGGCTAAAATAATCGATTTTCCTTATGTCACTTTTTATTTAAACGCTTTTTTTTTTAACATACATGGTGTCAAACCGCATTTTTTCTAGTAAACTGACGGTTTATCGAACTTTCTTTCACCACAAAGAATTGGTGTAGCTATATTTGGGTCTAACAATCATAGAGTTACGAAATAGATATTGAAAAATTATGTTACGTACAAAAAATCGCAAGATTTATGCAAGATTAAGACTTCATTTTAAATCTTGAAAGTTTTACTGACGTTCAAAGTTGCTCTAATACTTTCTTCTAACACAATTTCCAAGATAAGCATATCCTATTTTACGCCCTCGCGATTTTCCATCTTCTTTCACGTTGTACATACATAAACTTGTAAAACATCGACAATAGGAAATCTAGGATATTCACACGACACAGGTACTAACCTCGATATGCGGTATGGATCTGGCGATGTGAACTGTAGTTTCATTGGTTTCAGGAAGCGGTAAACAGTACCTTTTAATGTAGCTCGTATTCTCAACGTATTCGGCGAATTCTGCAGCCGAATACGCTGAAGTTCCATTAGCCCTTAATGCCACCGAGGCGCTTTGCTCCACAATACCACACAGTACGAAACCGGTGATAACGAAAATGCATATCAACTGCTGCGAACCGATATATTCTGAAAGGATGTTATAAAATTTATAGCCCTTTATATTACGTAAATATATTTTAAATTGAATGTCGAAAATTAATGCCGTCATAAATTTTATTAAATTGGCTAAATTGAGTAAATTATATTATACCTTATTTATTTATAGTTTAAAAAGTGATGATAATAATTGTATATAAGACTCACCATTTACAACTTTTGCGGCTCTTTGCACTTGAAAACTACCTCTTTTAATTGCTACGAGAGCAGGTGCCATCACATCAAAAAGCGAGATGTTTACTACGTTTACTAAATTTCAACACCTCCCTATTATTAATTCACATACACACATAACACCGCAAAGTTAACAAATTCTCATCTTCAAATAAAAACTATTATTAACGATGATAATGGCGACCTACCTCTTAAATTGAATAATTCTTTTATTAGATTACATCTTACATCCTTCTTAAATAATTTCAACCTACGACAAATTTTTTTATGGGTAATAGTATTTTTTTATTTTTAAATAATAATATCGTAGATTATTTATTAACTTGTTTTATTATTAAGACATTAATAGAATTATAAAGAATTAATATTTTCAAAGAATATCTACAATTTTCTACCGTAGCTTTAACGTCTCTCTGATAGATGGCACCGCTGAGTCAAAATAACACCTGTTACGCTTTAATTTGCCAATCAACAGCTAGTTTTTTATTCAAATTAAGTGTTTGTTATTACCGCGAAAATGTGATCCGCAAGAATGTTTTGAATCTACACCGACAACATTTACCCAACAACAAATGATAGAAATGGTAAATCTGACGAAATTTCATCATGTTGTTTACCTTTGCGAGAACTTTAACCTCAAACTATAAGAAGTGAATATGTAAATCTATTCCTAACCGCACTTTCGTTTGTTCCAGGATTTATAGGTCAATGAAGGTAAGAAAAACGACTCGAAATAAAACATTAAATCAATTTATTGCTCTTTTAACGTTACATTATATCGTATGGTGATTTATACAAAAATGTTAACAGTATGTATTTTTCAAGCTTACAATAATATCGATCTTGGGTTGCCCAACTGTTTCGTGAACTCTTATGGTTATCGATGAAATCTGGTGTAGTATATTTGTTACTTTCGAATACATCTTTTAAGTATTTTTTAAATTCGGAACTGAAATAACCGTTAATAATATTCCATATCGATATAGTGTACCATATCGATACAAATAAGAAAATAAAACCACGAAAAAGTAACGAAAACATACTTGATTATATTATGTTAAAAAATCCTTTAATACTAGGCCAAGTCATAATCAAAAATACAAACAATGTATTCATTAAGACAAAGATCTTCATATATTGCACTCCATCTTCAGATCGCAGCCAATTGGAGAATGTCGAATCCTCATCCGAATCATATGTAATGGTGTTCCTAGTGTTTGGTGTTGTTAACTTCACCGTTGGATTTGATTTGGAGCGTTTTTTCATTGAAACAGGTATCGTAACTGAAATAATTCTTTATTATTACTTTATTTACATATAAACATTTATGTTAATTTAAGTCAGTCAGCTATTCTTAAACATATTCTAAATTCGTTAAATACAAGAAAGTATTGATTGTTGTAAAAGTATATTCGGAAATGCGCGCTATTTATGAGAATTAAACACAATCGCGGTAGTGACCTCTATCCACATGAGTGTGAACTTAAATGGTTTGTATCAATACTATACCCCTGATCGAAAACTATTTGATTCTTAACTTTATACATATTATTATTAAAAAAAATTAATTAAAAAATGTTTAGACGCAACCTGTAATACTTTTGCATCATTTTTGAAAATGATTTTAAAAAACAGATAAAACATCGGTATCACCAAACAGTATTAATTAAGCAATTCATCAAAGTTGTGGTGTTTGATGATACCGATGATTTATCTGTTTATTACGAGCCCACAGTCCTTGAAATCACTCCAATAACAATATTTTCGATCACACCTCATTTATATGTGTATACATACGGAGGAAATAAGATCCTTCTTAATTATGATCCAATACAAAATGTGCATTAATTCATTTATCAAGTTGTCTGATTATCACTATCTTATTTATATTAAATTGTGTCTGGCGTGCCTCAAGACAGTATCCCGGACCCTTTTTTCTTTACTTCATTTATTCGTTTAACAAAAAAAAATCCCGGTTCTGATTTTCGATTTCAAATTAAGATAACAAGAGAAAGAGCTATTCTTGTTATCTTACGTCGTGTTTCCGAAAGCCCATAAAATCGACAATTTATGAACGATTCATAAACCTTTAAATTTACTACCGATTGTTTCAGTCGTTCTTTTATAATTAATTAATAAAATACAGGCGCCAACGTAAAATGTTTTTTTAATTAACGAGAGCAACGAAGCACGAATAAACGTAAATAATGCAAAGTATTTTCTCTTTGTCCAATCCTCCGAAGATCTCTGAATATTTCAAATTCGCCGTGCATTAATTTTTTTCCGCGTCTTTCTCTTGCATCGGGCGGATCCAATTTCAATGGGATTGAAATACGAAAAACGGGGAAAAGCATCGGAGAATAAACAGGACGACGGGAGATGACGGGAGAGAGAGAGAAAGAGAGAAGAAAAAATGAACAAAAGTTCGCGTATACATACCTACGTCTCACATTTTAAACCAAGTTTTCAATTAGGATTCCGTCTCGCGATCGCAAACAGAATGAAACCGTCGTTTAATTGGTTTTCTTGTTTTCCTGCGAGACGATGACGTTTCTCTGCCTGATGGCAGATTGCACTGGCTGGCTGCTATTATTACTATACCACTACCGTTGTACTCGGTCACATTGTATAGGAGTGACTAATTTAAATTCACCGCCAGTTCTTTATTATTTTTCATCCTTTACGATACGATCGCAAAAAGAGCGGTGAAAAAAATGTATGCGTGGAGAAAAACAAAAAGCCATAATTAAATAAGTATATAAAGGCAAAGCACGCACGGTTTTTTTAATTAGTGCAAGTTTGTATATGTATACATAACTAAACGTGAAATATTCAGAGACAAATTACACTTTACAACGTCAAGTTTTCATCTCGTTTTTACAACTTTAATTGCAATTTATTCATTTAATATTGTAGTACTTAATTCAAGGTGTGGTCTGGACACCCTGTATTTAAAAATGTCAAAATTAATAGTTTAGAAACATTAAAATTGTGAATTTCTTTGAGTTCGAGAGAGCTGAAATTTTGGAAAGTAATCATGATAAGCTGGAAATCTTTCCGATTCCAAATAGAAATCCCATCAACGGATGTTTTAACTACACACTTAAACGGTATTGAAGATCCGAGCGTCGTAAACGTCGAAACATTCGTTACTTACTACTCCGATCCGGTCGTAATAGTAATAGCCATTCCACCTCTTCGATTTTATGAAGTTGTAAAGGGCGCTATATTATATAGGTAGAGTTGAAATCCTTGATGGTGATTCAAGTTCTCTCAATTATGTATGTACACATAGACTAACTATAACTCTATTATATTACTGTATGCAACGTACAAGCTATCATGGTTCTATTACGTTCTTTTTAACCGCTGGGGAACGAGGCAAACGTTCATAACTACGCCGGCGATGGGCGAAGGGTGAGAGATTAATTTCGTTTCAGAAGGAATTAGTGAGGGTGAGCGTCTGTCGACCGTAGATAACGGCGACCCCGGTTCTCGTTATAAAATAAGGCGACGTCCTCTCACTTCACAGGATGGATGGATGGATAGATGGATGGTTCTCTACCTCGCCTATACCTACTATACGAGTATACATATAATGTGGATGATGGCTGCTGATGTTTGGCACACAATTTCGGCGACGATCGCGTCGCGTCGTCATGAATGGCTGATCCGATGACTATTATGTACTCACGTACTCGTACAGTATACGTAGTAGAGGAATTATATTAGTTAACTTAAGTATAATTCCGACGAAAATGGAAACTGAGAACTCGGGATAATAAGTTCCCGAAATGGGGAATACTACAACACACTTTTCATTTAATTTGCGGAGGTAATTTAATGAGTGTTCTCTCTTTCTGATGTCTGATGAATTATTTCGGGCGTATTAACGTGGGCGTATAGATACGAAACCTTATTAGCGGTGTTGTTGTATGGTTTCATATTGATATTCAATATTCTACGAAGTAACAAGATTGTATTATTGTAATATATTTTATCGATTCGTGAATATGTATGGTTTCAGTAATAGCAAGGAAATAATTTTTTTGGAGATTATTTATAATAGGAACATATAATTTGTTTATCAGCACTAATTGTTGTCCATTTGTTTGGCAATGTTTTAGCTGGTAAAAATAAGTAGGGAATTTCTATAACGTTTCAAGTTATAAATTATTATCCCATCGTAAAATGAGTCGACACTTTTGAAACGACATTAATTTTATTTTCACCGCAACAAAAAATCTTGCGATAAAAACCTCCACCAGTATTTAGCAGCACATATTGAGAAGAAAAGGATGCGTGGAATACTTACATATTTCATCGTCCATATGGCAATAAGAAAATTCGCGTTTTACATCAGTAGCACAAGTTGGAACGTCTATACATACCTTATTTATGTCCTCCGCCGCTGTTCCGGTTCGCACATTAATCACATCAACTTCGAGATTTTGGAACGTAAATATTTTACGAAGGCCATGTATCTACGTCTCCGGCGCTTCGACACTGTATACTGTAGATGTATTTACCGCGGCTGTACTCTATTAGAAGAGGAGAATTACGGAATTACAGCGTACGACCACCGCTAGAGTATGGAACACGGATGAATCCTTAAACAATGGCCGCAGAACAGACGAGGACGAAGCCTTTGAGGTTGTAATCCTGTTAAACAGTTAGATAGGTATCTTAAAATCCTCGCGTTAAATCCGCCAGCGCTTTCTGTTTTAATACAACCAAGACTAAGTTTTGCTGCAAAATATATCGTAAATATGCACGTACCTATATATATGTATACAGGGTGTGTCAATTATCTGAGCTCGGTCTATTATATCTTACCTATTAGTTTAATTAATTAATAATTATTCGTAGGCCGATATCCGTAGGAACAGTTTTTTTGCGTAAATGTGTGGTCTGAGTCGTAGTTTACAAATCTGGTTGTCAATCGTTCCGAAGCTGCCTTTTTAGGATACTTGCGGTTCGGATATCTTTGATGATAAAGTTTGCTCGTCAATAAACAATTTCGGTTACTCTCACCAAGTATAATAAACTCTTCTTTTGGATAATTCATATTTCAAATTGCAAAACTTACATAACTAACATATAACAATTAATAAATAAGCAACAAACAATGACAACAAACAACAATAGAAACACTAAAAACTTAATTCAAATCAATAATACTGAGGAAAAATTGTAAGTAAACGTGGAACTGCAGAATTTGACACTTCCTTAATAAACTGTCATAAATATAGGTTACTATTCATTTAAATTTCTAGGTATACGTATTATGATTAATAATAAATATTTTTTCTGATATTATACAATGTTTAGTAGAAACTATCTTTTTTTAATTGTACACATCTTTTATTTTTGTTTTTATTAAAGTAGAAATCGCTTTATATCTACCTATTACTAAAGTTTTATAGTATAGTTTTATAGTTATTATAAGCGATTGAAAGGCAACTTGATGCACTATTAAATGGCATAAAAATATACAGGGTGTTGGATTAAAAAAACAGTTTTATCACATTAAAAATGCAGTGATTAATTTCCAATTTTAAAACATCCTGTATGCTACAGTGAAGATATTTAGCATTAATTGTTTAACTTAAGGTAATGTCATAATTAATTATGCTAAAGAATCGTTGCAAAACAAATATTAGTACAGACGGAATTAATTTTCAAAGACAACTATGAAAATTATCTTTTTCTTCTTAAAATTGAAATATCTCGGAAACAGTTAATTTTTAATACTAGGTTTGTCAGACAAAACTATCTTAATTTATAACGAGGAATCTGAAAATGTAATAATATATAGACTGTTCAATTAAAAAAAAGAAAATGTTATAATGCTCCGCAAAAACTAAACACCCTGTATACACTAAAATAATTTTACGATATAAAGTAGTTGATCCCGAACAACTTTTACATAAAAATTTTTAATTAAACTAATAGGTAAGATATAATAGACCGAGCTCAGATAATTGGCACACCCTATATACAGGATGTCCAGCTTAAGATGCAACGGTCCATAGCCGAATTAAATTTTTAAAAAAATGTTTCAAATAAATGTTGCCTCGAATCAAATTCTACACATTTTAAAATTAGTATCAGTAATGGCGGACTTCCGGTTCTACCGTAAGTAGATACTAACTTTATTATTTTAAATGGAACACCCTATATATTATTGCACTTTTTGATTCCTTATTAAATTTAAAAGGCAGTTTGTTAAGCTTACATCGAGTCTAAGTTGTACCGTTTTCGAATTACGTGACGTTTTTCGAAAAAAATGACATCTGCAGCGTCTTCGGTGTTTGGAAATATCTCCGTAACTGCGAAAGTTAGAAACATGCGGTTTTCAGTTTTCGCTTAATCATAAAAGAGGACACGTCTTTTATTAGAAAATTTTTGCGTTTATATACAGATATTATTGTGTCTATTTCCAACTGTTTTGGAGATATTTCCGATTTTTCAGTTTTTCACTATTCGTATAAAAACGGTATATTTATGGGATAAAATACTTTCATATCTTTCAATTTCGTCCACCGAAAAAGTATTTTAAACGAAAACATAATTATTTATGTTTTGAATTTTTAATTAATTCCTGTTTTATTTGACAAATTATAAGAACATTAGGTTGATCTGTTCATCGTTAATTCGAATCGATTCACTCTGAGGTAGGTACTTTGATCCAAATTTTTTGCTCCGTCTTGCAACCCGATGGTTACTTTTCAACATCTCCGGTAACGTGAAGTAGTTAGGACGGTTAAACTGGGGCGTCAATTTGCGAGATGGGATCGGAAATTGGGATCAGAATTTCAATCGGGGTATAATTAATTAATCGAATTTTATATTCCTGGATTACTATTGATCATTGACTCTCATTTAAAGATTATTTTTTTCAATCATTTTAGAACAGAACAAGAAAAAAACATCCTCTTAACTAATTTCATGCATAAATGTCCGACTGCATTCCCATCGGATAGTGCAAATTACTTTCTACATCTCGATTGCTTATTCCGGGATATTCCAGCATTTCCTCGATTACCACTTATATCGAAATCGCATGCTTGAATGCATCTGCTCTAAATACCACTATACTACATGTAGAAGTTATAGTTAGGTGATGTGCCGCTAGTCGAAAGGACGGAAATGATCGCAGTTAACTATCCGACCCCAGATTAACAATTATACGTGTTGGCAAACTATTGCAGAAGTTATTTCCGCGAATCGATTAAGACTTTACGTAATTATAGATGTCGTTTCCAAGAAGATCCAATTCTTCTTCAATTTTCTATTCACTTCTATAATATTTTATCTATAAATAAATTTCTAGCCCCCTTTCGTTTACAGTAACTTGTCAGATGCTATTAAACGTTTCGATAAAGTGAAAACGACATTTTAATATTAATAACTTACGCAATTATTATATCATCCAAATCTCTCTGGGTTAACTATGTACTAAGTAGGTATAATAGGGAGTTTGTACATAGAAATGTGAGTGTGACGTCCGTGTAGAAGTCGTCACCGCAGTCATTCACAGCTGGCGAAGGGATTTTATTACGTTTTCGGCGACAGCTGTGCATGAATACCTCGTAAATCAATCTCATTTACCATTTTGCACATACGGGATTCCATTCATTTTTCAATATGAATAATGACATATTTGTTTAAATTAATAGTTGAAATCCAATCGATTTTCACACACATACACACACACACACACACAAAAAAAGATAAAGATAGATATATACTTAAGCTTTATAAATAAGTGAAATCGCGTTTTTCCACGTCGAAAATAAATTTTACACGCCGGAGTGGGAGATAGTTACTACCTACGGGTAGGTAATGCAATTCATAAATCGTTCGTCCTCATCTTAAAATGGATATAAAGCGGGTCGGTCCCGTGTAATGTGTCTGGAGAGAATCCTCCAAGACTTACTTTCCGGTGTGGAGCTCTCGCACAGCTGTATAAAGATAAATCGTCCTTCTTAATAGGATAAATCGGAAGGAGGTGGGACGTCTAAGTTTTATTGTCGAGAAAAAACAAATGCGGTGGAATATTCCGGGAATGGAGGGAAAAATTGCTCGTCGTGGGCGAAGTTCAAGAGGAATTTGTTTTTATTTGCAGACAAAATAAGTTGAATGAAAATATGTTGGCGGAGGATACTAGAACGAGTTTGGGGGAATTCATTATTAGAATTTCTTCTTGATCTACTTATAATACTGTACAGACACAATCTATTGTCATCCAATGACAGCAATGTAGATTCTGATGGGAACAGACTAACAAATATATCTAAGTTTGAAAGAAGCACCCTTGATAATGCAGTTATAAATTTTCTAACAACGGTTAAACCTTAAAAGCACAGTTAAATGTGGAAATATAGCCGAATTTGCTCGGTAGGTAATTGTTACTGCATACCTCTAACTATTTCTCGGCATATAAATGGCGTAGAATAAATTTGATTATGAGGTGGCGTAATTTCCATCTAAATTAATCATATACGAAATTTGAAAAGGAAATGCTAATGAAATTACATCATTCAATTCTCTCTACGTACTCTGAAGTCATATTTTCGACGTCACTGGCAGAACATTACTGTTCACCCTTTCATCGCCGCCTCGCGAGATAAACCCTCATACCGTTTCTTCACTTTTTTTTTTGGCGAAGCGACGGCCTCATCAACGACGAGCAGAAAAACGATCTACAATGATGATGGCTTACACTGCCGTCGGAATTCTAATTTTCCACTTCTTTTAATTATCGTCTCCCATCTAGTTGACGATCCGCAGACAGTAATTCGTGGCGCGGTGCGTTGGAAAACCTCATTTGCACACGGCCGTGACGTGCGACGCTGACGTTTATTAGACTGTAATGGCAGAAGAATTCCCGACTCACCCCTTCCCCTCATATTACATCTTTAATTTGTCTTAAGAGAAACTTTGTTACCTTTATTCTATACTCTATAGTATGTACAATAGGTATATACGTATGTTATTTTATAATGATGGGGGTGAACAAAATTCGATATATATATTCGAATATCATCGATCCGTGTGTCGTAAGTCATTCCGAAATAAATTTCCGGGCAACGCATGCGACGTATTATAATTAAATCAGGGAGGGTTGCCAAATTGATTTCGCTAATTACCGCATGGTGTTGCGCTATGTTGTAGTGGTGCTGGGTTGGTGGGGTTCCCCCCGTTGGCATTATTTCCATGCACGCTCACTCTATCTGCTGCGCTGGTGGTTTTGTCCGCCGCTGTTGCATGGAAAATTAGTTTTCGTGTGCAGCAAACGCCATTTGATTGACAGTTAACAGCAATTATTAATTACGCCGTGTAGACGTCCAAACTTAAATTAATCATCAATTCGATTAAGGGCTATTCTTCGTTCTTCTTGATCTGGTTGTCTTGTTCCTGTTAAATTGTATACAGGGTGCGCAAAAAATAATCCAACAAGTTTATAATAAGTTTTATTATCATTTGGTTCTTATGTATAATATCTTTATCCATTTTGCAGTAAACTGAAACATCTTTGCATTACTATTTGTTAGGAAATCACATTGAACGCGAATATTTCTGTAGGCCATTCAGGTAATTATTATAAACTTAATAAAAACCCAAACAAATTAAAGGAATTTTTTGAAATATCCAGCGATGTTTTCTCAGCATATCATAATCCTATTTTGAAATTTTCTTGTCACATTTCTTTACATTTGTTATGTTGCGATAATCATCTACTTGTAGATCTGGCATCTTAATGTTGCCTAATTTGAAATAATAATTATTGTGAAGAGTAAATATCAAATTCATGAACAAGATTGCCAATAATGTGAAATGCAAAGGAGCATCATCATGCTGAAACTAGTGGCGATTATTAATATCTGGAGGATTGTTTATTAGCAGTATATGTAACTAATTTTGCCAAAAAATTCAAATTTTTTAGTTAATTTGCGTTTGCTTACAAAAGGACGATGTCCAATATTGGTTTCTTCAAAGAATCTCTTTAATTTTTTTTGGGATTTTATTAAGTTTATAATATTTGCCCGAATGGCCTACATAAATATTCGCGTTCAATACGATTTCACAACAAATAGTAATGCAAAGATGTTTGAGTTTGTGTAGAAACAAGTAATGCATAAATTTACTCACTTTTTACTATAATACTGCGTTTTTTTAAACTAAAATGTTGAACTTAAGTATAGGGAATGCTATAGCAAAATTGTAGAATATTTAAGTCTGCGTTTTACTGATCAATAATATACAGGATGTTCCGTTTAAATTAGCCGAGGTTTTTCATATTTTGCTTCGTCAAATTTGACAACATTTTCTGGGCACCCTTTATACTGTATGCCAGTTTCTGACGTGGTGTTTTGAAGAACCATTATTGCCTCACATTTGTTCTAAAAATAGCTTTTCTGTTAATTAGTGTAACCGCAAAATTTGCGATATTGTAATTGACTAAAATTTCCTAGAAAAACATAGTAAGCCAAATATCTCAAAGACCGTCAGTTTTTTCATAGGAATACCATGCATAAAGTCTCCTTTATTTTTCATGTAGATTCAAAATAAATTATAAAAAATATAGGTTTGTATTTAAAGAAACAAAATTGCTGTCTGTGCAGAGGAAATGGAACACCCTGTATAATCGGCATTATTTTAGGTTTGTAGATATTGAGGAATCTAGACACGTGAAATAAAAGAAGTTTTAATTATCTTTCTTATCAACCAAGATATTGGACTTCCGGATACTAACTAGGTGGGCACCCTGTATATCTCATAATTTTACACTAACACGATTTCAATATTCCATCGATGAAATGAAGAGATACCGGCGTAATATCCGCCTACTACTACCAGCTATGCAGAAATGTGATTTTCGCCGTGATGTTTCCGACGAATAATTTCCTTCGCAGCGCTCGTTATTAGGGTGCATTAACGCCTCCGCAGACCGGGGGAATGGATGCAATGATTCGGCGACGTAATCTTCGAAGCGGGTATTAAAAATTAACACCGCTCTCGGTACCAACTACGAAAGTAGAGGCGCTCAAGATGGAAGGGAAAAAGAACATCTTTCCACCATCCATCGGTTCTATTTTTAAAATCTGAAATCGTTTTTCAGATATTTTTTTTTCGCGGGGGAAACGTGACCTTTCCATAACCTACCTTATAACTAATTTTGATGTAAATCCTCCAAGCGGAATTATTTGGAGCGTCTGAAATTTTTATGTCTATTTGTTCGGGGTTGTTTCTAATTAAATAGAAGGCCGACCAGCAGTATTTTTGCTGTCGTAAACGTGCTCTCAGATCTTCACTCCGCTTCCAGATCATATCCTTTATTTTTTTGTTCTCTTCTTGTTTTCGTCGTTTGCGCCTGCACGTGCTTTTTTCTCCTATTTATTCAGGTGTTATTTTTTATTTCAAACTGATGGATGCCACCCACGTGCTCCTCTTCATCGATGGTTTTTCAAATATTGTTTTCTTTTTTTTATTATTATTTCGTTTTAATCTTTTTAAATGAATCCTTTAGAAAATCAGACAGGAATTAACGTTTGTTCTACACAATTTCGCGCACAATTAAAGCTTTAATCGTCGTGTGGTGGGCGACAATATAAAAGAAAACCTTCGTAATTTCGATAAAATATTTTCGGTTCTCCGCTGACTAGGGAGTGAGGGTGGGTTAACGAAACGGCAAAGCAGCAGCAATTAATATAATTAATCAAAGGCGGTGTTTCGGCAAAAACCGCGCTCGGTCGCGGACAATTTAGGGGGCGCTGCACGAGAGGAAATGATTGCAAGAAAATGTCAAATACAAATTACGATAATTTATCTTTGGACTCGTACAACAACAGTTTAATTTCTCCCGGCACCGTTTTCCGTGTTCCAGACGGCCACTTCTGTCTGATGAATGCTTTGAAATCTATGAAATAATAACAGTTGGCGTTATTATCTTTTTTCTGGTTTTTTTTTTTTTGTAATACGAATCGTGAACGGATCTAGAGCTTTTGTAAAATCGGATGAATACATTTTCGAATTCTTTAAATTAAATAATCGATTATTACAGCATTTATTCGGTTGTAGTTCGAGTTTCTTCGAAGATGGTTGCAAATTGGTATCTGCTAAGTATATCGATTCTACGTAAAGAATTCAAACTTATGCAAAGTTGAACACTAAACACTTCAACCCACTAAACACCAAACAAGTTTTAACTAAAACACCGACGCCGTCATTATCAAGGCGATAATAAAACTAAATTAAAACCTACAAATAACAGTTAATTTAAATGTTATGCACGGTCAAATCGATATGCGTAATTAATTAACGATTAACGAAAACAATACGAACGCATGCAGGATAGGTCCGTTCTCACAGTTCATTACACATTACTTATTTCTGTATATTTCTAAACTTAACTAGTAGTAGTTTATAATTTTTAACGAAACGTAAAATTTCGCGTTAATAATTACAGTCTGGTGCGTTTCACGTTTAAAGTTCGTAAAGTACTTCATTAGAAATTATTTATTTACAAAATTACCGAGTCCATAATTTCGTACTTTAAGCGCCATTTAATTAACGTGTTGTTGTATCCGAAAAGGAATTAAGATCGGCCGCGCTTGATAATTCCCAACATGGCCGGCTCTCGCTTCTCCTTAATTCGTATATTTGAATGTTGAGTGTTGCTCTTATAATTCACGTTTAAATATTGTATGTGTGTGTGTGTGTGTACGTACATATTTTAGATCGTATACACACACGTGATAGAATTTATTGGTCGACGCTTTAATTAAGGAGATGAGAAGGGTTGAGTGTAGGTACAATGAAATCTTTGCACACGGGGGCGGTAGCTATGTTTAGTTCAAAGTAAACTTGTACCGAATTATTGCTATGAACATCAAATAAAATGTTTTTCTCAAGTTTATTCCATGGAAAATTCTTCGCAAGAAAAAATCTAAAGGCAGAAAGAATGGGGAAAGAAAAAGAAAACGTAATACGCTTTAAGAATATATTGAAAAGCGGACTGGCTGGTATTTTCAACTTAAACTATATACGCAAACGTATATAAATGATCGACATTTAACTCTCGTATATGGAAAGGATTTTCGTACATGTATGTATGTACGATTGGCTTCCGAGAATATGTGTGAGTGCGTATGTGAGGGCAACGGGGAGATGAAATCGACGATCGGATGACAGACGCGGTCTTGGAGACATTGAATCTACGGCAAACACGGGATTCCCATCACTATTCCCCGGAGATTACAACCCTCGTCCGGATATATATTCGCGGCAGCTTTGGAAAGCTGACCGGCCTCTCTCACACTGATGGCTCTCGCTAATACTAACGGGAATTCCCACACTATATACGTTATTCGCTTTATTTGAAATTCAAACGTATTGGAAAAACGCCGAAAGTATTTTAAATGTGTCGGAAAATAGTCTGTAATCTTCTACGCTACGAAATATGCGAAACGTAAAATGTTATCCTCTCGGGGAACCCCCTCAGGGGTTTCAAGATATTAATAGGTAATGCGAGGACTAACCGTTTCCGGGTCTTTATATCTTTATTAATGTCGTCGTTCATCCGAAATTTATTATCGCAATTTTCGATTTCAATAGATTCAGACGAATTTTCCCGATCGTATTACAAGAGGAATAACTTCTTTTTTTTCTAAATTAAATGCAAAATGCTATTTAAGTTCTCGAAGGGAACGCGAAAACTTCATAAAACATATCACAGGGAAACGAAATTTAAAGTCAGTCGCAAACTTTACATCGGCGGCGGCGGCTTAAACATCTCTCCATCCGTAGATATAGAGGCGGCGTTGTTTTGAATAAATTTCAGAGGTGAATGGAAGTTCGTAACCGAAGACGTAGCATTAAGTTATACGGACGAAGAATTACCTTCAGCCGCAGATAGGTACGTAACATGAAAGTGAACCGAGTCCACCGCCCGTTCACTCGCTTATCACTCCCTCCGAAGTGATGTAACAATGTTTATGCCTTCGGGCGCGATGTACGAGAGAGGAAAAAAAATATCGAATTTCACGGGCAATATATCGCGTGCTCGTATATGGTGGAAAGGTATGAGATCTCCGGATATAGGACGAGATTGGTGGAAATTGCGTACATTCGACGACAAAAATCTATCCTTTTCCACGATTTTAGCCACTTAGAAATTGTTTCTAGTTGCTTGTTAATTTTAATAATAGCAGTTGCAATATTGTTTTCTGAAACACTTACAAGCGTATATCATCGGCGAACAGATCATTAATATATAAAACAAATATTAGTGGACCCCCTGCAGAACTCCTAACGAGGTTCTTCTAATTGACGACGTATTGTTTTGAAACTTAGTTAATTGCATTCTTCCTTGCATATAATCTTTAATCCATCTCAGTGCGATTCTCCGTATTCCAATATGGTGAAGCTTTTCTATCAAATGTTTTCTGTCAATTGTTTCAAATTCTCTCTGCAGATCAAGAAAAACTGCAAAAATTTTATTGCCCATTTCTATTTTTTTCTTTCCAATTAGCAATCACCAAATTCAAAACGGTCTCACAAGAATGACTTTGCCTGAAACCGGACTGAACATCTGCCAATAATGAATTATTCTCTATAAAATTTTCCATTTGTTCTTTAGCAACATGCTCCAATATTTTTTCCAACGCTGATAACATATTGATTTATTGAAATTCGTTACAATTTCTGGCATTTTTCACATTACGTATCGGTGTTAGTGTGGAAGTTTTCCAAATACTTGGAAAAGTCCCCAATCTGAAAGATTCATAAATTATTCCAAAAGCAAAACCTCACCAATCACAGGAAATGCATCCTGAATAACTTTTAGATCCAACTTATCAGTACTTGATTTATTTGATATATTATTATATTATCACGGGTCGATGGCCGCAGTGGTTATGCGGCTGACTATTGTTGTGAGAGGACGATAGGTGCCGGGGTTCGATTCTCTGGAGGGACGGTGACATTTTTTCAAAATCCCGGATCGACTTGCCATTCGCTGTTGGGAGCAAAGTATTAACAGCGCGGCATCATAAAAGGCGATAAATGCTGTCACAAAGCCATTTAAACACAACTTACACACACAAAAACTACACCGCAAGAGTTGCAGTGATAGCCAGACAAGTAATACAGCTTACGGAGTCACTGCAACTAAGCACCCACCACACATTAAAAAAATATATATATATATATTTATTATATTTATTAATTTATCGTACAGAAAATATCTCTATATACAAAACAGTTTCTAAAACTTTTAATGCTTTATTGCATTCGACTAATATCTTAGGATTTATTACAATAGAGTCAATTCTGTTGAAAATTAGCTGCTGGCACTCATTCAGTTCATTCTCAGAATCTTCACTAAACTCGATAATTTGGTTTCTTCGCTTGTAAACTTCCTTTTTTCTTTGACCTTTTCGTGACTGTTATTCTTTAACATCCTTGGCCACCGACTTCTTTTTATGTTTAGACATTTTCTGTTCTGCATTTGATTTAGGGTAGGATATTAAATATTCAGCATTGATAAGTTGGTTTGAGAATCAATCGAATCAGTTTGATTTATCTCACGGTTTCAATGGAGTTAACTTCGAATATGAGAGTTATAAGACTGAGTCAATCATGGAACATGTTATCATTCAATTTGCGATACCCGTTTCCTGAAAACTTGCTGCCCAGTTTTGGGTCAAGAATACAAAGTTGTACGAAGAAGTTCAGATACGTCGTAAAGGTCAATTTTAACCAGAATTCAGGAATATTTCGCTCCAACAATTTCGAGATGCTGTTCCAATAGTTTTATTTGGAGCACCTTCGAGTATGCCATCTTTAAAAAAATGTCCTTAAAAATATCAGCATTTCCATCACCACCACGTACAGCTTCAACTGTAATTAAGAACGATGGTATTAACTGAAAAATACTTTTACACTAAACAAATAAATGGGCGAAAAAAAACATCATCACATTGTAACTTTTATAAAATTAAGTAATTATCTCGAATACGGGTTCCATTTGATAATGGATTTCGAAATATGTAGGTACTTAATTTGTACTAATTAATTTATTTGTATAACCAACACGTGTGTAACCGTAATTCAGTTATAATTAACGATAGGGGATTATGATTCCATCTCCGACTGTAAATATGGGTTGATGGTAGGTAGGTGTATCAAAATAACTCACGTACACGTGCGTATACTAGATATACATACGCAAGTGCAAAAAGATAAGGTATGACTAGATAGCGGGCTAAATTGCTGTAAGATAAAGGGCGACGGCTATATAGGACGTAGGCGGAAAAGTTCTATTATGCCAACCACGTTCAATGGAAAGGCCCGAGGCAAGAATGTCGTGATTTATACATGCAGATGATCCAGGAATGAAAAAAAAAACGGAAAATGAATGGATCCGTATAGCGTCTCGACGCGTCGTTCCATGTATCTATAGGTATACCTACGTTAAAGGTGAAATGATGTATCGGCCAACGTTAAATGTAAAAAGAAGAATGGAAATCCGATTAATTCCGAGTTTTACATTATTTGATCACGACGTTGTATTTTAATATTAACGTGAAGGTAAGACCAACAAAAGAATATATCGATTTCTGCGTTTTTTCATTCCAGGTATAAACTTGTAACGGTTATAATGATGGCCGGAGATAATGTATCATCTTTATTATAACAATTAACATTTACGTCATATTCTAATTAATAGATAAGCCGTTAAACCAATGATTCCCAACTATGCTTATTCCCTTGTTAAAATCATTAGCTATTTTATCGGATCAATCTTTAGTATACAACCATAAAAATGTACTGTAGAATGTTGGCAATAAATCGAAAATTTCATTTAATTCAAGTAAAATATGATTTTCTATCAACGATTTCCCCAAAAAATAATTCTATTGTTTCATCGATGAATAACAATTTATAAAACGAAAACAATTATCTGAAAAAAAAAGCCTAACTAATAATTTATGAACTCACTCTATTGTATGTAGTATCTACATACATACATACAACATAGATATATGAAAGTGTCAGCGAGGGCTGTTCATAAAAATAAAGCGGCTGCTATCTCCATAAATATCAACGATTTCAAACCATTCATGCGTTGGTATGTATCTGTATACCATTTATTATCGGGATCACAACACCATACTGCGTATAGTGCCGAAACAAAAATAATAAAGGAATATCGCAAGGACAATAGAGCTCGTGACATAGGAAAAATGCGCAAAAGAGTTGTTACGTCGACAACGCTTCGCATTTCTCATCCTATACAATACAGACATTTTAATTCCTTTTAAAATGTTTTCCATCTGCAAGGTGCAGGTGGTACAATAATTGAATCAACGCTAATGAAATATTACGACTTTATCATTAGATAAATATTATTTTTATTCGATGAAATGCTATTAAAAGAACATACGAGTAGTGTACATACAGATATATTGTACAAATCATGCACCTATGGTCGGTGCTTGACTTAGTCACGAACAAAATAGGCTCGAGAAGTTCAAAACCATAACAACTAGAATAGTGCTCTCCTCGACATTTTGTAGAAAATTTCATGCTCTACAAAAAAGGTCTTACAAGTTTTCTCGATATATCTTATACGGTTAAAGCTGAATTCGTAAAAAAAGGGAAAACATCGCAAAATAACCCTAATTGATATCAAAAAACTTTTAAGACTTTTTTTGTAGAACATGAAATCTTCTCCAAAAAAGTCTGCGAGAGCACTATTTTAACTGTTATGGTTTTTAAGTTATCGAGCTAATTCTGTTCGTGATTAAGCCGAGCCCCAACCATAGATGTAAGATTTGTACTGTATAGGGTAATCATAAAGTAAGGGGTATACTTTAAAGTCTTATATAATTTCAAGAAATCAAGCTAGTAGCAAAAAGTAAATGGAATCTAGTTGGTTTTGGATTTGGATTTTACTGCATCTATGAGAAACAAAAAACTTATTGTTACAATAAAATTGTTAGCATGAGTGTCAAAACGAAATCATTCAATTTGAAGTTTTATTTTGAAATTAAAACTTAAGTAGACGTAGAGTTCAAACGATTCTGTAATTGCATTGGATATGAAAGAACAGGGTCTGTAAATAACCTACCAAAATCACGAAGGCCAAGAATTAATGTATCCAAGGTGCAGATTCGAGATTCTTCATGAAAATCAGAGGGAATCCACTAGCAATCAGCAGTGCAAATGCGATATCGAAGCGATTGCAATGGTGAATGGTGGAGTCAATACTCAAAACTGTGAAATCTGGTCTGCAGAAAACCCACAAGGAATCGTTCAACAAGGTCTTCACGACAAGAAAGTCACCGTTTGGTGCGGTTTTGCAGCTGAATTTATCATTGGTCTCTATTTCTACGAGGAAATGCAGAACGGAGAAGCCGTATCTGTAACTGTAAACAGTGAACGATACTTGCAAATATTAAGAGATTATGTTATTCCACAGCTGCAAAACGAGCACCACGAAATTGAAAACATCATTTTTATGCAGGATGGAGCACCCCCGTAGATCGTGTGTTAAGCAGACATTTCGCAAATTCATGGCCATCAAGATTACCTGACCTTAACTCAGCGGATTACTGACTGCGGAGTTATTTAAAAAGTTTAGTGTTTAGAAGGCGACCAACAACGCTACCTACAAGAATTAAAAGACAACATTATGGAGCAAATTCGTGCAATTCAACCAGAAATGTTATAGAATCATGTGTATAATTTGTAGGAAAGGTTGGTAATTTTACAACAACAAAATGGAGATCACATTTAGCAATTACCGTAACTGGTTTTGTGCATACTAAATTCCATTTCTTAAGCAATTAGATTTCATTTATCTTTTGTGATTAATTTAATTTGTTAAAATGTTTTAATAATTTAAAGTATATTCCTTATTTTATGATTACCCCTCTCGGCGAACTGAAGCTTCCAACAAATACTCCAATTTTAGTTATGAAACACGAGAATACAACGTTTTATTTTTGTTTTTACAAACAATATCCGAAGAAAATCTCAATGTTCCTCGAGTACGGTATTACCGATCATTCTTGAAGTACCTACGTATTATGTATATGTAGGTCGAAATGTAATCGCATCGGAATCACTCGTTCATTATTCCAACTTCTATCAAAACAAGATTGATTACGTTCTCTCTACCTGATGTCTATATACGCTTGATTGGGTAATGTTTCCGATAAAATATTTCTCTAATATAGGTACTTTTACTTCGATAACTTTTACATATGGGGTAATGTTCTTGTTAAGATTTTTTTTTAACTCTGTAGGCTGCAGCAGCATTCTAAGCTGTGTCCTTTGTTGTCTGAGTATAGCTGCAATTCTTGCTGTGTATTAATATGCCTACCCAGGATTTGTTACGACATTAACTCGTCGCTAGTAATATCGTGCTGTTAATTGTTTCCCAGCAACGAATAATACCTGCACAGCTTTCAATTTTATTGTATCCCCTATATAGTAATCAATATCCGTTCTCCTCCTAAAATCAATATTTTAATACGCAATAATATTATCAAATCGCGCCACTAAATGATGTATCTATGGTACATATGTATTGTATATACTGTCAAGATATTATAATAGGTTTTCGTTTACTTGAAGGAGGGAAGGAAAACGCGGTCAACCCTACAAAATTAATAGAACGAGCATTTACGTGGAGGGTGTTGTCTCGTTCTGAATCGATGCGATGCTATGCGAAAGCGTTAACTCGCGAGACAGAAAGCAAACATTAAAAATTGTTTACACGCCCTGCTTGCACAATAACGTTGGAACGTGAATATTGCCACCGCCAGTTCCCGGCCTCCAACTCTCGACCCCTCGATATATGCACATAACACACATACGTAGACTCGGGGACGGTGCAGGGAATTTCTGCGAAGCGTTACCTCAGAAATCTAAACAGCAACATTTAAAACGACCAACGCGAAGAAGCCGGAATATGCATTTCATTGGAAAATAATTGCGTTAGCCTTTTAACAAACGTTTACGTTTTAGATTTTTGATCTCTAGATTTACTATAGTTTCATGCAATGTTTTACAATTTAATTACAATGGACAACAATTAACGATCATGAATGTGGCGAGCAAAACCTACCACGTTATGAAGACGATGATTCGAATTATATTATGGTTCTAAACATCATCAGTACTTCGCCAGATACTCTAGAACGCCGTTTCGCTTCCTTCATATCTATAGGACTCCTGGCCGGCTGACTGACTGACGGCTGGCTTCCTAACTTAACGACTATTTAACATTGATGAGCGAGATCATTAGGTCGTAAGATGCGAAGCGCTATCTTCCGGGTGTGGCAAGAATCGAAGGCGAGGGACGGTTATTCCCCCTCGCCAATCCGCCACCCTATACTTTCCAACCTACTCTCGGCGAACTTTTCATCGAGTTTTAATTAACGAATAAAGTAAAGTAGACGAGAACTTGTTCGGCGAATTAAATACCTATCTCCGCCAGTATGCGATATCATGTACGTACATTCTGTATGTGGACACCTACGCTGCGGAATTTTGCGAGAGATGACGTGCAATTTTCTCCACTCAACACTGAAAGCAAATATTACTGCGATACGGAATTGTATCGTGTTGATTTTTAAATTTCCCAGCATTAATCGACAGAGGTAAACGGAAGTAGTGTTAGCTAACGGAAAATTCTTCTTTTTCTCTACGTACATAGATAAGAAAATTAGATGCAATGGAGAATTTGAACGTTTCGTCCGCCACAAATGCACAAGAAGTAATTCCGAGAGTACAGTGGAATGCAAACTGGTTGACGGGAGTTTTCCGGTCGGCAAAACATTCATTATACCGGCCGGCATCAAGCTTAAGCGACCGCAGAAACTCGTATCGAACTATAAACACTTTGCATGGCTTAGAGAAGCCGGGAATCCTCTTTCGTTTTCTCTCTTCGTCTCTGTCTCTCTATCCTGCCTCTTTCGGCAGGACGTGAAGGAGCTGTATCACAGTGTGGGGAACGAAGGTATTCGATGGCGCGAATAACTGGGATTCTTCCTCGAATTACAAACGACGTCGAAGGAAAGCATCTGCAAAGATGGAATTCTGAACCGGCTGGACTTTGGATACTATTCGCGGAAATTGTCTTTTGAGTGCCCGAGAAATGGATAATAAACACCCACACATCTTCGGACATATTTTGGGTGAACGCAATTCTCCACAATTCGCGGTATTTATTGTGACTTTGGAATGTCTTTTTCGAGGATATTTCAGGCGAAACTTCCTAACTTGAATGCTGAAGTGAAAAATTGAGTTTGTAGGAGACGGGGCCATCGGCAGAATTAAAACCTACCCTCCATATTCTGTAATCTTTTACAAAAAAATTATAATCGAGAGGTACTTACTCGTTTAAAGTAAAATACTTTCAGCAACGCTTTAACAATTTTATCTATACGTGTATGTTATCGCCTGTTTAAAATATTATTCTAAGAAATTGTAAAATGGTGAAATGGAAAATACGCGTAGGATTTACTCCGAGTATCTAATTGTTTATTTCCTGGAAATGCTAAGGGTAATCATGTGTACATCCTACGTAGGACGTGGACAGGTAATGGCCTGTTATGGAATACATTGGAAATTGCTGCCTTATTTAATGGATATGAAAACGAATGTTTCTGTTTATATATTATATACATACATACCTACATAGGTAAGTCGATATTTCAGGGAATTTGTGTCGGGAATATTGAACATGGAACAAAAACGAATCAGTTGTGTGAAAAACGCTCGAACACGTCGATTTTTGTTTTTTTGAGAGTATTGTTTTTAGTATATTTTCAATGGTTTGTAGTCAATTGTTTTTAATGGATGACGGCATCGAATATTTGTTTTAATAGCAATCCCAATTTTTTTGAGCAAATATCGATACTATTTTCTTTTCTGAATACGTGAGGTTTGAGTCTTACTGTTTAAAAATTATATATATTATATAAATTTCTAAATTCCTAACGTTATTGCAGAGAAGGCAACAGTAAAAACAATAAAAATTTAAATTAAGCACCGTCTGTTGCTTGGTAGTACCCTAAGCAACGGACAAAGTACTTTTAATTACATGGGTGGGTACATTCACATAAGTAGGCCGTGATAATTGTTTTTGCTTTTATTTAATCTGTCAACTAAATGTCTCAAATTAGTAATACCTACTTAGATTAGATAAGTCATCAATTATTGTCACGTTTGTGTTTAGTTTTGTTGTTTATCATTGTTGAGTTTCGTTGCTAGTGTTAGTTTTAAATTAAGTAAGAAGTGTTGATAAAAATGGCTTTAAATGAATCAGAACGTATTGAAATTTTAATGATGTATGCTTTCTGAACTTTTCAACCATACACATCCCAATCGCAGACCAATAAGATTATAAAAAAGTTTTCCCGAACTGGTAACGTGAGAGTTTCAAGAAAATCTGTTAAACGTTTTACTTTCCGTTGAGAAGAATCCTAAGGTATCCACCAAAATAGTAATGTTAGTCATATGACAGTATGGAGACAGTTGAAGCGCGCAAAATTTCATCCGTTTAAAATACATCTTTTACATGAATTGAATGAAGATGATTTTGATCGGAGAATGCAGTTTTGTGAAATAATGCAAAACCTGTACAATGAAAATCCATGTTTTTGTGTGGAACATAATATTTTCCAATGAATCTAAATGTTTCTTAAATGGTGCAGTGAACAGATACAATTCGCGATATTGGTCTACGCAAAATCCCCATTGGTTTGAAGAAGTGCATACTCAGTATAAACAAAAGGTTAATGTGTAGGAAGGCTTAGTAGTGGATAGAATATTAGAGCCGTATTTTTGGAATGAAACTCTGAACGCTGATGGGTATCTGAATTTTCTTTGTTTTGACCTGGTCCCAGCTCGAGCCATATTATTTCAAAATTTAGAAGATCCAGACATTCCTGCTGAAAGAATATGGTTGCAACAATATGGTGCACCACCTCATTACTCGGCATCGGTAAGAGTGCTTTTAAATGAAGTATTTGCCAATCAGTTGATTTCACCTCTTGATTTCTTCTTATGGGGAGATTTGAAAAACGCAATCGACAGGATGAATTTATCCATCGCTTAGGGCACTGCCAAACAACAGACGGAGCCCAATTTGAACATTTATTGTGATAAATGCTGCCTAAATTTATAAAATAGAAAAAGCATCCTTAATTTAACGGGTCGATGGCCGCAGTGGTTAGGCGGCTGACTATTGTTGTGAGAGGACGATAGGCGCCGGGATTCAATTCTCTGGAGGGACGGTGACATTTTTTCAAAGTTTAATCCCGGATCGATTTGCCATTCGCTGTTGGGAGCAAAGTTTAACAGCGCGGCATTAAAAGGCGATAATGCTGTCACAAAGCCAATTGAACACAACACACACACACAAAAACTACAAAGTTGCAGTGATAAAAGCGATACAGTTTACATTCAACTTAAAAAAAAATGCTTTAATTCTAGAGAATTTCTTCTTATAATTTTTAAACTTTAAGACACAAACGCCATGTTAGGGGTACCAGTATATTCAGAAAAGAAAATACTATCGATCTTTGCTCAAAAAATTGGGATTGCTATTTAAAAAAATATTCGATTACGTCATCCGTTGAAAACAATTGACTACAAAACATTGAAAATATACTAAAAACAATACACTCAAAAAACAAAAATCGACGTGTCCGAGCGTTTTTCACACAACTGATTCGTTTTTGTTCCATGTTCAATATTCCTGACTTTTGTTACACACTGTAGATAGATACGCGCTCAGAAGTTATAATCAATTTTTTTTTTTTTAATGTGGTGGGTGCTTAGTTGCAGTGACTCCGTAAACTGTATCGCTTGTCTGGCTATCACTGCAACTCTCGCGGTGTAGTTTTTGTGTGTGTATGTTGTGTTTAATTGGCTTTGTGACAGCATCATATCGCCTTTTATGATGCCGCGCTGTTAATCACTTTGCTCCCAACAGCGAATGGCAAGTCGATCCGGGATTAAACTCTCTGAAAAAATGTCACCGTCCCTCCAGAGAATTGAACCCCGGCGCCTATCGTCCTCTCACAACAATAGTCAGCCGCCTAACCACTGCGGCCATCGACCCGTCACTGCGGCCATCGACCCGTATATAATATATATAAATATAGTTAATAATTAAAAAAATAATCTCTATTTCCATTTAATTGCTGAAATAAATTAATTTGCTGAACAAAAATAATGGTAGAGATCATTATTTTCATTCGAATGAAAATATCTATCGCTTTTTATAAATACGATGATAACCTGAAAAATAAATTCTAGATATATGTATAGGTACATAAAAATCACATACACTAATTTAAAATGTTACATTTCTTCGCTCTCTCCTAATACTTATCCACCTACGCGCACTCGACGAATGAAACGAGCGCTAAAGTCAGTCATGGATTTTTGTGAATGGCGGAAGCGAGCTTAGATTCCGAATAACACCACGCTTCAGCTATACAAAGCTCGTATATTAGATCCAGAGAGGGAGAGAGAGAGAGGGAGAGGGAGCAACAAGACGAGTGAGAATAGTGTATACGTTGATATAATAGATATGCTTCGGACAGGACGGAGGCACAACAACTGTACAGCACACAGCACAGTACCGAGAATGGGAGAAGTTTCCGTGTGCACCGGAATAGCAGCAGGAGGCGACACGACGTGAATTTCAGTCACCGGCGAGCTTTCGTTTGAGGCGCATGTTCGACAGAATTTCGCTATTCAAACCGGTCTAGCTTTGACGACTTACTTGTATTTTGTACGTACAATATCTATACGCGTGTATCTTCTTATTTATATTGTATATGTAAGTGATCGGTGAATTATTTTCCATTTTGTTCGTTTTTTTCTTCCTAGTGGGGGTGATTTTCATTCCTATCGAGGTATCGTATTTTAGGTGTAATCTAGATATGGAGCGGCTCCTCGTTTATTTAATAATGTAATAAAAATATTTTCATCCTCGTAAAGATATCTCGAGTTATTTACCCTGCGTGTTTATTACTTAAAATTTAATTCAGTTTGTATTGCCAAATTCAAAGGAACAATCTGCCTGCGAGCTACGTATATACGAATGAAAGGACGAAGGAAATGAATACCTACCTACCAAAGGAGATATCCGAACAGGTCAAATACGCAGAAATTAATTCCTAAGATATTTACCTTTTAAATTAGTTGAAAGCTTTTGAGGCTGATGGAGGTTTCACGAATTAGATTCTTAAATAGAAAATCGTGAGTGAATTTTTTGATATTGAATTTTAAACGTGGAAAATTAATTTTCGTCTTTCGTTTATAGATAATACATACCTTACCATATTAATGTTACCACCACGTAAATTTCACTGATTTGGCTGTAATAATTACAGCTTAGAGGATCATTTAAAACGGTCCTGCATTTCTCAATTATTACTTTTAAAATGAAGATGGTCTTTCGCAAATTTTAATCGTTTCTTCCCCATAGCTTGAGTTCAGCGAGGCTTTCTTGTTGGTCGATGTGACTTCAACCCCAATTCTGCTAATAGTCTACTGAAAATTCGACGTAAAATATTTATACCAGAAGTTTGTGCATCTCGGTATATAAATGCCTTTTGTCTATTCCTTTTCACAATATCAACCAATCATCCTTCATCCATTTCGTTAGGCGTCTAACAACAGGATGAAAGTTTACGCTACAACTTTAATTCGAGATTAGATTGAGTAAGATAACAGCACTAGATTTAGCACTAGATCATTTGTCTGTATGTACTCATACTATACTTAAAACTTGTTATAAATATTTGTTGAACTCAACCTCGCCTTATACCTTTTCAAAAATGCGGTTATATGTTTTCTACCTGGTGGTAACATTAATATGGCAAGGCAATATACGTACTTACTCGTATACATAACAGTGACAGCTTTGTTAAACATGTTTTCAACATTTATTTCGCGTTAAAAATAAAAATACTTCCAATTAATCTGTATGTACAATAGATTAGCGTTCAGCTTACAAAGTAGAAATTATAATTTGCGAGATCCTACAAAGCTCTTAAGTTTCGTTAAATAAAGACGAGTGGAAAGTTCAAGTTGGTGTTTTGAGAAAGTACCTAATGAAGAACGTATGTATATACAGACTTGATTTCGCGGGCAAACGAAAATGTTTCTTTTTAAAAGTTGCAGGAATCCACGAGATAAGTGTGTATAAAACACGCGGGCACCGTGTAACAAAATTAATTTTTATTTATTAACTTTTCCTGCTTCTCTTTATTGCGCTATATTAAAAAAAGTCCAACTTAAATTTATTTTCCCCGTATATACCTAAGTGGATTCTGTTTTAAATTCAGATTTATTTAGATAAAAAAATTCCTTACAGAGATATTTTTTATTAATTTTGAGTATTATTTCAAAATAATACTTACCTCATGTTGAATTTTACATTTTTGTATAGCAGATTTGCGCTATAGAAGACTGTAAGATAATAAAAAAAAACATTGTCATCCTGTATACCATATTACTTATAATTAAGGCCCAAAGTTACAGTACAGGGTGGGCCACTTAAAATGATGCAATGAAATTATGGTCAAATTAAATAAGAAATTTAAAATCGGACCAACTAAAGTTATAGAGTTCTAAGGGAAGCACATTGTAATAAAAATGTACATTTTATTCCATTCGTCATAATGTCATATCAAACCCAATTTGCATTTATATGGGAAGTGGTATTTTTGTTGCAAATTTCTTAAACAGATAATTTTTTCACGAATAACTGTATAAAATATGACCAATTTTAATAAGAAATGAAATCAACAACTTTTTGAAATTGCCGCCAATATTGTTATTTACCTGATGCATATTTGCGTAAAACGCAAAATTTGAATTGGGCTCTAGATATACATATGTCATTAAATGTCACTTGGCAACTGACAAAGATTCAAAATTAATTATTTTAATGTTTAACTTATGTAGAAACAATAATTTGGTATTGAGTGTTTGATTTATAGACCGACTTGCATTAAATCTGCATCGGCAAGTGCAAAAACATTCGCCGTTGGCGGTTTGAGCTCGTATACTGAGCGATACAACTTCCCTGACTTTTATAAACATAATAATTTAGTGATTTTATTGCGCAAATAGTACCTGTATAGGAAGGCTGCTCTTCGGTTCTCGGGTTCTCTGCCGTGTAGAAAAGTTGTGGTACTTGACGTTTCGATCATCTTCATCACTTCACTTCACTTCTGAAGAAGATCACGACAAGATGATCGAAACGTCAAGTACCACAACTTTTCTACACGGCAGAGAACTCGAGAACCGAAGAGCAGCCATCAACAGCGGCCGTGAAAGCCTGAAGACTACTTGTATAGGAAATATAGTCAAATAGTTATTATTATAATAGATTTCGTAGTTTACTTCATATTTTAAATTTAGCAAATTACACTTTAAGATAAGCAAATGACAGAATATTTAGTGATTTTAAGTCAAATCTGACAAATAATGTCATATACGTTACGTAAAGTTTCGGTAAACTAAGCTTGATACTTCGAACCCGCGAAATTTAAATAATCAAATTTCATTCTTTGCTATTGCAAACATAGTTGGATTACTTATATTTAATAAATGATTGTGATGTGTTACAAATACCATCTTCTTACAATACAGTGATAAAAATCATAAGCGTGTTATTTAATAAAATGCAAATTGATTTCGGCATGACGTCATCATGAATATTATAAAATTTACATTATTAATAAAATGTTCTCCTCATCTACCACTATAAGTTTAGCTGATCGGATTTTAACATTTTTATTTTGCTTGGCCGTTCTAGTGCATCATTTTAAGTGGTCCACCTGGTATATGCTTAACGAATTATAAATTTGGGATCCAGATGGAGTATCATGACGACAAGCATTACCAATATTGCTAAAATTTAAGTGGCCAACTTTCATTCATAAAATCATATTTTAATGAAGTCTGTAAGTTTCAAGTTATCTATCAGTTTCCAATTACGCCAATTATACATATGTTTATGAAGGGATCTGTATTATCATACACAAAACAGGCCCCTTTCGAAATTCCTTTTAATTTTTACCTCGTCCAAATCTCTGCAGCAATTTTGGACTGTTTATGGTGACAATCGCGTAGGACTTTTTCAAAATAACCAGAGGGGGGGAAACAACGCAAATAAAATAAAATTTTATACGTGTTCTATCCAGAAAGCATCGGGTTATATCTATGTATGTATGTATGTAGTTGGATTGTGGGAGTATTGAATCGAACCTTTTTTTTTCTCTCCGATTCCAGCGTGGAAAATAAACCCGTTGGCCTCGTTATTGTAGTTTGTTTATCACGTACCTACAGTATCGGCAATGCTCTTTTTTACAACGACTTATAAACTCGCAATTTTATTGAGAGCAACATTTGCGTTCGGGGATATTGTTTAACCGTCGTCCCTTTTATCCAGTTGATGATGATGGTATTGTGGTATTCTCGCCCTCATCTTGTAAAATAGATTACTGTACCGAGTTCAAACTGTTCGGCTTTGTAAACGTCCGGGGTGTTTTATTGCCTTCCGAGTAATATCGGTCGAGTTTAGAAGGAGGTCCACCGAAGATTCTCACGAATACACGACTCCGATATGTCCGTCTACACAATTGATTGAAAATGTAAAGTTCAATTCGCGAAATTGACATTGTATGGTGTATATATTTATTACTACCCCACGCTTTTTCTTTTCTTTTTTTTTAACCAATTTAGGTCGAATTCTCGCCGCTCTTTATCGTTTTATTTTCCCCCGAATTTACGTTGTCATCGTCTATATAGAATGAGTTCATGGTCCTAAAACTTAAATGAACTGGAAAAAAGTCTCCTTCACAATAAAATATCTTCATATAATGGATTCTCCTCTCAATTCCGCTTCTATATCATAGGTCTTTCGTGGAACCTTTTGTGTCGTTTTTTTACGCGAAGGCTATTCGGTTTAGAGACGGCTCTTTTATATTTGGGCACCGAAAACTCGATTTAATTCATTCCTGTTCTTCTTTTTTGTCCCCCCGTCCTTTCGAATGCAATAGTAAACTGTTTTATCGTGCATATTTGGATAATAATTTAATGTGTTCCTATTTTTTAAATTTTATATAGGAAATTTTAAAATCGCTTTGTTATATGTGAAATTACATTGTTTATCACCCTGTTATTGGTAAAATTAGTCTGAATAACATCATCAGCAATTTCTGGAGTTCGTTCTCGTTTTGTAACTGTTCATTATCTTCTAAACAAAAATCAACGTTTACAACACCGTTCTGTACTTCATTCCAATTTTGAAACTATATTTGATGTAAATTAATTGTTATATTTAATTAAAATAATATATATATAAATATATAAATATAAAAATGAAATAGGAGAAATTGTAAACATGCTATTAATAAATGTAATTATTCTTTCTTTGGCCAACTTCTACTTTGGACCTTTATAAACGTTATTAGTTATTAAATGTAACAATTTTTATAATCATTGGTAGAGATACAATCTAAAAGTATTAGACACGAATGAAAAAATGTTTATGTAGAGTAATATGCATGTACCATCTTTGGCAAATTAAATGCGCTTATTTTTATCGGGGAATGTTGATTTTGTAAATAAAGGCTTTGCTTTAAAGTGAATTGAATTATTCTAAAGAAGTTCATCAAAGCAGTACTCTCTTTTAGAGAAATTAAATTTGCTTCAAAGTATAGCCTTTATTTAGTAAATGCACCTTCCTCGCTGAAAAATTCGCATTTAATTTGCCAAAGATGGTACATATAAATGTATACAGGATGTTTTAAAAATAGTGTCGGATACTTTACTCGCTTATAGTTTTCGTCAAGGCAAACAAAAAAGTTTTAATAAACTTAGGTCCGCAAATCAATTCTTTCATAGATAGAGGTGATTCTAGTTTAGGCTGTAAAATAATTGTTTATTTGTAGAATTTTCACGTTTGTCTTTTCTATTAAAACGAAATGGCTTTCTATACAAATTCAGAGATGGCCGATATGCATTTCATGTCCAGTCGTGCTAATGGTAATACTTATGAGGAACGGCGAATCGTGCAATTTCATCGGATAAATTGTTTTCATGACCACATCAACGATTAACTGAAAATGGTTCATTTATTGTTGAAAAACATAATGCCGGACGACTAAGATCAATGGCAACTCTAGAAACTGAGGAAAATGTTCTCTAGCAAGAGTAGAAGAAAATCCGAATATCAGTACCAGAACAATAGGCTAGGGAGCTAAACATCAATGCTTGTGTAGTACGGAAGATTTTGCGAGAACAGCTGCTATATCCTTATCATTTGCTTTATTACCTTCGGATTATGTTTCCAGACTTGCTTTCTGTAGAATCACATCAAAAAAACTTATCTAAAATGAAAACTTTGTTGCTAATATTTTATTTACTGACGAGGGGCTATTTTTACAAACAATACAATAATGAATTTCCACAACAACCTCGTTTGGGCGGATGAAAATCCTCATGCTGTTATGGAGACAAGACATCAACACCGATATTCTGTGAACGTTTGGCCATTTTGTATTTTTGGAAATTGTTTGATAGGCCCAAATCGTTTAAATGGCGAAAATTATCTCAACTTTTTAAATAATATTTTACCCCCATTACTAGAAGATGTTCCTCTACTTGACAGAGTTAACCAATCGTTTTTGCACGATAGTGCACCACCACACTTCGCTGTCGCAATAAGGCGATTTTTAAATGAAACTTACAACAACAAATGGATAAGACGGGGAGGTCCTGTGCCATGGCCACCTAGATCCCCTGATCTAAACTCACTTGATTTCTGCATTTGGGGATATTTAAAGCAGCTGGTATATTCAAGGCCAATCAATAATGTGGGTGAACTACAGCAGCGAATAGAAAACAAATGCCACACACAATCAAACAAAATCCAGGGTTTTTTTGAAAGAATACGAGCTTTCTTTCGGCGAACATGTGAAGCATGTATACAAATGGCAGGTGGATATGTACCTACATCTTCTTTAGGCTGCTTTTTTTGTGAAAATATTTAATTCAATAATAATAAGAATTTTTTAATGAGAGTAGAAATTCATTTTTATCTGTGAAACAATTGATTTGCGGACCTATGTATATTAAGACTTTTTTGTTCGCTTTTACGAGAACTATAAGCGGGTACAGTATCCGACACTTTTTTAAAACATCCTGTGTAATATTATACCAAGACTTTATTTATATTGAAGATGTGTTTATATATTTATCAAAACTGTCACTGTTTGTGGAAACGAATAATTTTGTTTAAATATGTGCCAACGTTAAAATTTTTTCCAAAAATAATTCACATTATCTCACGATAAACTAGATCATGTTGTATCTCTCCTTAAGTACGAAATTCACACTGAAACCTCTTCATAATTAACGTTTTAATTAACTTCGCTCCAAGCTCTCGGACTTTCCATTAAAACAATAAAACCGAAAAACGAATGAGAAACGCCAAGTTTTCTATTTTTTTACGAAAAACAAAAAAAAAACAAAAAGCGACTAGCGAAAAGTGATACTGTAACGCGATAAAACGATCAAATTTTTTTCAATTTTCCACTCATCATTAGAGAATGGTTAGGGAACGGGACCGAAGAATGAAAGGAGTAACGGAGCAACAGAGAGTTTGGAAAAAGCGCGAATTCGCTGGATTCACGCCTCCGAAAATTTAGCGCCCTTTCCGTTGACGGGCCTTTTGTCCCAGTTCCCTCGAACCAAGCCGCCAGCGAAGCGCTAACATAATTTTCCCGGTAATTTTTACAAGTTTGATAACGGGCCCTCGTCGACCTCGCTCGGGTCTCCCTACGTAAGTACTTTGGCACATTCCGGGACGTTCATTTCACGCGAGTCGGTGTTTTAACTGGATCCTCTGCTACCGGGAAGTATTATGTCATTCTTTCCTTTTTTTTCCGCACTTTAAGTTTGTTTGGCGCGTTCATTTTCAGGCTCGCAACGATAACGACGTCGTCTTCTTATTCTTATTTTTTAATTTTGTATACGCTTCGTAATGATGTACTAAGTATATAGTCCTATATATGTATGTACTATTTAGAGGAGGGAGATGTGGCATTCCTGCTAATGAGTCGGGAGAAACAGGAGCAGCCATCATCAGTACTTTAATTACGTTTAATTTTAATGTGGGCGACAATTTCAAATATTGGATTTTCACGTTCTATCCTATTATAACTACATATTTCAAGTTTCAGTAAAACATACATCTAATATATAAGGTAATACTTAATTTTAGTAGAAAATAAGGTACCTAAACATAAAATAATATGCAAATAACATCAGAACTGTAAGATAGTGAGACTAAGACGACGGAGCGTTGAATTAGTGATGGTGATGATAACAATAGTGTGCAGAGTGTGTCGTCCATCGTCTTCGTCAGCGGGAACACCATCAGAGGCGGCAAATAGCTACGTTGACGCGACAAAGGTCGTCATTCTGTGATGCGATTGCTGACGTGGAACTCCCTCATCATGTTCGACATCGTATTCGTGTTCTTCCTCTTCCTAATAGGGGTCACGTGTTTGGTGTACTACTTACCCGGACGAAGAACAGCACCAGGCTCGCCCAACAGCTCCGATTACGACGACAATAGACCGTTGCAGTGCTACGTGACCGTCGCGTCGGCCGGGACCGGAGTCGTACAAGGATCGCCGGTCGATCATGTTTAAACATCTTCTTCCCGGAGGAAACAAGATAATGAGGATAGCAGTGGGTATCTACATTTACATCTATTTCAATTCTTAATTAATTCATTCATATTTTTCTTTAATCAAATCAATAAGCGCAAATGAATTAGGTACTCAAAGTTTAATTACCGATTTTTCGCAAATGAAAAAGTACTCTACTACGCTCTCTCAGTTTTAGCCTTCTAATAAATTAATAACCTGTTGGTTGGTTAGAGATTAATGCCCTCTCCATTATACCCAGCGAACGGTTTTTTTTTCACGTGAAATTCGTTTGAATGATATTTTTTCGATTTGTAGAAAAGCCGCTTACGCGAATCTCACCGAATTTTTTGCGATTTTACGCGTTTATTGCAAATTTCGGATTAATTGAAAATTGAGCACAAATATTTGATGTTTTGGGGAAACCGTGACATAATATGTACCTATTCACTTTCATTTTAAATATTGGAACGTAAAAACGACAGGACATGTTCGTTTGAATTTTTTACGTTCTTATTTTATCGGTAAAATAGGACATTTACATTTTTCTTTTTAACAATGGTACAATTTTTCAAAAAATTTAATTATCTCCTAAACTATCAATTTTAGGTATAAGACATGTGGTACATGAAAGATGTAAAATTGGACGCCGAAGATGATTAAGGGTGCCATTTGGAAAAATTGAATTATGGTTCTTCAGAATTTAAACAGTTAACTTGCCATAGTACAGTAACCACGCAATGTAGACAGCCGTTCTCGGCGCTAAAATATACTCCAACATGTTAGTTAAGCATGTTATGAATTCTAAATTGATATCCGAAAAATCGAGTGTTGTCTGATTTTTTGAATAAATGTCTGCTATAGCCAATTTTTTTTATAAAAAATCGAATAACTACAAAACGCACGAATCGAATACAAAAAGCTAAAGATATTTATAAAACTTAAGGACAGGTAAATCCAAATATGTAAAAATATACAGGGTGTTCCATTAAAAATAACAACGTAGATGGCGACTTCCGGTATAAGCGGAAGCGCTAGAAATCTAATAATATTTTGTAATTTTGAATTTTCAAATTTATATTTTGGTCAAAACCCTATAAACTTCTAATGAACGGTCTCGTTGAGACACCCTGTATATAAGAGAGTATAATGAATATGGTATGGCGGTGTTCTAAATATGAACGTTGAAAGTTTCACCACATCCGAACAAGTTGGTAAATGTAACATAGGTGTACCTACCTATGTATATCTACATACGTATAATGTGAATAGAACGGCCTGCTTAGGCACTCAGGCACTTGTAACTTTTCAATTTTCGTCCGGGCGCTTGTTCCATTCCCGGTGACCTTTTTCCAGTTACAATAGCTATATAGGAAATTGTTGTCGGTTCTACCGTTTGCAAACTTCGAATGGATATATCGTACGAAATCGCCGCTCGATTTTAAACTTTCTACATATTTTGTTTATTTGAAACGAACGAGTTTGTTTACATCGTCATGAATTGTTGATTCTGTTTTATCTATATACACATACATACATATGTACAACATACATACATGATTGCAATCCATATTATTAGGTTAGTTGCGGTTGAATACCATCACCCACCTATATACTGATTCAACACATCTGTTATGCGCCGTCATACAGTTTACAAGTCAAATTACAAGTATGTAAATGACGAATCGAACACATCCACTTCACAGGAACGGATCGGAGCAAAGCAAGCAAGCAACGAACAGGCAGTCTGACAAGCAACTAGAGTGTGTACGACAATATATGGCGCTAATCCGTGTTTGAATTGTCAGAGTTCGCACCACTACACAATCATCTCCTGCTAGGTAGGTATTCGGGTTTCCATCGATAATTCGCCCGAACAATTTATTCATTTAGATGGAGTTATTTTAACACTTACTGTAGAGCGAAACAGATTCATTAATACGAGAGTGATTTTTTTTAAGTTGTCATTTGTTTTCAGGAATATCACCGAAAAGATATCAACAAAATCAGGGTATGCGATTAAAATAATCTATTGTCACGACATCAGAATTTTTTGTGATCCTCTGTATAATCGAAAATAATTTCATGAAATGCGTTTATACAGTACATATGTCCCCGGATCGACTTTAAAAGAGGAACAATTTTTTTATTTTTGATTTCTCAGAAAATTTCACACTTGATAATTTACTCTGCTTGTTTTCAAACCCCCAAAACACAAATTACTTTTTATTTCACTCGAACGGTTCTCAAGATAATATCATTTTCTTCAAAATTTGGACTTAACATTTTTTTCCCGTAATTTTTAGTAACTGTAGTAGGTGGATTTCATCGAGCAACAAAATTGTTACCATTTAAACCGCAATTTAGGCAAACTTTAGACAATGGAGATGAAACCAAACATATGGATTTTTGTTTAGAAATGGGCTACAGAGTTTTGGTCGATTCAAATTTTGATAAACAAATTATATTCTCCGATGAATCAAAACATTCAATTAACGAAGTCGTTTCGTCTCAACATCGCCAACTTTAGAATTACTTGTCGCAGAAATGTTTTATAAAAGTTCATGTGTGGTGTGAGGTTTTGTACGATGGCATTATTGGCCCATATTTTTTGATCAAAATTTAAACCGTAATTCATATTTGGAAATGTTGCCAAATTTTTGGACATTGGGTACCTTGTTTATTATGCTTATTCTTCGCTCGAGGCTCAATACAAAGTTCCATGATAACTGGATAGAAAAAGATGGTCCCATAATTGAATAGAGAACTAATTGATTAAATAAAAATGGACTTTGCATATTTTCTAGCAAGAAAATTATATTATTTCGAGAACTATTCGAGTTAAATAAAAAGTAATTTCTGTTTTGGAGGTTTGAAAACAAGCAGAGTAAACCATCAAGAGTGAAAACTTCGGAGAAATCAAAAATAAATTTGTTTTTCTTGTTTTTGAGTCCATCCGGAGACTTTCTATATATCAAAATTCTAATTTAAGTAACAATCGAGCTGTATATAGAAGCCCAAACTTTTTATTTATAATACCGAGCTTTTCTCTCACAGTTTATTGTTTATTTTATTGTTGCGCATGGACAATTTTTTTCTGGAAAAGTTTGCTGATGAATCGCGTGGATGGCTATTATAGAAATTTCCATTTTGTCAAGCGCGAATGTAGATTGTACTCTGCGGCGTGGTAATTTTTTTGTCCTGATAAGGGGATAATAAATATCGAACTGCTATATAAAAGACCCGGTTATATTGCGAAAAAACGGACAAAAATACATTTTTTAATGCAGAAGCAATAATAAATGTGCGAGTTTAATGTGATTATAAACTTGATAAATTGTAAAAAATTGGATTATGCATTGAGCACTAAATTAAACAATTAAACCTGTAATACAACAGGACTATTAATATAGTCGAAATTGACTTTTCTATTCAATTAAAGAGAAATATTTCATGTCTTACAAACATACATAGATTTGACATTGAATTTGTTAGGGATATACCGATTTAAATTAACAAAAATGTAAGCTATTGCAACAAGTAGGTATACTGTTATTCATTATAATTAGTAACAATAATAAAATCAAGATGCATTGACGATGATTCTTCCATAATCTTGCCAAAATATCATCTATCCTAAAGGATACAAATAGTGCCATCACAATAATAAAATTAAAGCGAATTTACGAGGTATTTTCAAATCCTGACGGAGATATCTCGATCACGAATGACATCGCTTCCATCGCCGTTTATATCGGCGAAATATTTCACTAGGACACCGCTCAAATTTATGTCGTTCTATACCATACCTACTATTCTTGTCTGCTGCGATAGTAATAAGTATCAAGATAGCGGTGGTAGCAAGCACTTAACGTAACGTTTCCGTAAAACGTACTGCCGCAGGTGAGACGGAGCAATCCTCTTACTTTGTTTTCTCATATCTCCTGTCAAGGACCAGGAACTCATCCTTTGAAACGTATCTAACGCGACAACGACGACATCTTAATGAAACGCATATTTCCTGATTTTTTTTTTCATCGTATAAATGTATGTAACGTATACAGTGCCGTGCAAAATAAACTGATGTAGTAGGTACACTTACATAAATATATAACACTTTTGGCTTCCATAGTTATCAAGTCATTTCGACAACTAATATCAATAACGAAGGCGTTATCTAATACCGGAAAAATAGACCGTTGTATATCGATAATATAATGTCAATATCAGCAACAAGATCCGGTATCGTAGGCCATGTTATAGCTCAGCACTGTACGGGATATGAAGGGTATTTATGTAGAAGAGCGAAACATTAAAACGAAATAGTTTTGTAAATTATCGATCGATTGTTTCGAAAAGTAGGTGACGGTGTTAACGTTCAGCGATGCCCCTACAAAATAATGATTTAATTAATGCTGAATTAAGCGATCGTGGGATTGGCAGATTATTAAATTAACCCGTTCTCTTCCTTCAATTATACAGTTCCCCCGGTTTAAATACGCTGTTGCTGCTGACGACCGCTACTATCGTGGGGGTTTTCAAGGGTCGAGTACCGTGCCACGTTGCGTCATCGTTACTTGATTGACGAACCACGATATTATTAACTTTCTTTTCTTTTTTCCTTTAGCACCTCAAGTGCGATGATTTTTTTACTTTTTTTCCCGGATTTTCATCAACGAATATTCTCGTTAACGATGAAATAATGAAATTAGCTGGCATCAAAGTCGGCGCCTACAAAGTGATTAAAAAATATTTATACGAAATTTTGCCGGAAAATACGTAATTCACTTATTAAAGCTGTATTTCGCGGCGGTTTCGTCGAGATGGCATGGGAACGATTTGAATCTAATCTAGACGGGGATCGGAAAAAGAAACGAGATTCGAAAGCAGCGGAAACCAATAAACGTCCAATTTATCAAGTTAGTTTAGTTTATTGGATGTTCTCTATATAACCTAAACGAATCGAAACAGCTATAGACATGTAAGGAACCAACAACACAACAGCTGAACAACAACAACAACATCGCAACCAATTGAGAATTGGAAACTGCCTGCCGCGGAGTCGGGAAAGAGTGAAATTGTACGGAAATGATTGAAAAACTTTCGTTTTTTTTTGCTTTTTCTTTAAAAGGAAACGGAGAGGAAACGCGTTGTAATTTAAGACGAAAACAATAAAAAGAAACCGGTAAATATATACGGTTTTTTTTTTTTAATTTAGTATCATCGTTATAAAGAGTTTGATTTTAATGAGCTGCGGATTTAATTAATTGGATGATATAAGGATACAGTTTGTCTGTTGTTAATCAACGTTGTCTTTACCTATTGTAACACTAGTTGCAATTATTAGGTTTCCGATCAGTGATTGTATGTACAGTGATGTGCTTTAGTATCGAGGGTACTCGGTACTCGGGTATCAATCGTACTCGCCGCTATTGTACATACTTGAATTTTCCTTCGAATAATAACATAAAATATAACTTTTGTAGAACTGAGTTGCCAGAACTGCATTGGCTGAAACTAATTGGTCTTTTCTTTTAACACATACAAACGCCGACAATGCTACGAAGAAGTTTTATACATGATGGTTTATTCACTACTGGAAAGATTTGTACCTAAAATTAAATATTGTAATCGTCGATATCCACATTGGTTTAACAATAGCATTAAACACCTTATCTGCACCAAAAGCACTTGGATTTTTAATTAGATCATGTATAGAAGTTTCAACATCTCTACAATTACAACATTGTAGTATACATTAGTGCGAAGTCGGCTAGAATATGCTTCTATTGTCTGGTTTTCCTACTATACATACCAACACCTGATGCTGGAAAAGGTTTAAAAGAGATTTCTAAAATACTTAACATTTAGAATGACGGGGACATATCCAGAACGTAATAGGGATTACGCTACTTTACTTGCCACATACAACTTCTCAAAGCTTATCCGATCACTACGGTGTCAGATTTTTGTTGGATTTATTGTACAACAAAATAGATTGTCCTACCCTTTTAGATTACTTTCATTTCCATGTTTCCTCTTGTAACACACGCGTGGATGCGACGTTTAGAGTTCGCAGAGCTAGGACAAATGTTATGTTGAAGTCACCTGTAGCATATATTTCACGAAACTTCAACATCTTTGTTACCGATTTTAATTAATCTCATTTATGTATGATTACGATTACCTCTATCAGGATAATTGCAGGATTAGAAACAACCTCGCATACTAGAATATTGTATTATTTGTTGTATTTTCTTCTGGGTATTTGATTTTTTTAATATGTGGTGGGTGCTTATATGTGGTGGGTATTGCGGTGTAGTTTGGTGTGTGTAAGTTGTGTTTAAATGGCTTTGTGACAGCATCATATCGGCTTTTGTGATGCCGCGCTGTTAATCACTTTGCTCCCAACAGCGAATGGCAAGTCGATCTGGGATTAAACTCTCTGAAAAAATGTCACCGTCCCTCCAGAGAATTGAACCCCGGCACCTATCGTCCTCTCACAACGATAGTCAGCCGCCTAACCACTGCGGCCATCGACCCGTTTAATTTAGATATTATTAGTTTGTATTCCTGTTATTTAATGTCTATAATTCATGTCCTGTAAATGTTTTGTCGTTGGACAAATAAACTATTATTATTATTATAACGGCACTTTGAATCAGTTTTAATGGACATCACTGTACATACGCCTTAAAAATGAAGAATATAGAATGACTGGATTATCAGCTAAACATAATATCATATAAATAAATACAATCATTATGTATGTGCAGTCTTTGTAATTTTAGTTGTTTAAAACGAGCATTACCTAACGGTAGTTTAGTTAAAAGCTTTTAAGGTTCTGTGCCATTATTCTAAAAGATGACATCGCAAAAAAGGCTGTTCAAATCCGGACACGACCGAACGAACAACCTTAAATAAGCGGTCCTATTACTTACTACGACTACACTACAACACATAATGGAGTTTACACAGAACAAAAGAAGCGAACGGTCCACAGTTCGTTCCCGCTCGCCTTGTATAATGTACACATCACGTAACGAACGACTAGTCCGTCGCCCAGTTACGCGGACGTATGTACCTAATGGGGTAAAAAGCAGTTTCGGACGTCACATCCCGAAACTTCCTGATTAAGATTAATAACGTAACCGCTACTCTACCAAACACTGCTATATTACGTGTAATAATAGCATCGCGTGTTGGGAGATTTCCTACCGCTGCCGCCACCATACTCGTATCTATATATACCGTTCCTTAATTAGAAAGGCAAGCGGAAAAGAATTACGCCCGTTATTTTTTCGGACGCTAACACCCCGTCATAATTTAATGGCATTAAAAGAACGTTTAAGGATACCCCGCGAGCAGTCGTGATTTATTATTTAAGCGCCGGCACCGTAACGATTTGTTAACCGCATACACGAAGATTTTATGGATTTGCTAATTTCAATTATTAAACTTGTTGGGATTAAATATTGCGTAAATGATGTAATAAATGATACTCCTATATTATATTATCTTGGGTTGTACAAACTCTGTTGTTGTATTTACCTTAATACAATGGAAATAATTTCAAAATTTAACAGCAATTAATATGTAGTATACCTACTTATACAACATAAACATACACAAACGTATACTTATGTATGTACTACATTTATAACGAACGCTCTCGTATTAGATACGAACATATTCCACATACTTGACGCGAAGTTATCTCGGAAACTTCCGCAAGTTGTAATGAAATTTAAAGCCTACGGTATACAAACATAGCACATATATACTTATGTACAAGCGTGTATTAAAATAACACATGCTATCTATATTAGTAAGTATATTAACAAGGTATAACTTGAACGTAACAACCACGCACAGCGATTGAAGCACGTTTATTTAATTGATGTAGGTACTTGCATAATATATAAGTACAAATCCATAGTCCATCTGTATGATGTACCTATGTATGTATGTACAGGGTAAATAATTTGTAATCATGTTTTAATTTATTCTCAACATGAAATTTAAAATATGTGTGATTCGTCGATCTTCATATCAAAAAATAGATTTATTAGATTGCCTTCTTTCCGAGTAACGATTAAAATATGTTTCACGTGCAGCTTCAGCATTATTATTATTGAATAAAGCATTCCAACATATTATCATACTTTTCGTAATTTTCATAAGCCATCAAAAATAATTTTATTAGGTTGCCTTTTAATTACACGCCTACGAAAAGACTCCACACGATATATATCATTGAAATGACAAAAAAAAACTCTTTTTAATGATATCATAGGCAACTATATGTTCCATATAAAAAAATACAACACTTTATGTCCTACCTGGAATTTCGAATTTTTTTTCAAAAATTCTCTAACGCCATTGCATTCTAAACAAAAAAGTGCCTCAAGAACGTAAAAGTCATTTTTGTCAATTTTCATAAATAGCCGAGATATCGTGATAAAACGAAAATGGGAAAAATCGAATTTTCAGGGATAACTCGAAACCGAAAGCCGATAGCCAAATTTGCTTTTCACCATCATCCTCTTCTCGAAAAAACAGATCGAAGATGCGTGGTCCGTTTTTTGATACCTCTTATAGTTACCGAGATCCCCTATTAAAACATCGAAATTTGCCCACCCTGTACATATGAATAGATTCGATGTAAAGATATTCTCCTTAAATTTACCTTATCCTCTGACTACATATACGATATTGGGGCAAAACCGAATGATGGCAACGAATATAAACGGGCGCAAAAGCGCGAATGGGAATAGCGTTCGTCGACTATATACATATTTGAACAAAAACGACAAAGGGATCCGTCTTAGGTAGGGTATGTATGTATATAAAACGTATGTAATACGTTTGTTTGCTTTAGCTGCCGAGGAAATTTGTTTTTGTGTTCGCGTAATAAGATTTTGGGGTTGTTTTCACGACATCCATCCCCTTATATCTATATACACTCATATATGTATGTATGTCTCTGCTGAATAAAGTAAGTTATTTTCGTAGAAGATGCCACGTGTATAATTCTCATCAAGTTATTTCTACCGAGACTTACACATGTACACATGTAATTGGTATGAAAAACGTTTCCTATTTCGTGTATGTACATAACTACTTGTCATATATGTATCTAATACACACGCCTCCGTCCTACTACAACTTCGTCAGTACATGACACGATTATTTCCTACATTGCAATATACTCATCATCATGACCTGCTGATGAGGCTGAAAATCATATCTCCGTAAATACAAATACAATTTGAATTTCTACCAAATTCTTAATTTAAATTAAGATATTATTTTTTTAACTGAATTTGTATGTTTGTGCATATATGTCATCTCAACCAAATATAAAGTCTGTCTTCTTTTTTGTTGATCAAATATTTTTTGCGTACGAGAATTTAATTATAGCAGAGCTAAAGTACTTACAAGCCAAACAAACTCTCTATTTTTTTTTTATATTTTCTTATACCATTAATTTTTTTGCATAAGCATCTAAAAGTCTGTAAGAACGTCGCTGTTGGTACTTTACTCTGCCGTACTTCATTGATGTAAACGAGAACTTTAAGGCGTAATACCGTCAGTATTAACTTAATGTTATCGTAGGCGAAGAGGATATTCTTATTTCCCCGAGAACATAAAGTCCCACGTTACAGGAAACCTATAGCGTACAAAGCCGATGAGTCTGATGAGCTAAAGTTAAGAAAAAGAAGAGAAAAAAAAAACGTAGAAACGAAATAATAGTCGGCGATTTTCAATTTTCCCGATTTAAGATAATCCGAGTCGGCGTGTTTTTTCAAAGTTCATAAAGTCTCCTCTCACTTACGCCTACTCTTCTATACAGCCCAGGTTCCTATCCGTCTATCTCGGCGTGCTCATCGTCGCCAGCCATCGTTGTCACTTCCTCGAGACTCAATTTAAGGGATTTACTGTTTCGCTTCGCTCTCTCGCTTGCTCGCGCCATCTACGAAAGTGTACTTTCCCTCGTCCACTATATCTATCTTCTATACGAAGACGAAGAAGAAGAAGAAACAGTAATAGCACAGTTGTTACAGTTCAAGGAGGAAAGAGGGAATTCAGTGGAAGTATATCGCTCGCGGCGATTCTCTCTTTCTCTCTCTTTCTCTATACATAGATATATCGTTTTATAACTACGAGGAGAGTAAAAGCTCTCGCGACTCGGTCCCGCTTTATTGTTTTTAGATACTGGGCGGTGCGTGTTGGCACGACGATGGACCGATTGAGCGACTATCTTCTTTCCGTTTTACCGGTTCCGTCGACGATGTCTAGAATTAATCGTCGGAACGTGTGAAATTAGACGTTTTTTTTTTCTTTTTACGTCGATGAGGGTGCTGTTGCACGAGAATCGTACGGAACCTGCACTTGCGCCTCCTCTAATGATGGTATTTAGCGCAGGATTGTATGTTATGTTTCGTACGTGAGAATCTATAAACGTCGAATTTAGATTAGTTTATAGTATTAACTCGCCGGTGACGAACTGCTGTTCAAGCTGTCAATAAAAAAAAGTTTAAGAGCGAAAAATCTGAACTTTTAGCTAGGTCTAACTAAACATCAACATCAACTAAATCTTGTTAAATCTTGTTCGAGAATTATTAAAAATAAATACACTGTATAATAATAATATTTTGCTCACGTGCATATAGCAGCGACGTATTTTGAAATTCCTTCCGAATCGTTTAATTTAATTTAATTTTGTAGGGCGCTTTCTAATCTACCCGAATATCTTCTCTTGTGCTTTTGCAGTATGCCTCGCAGCAGCCATTACCATCATCAGCAACAGCAGTCGCAGCAGTACTATCGGCAGCACCATCACCAGTACAAGAATGTTCCGACGCTGTGCGATCTCCTGACAGCCCGTCCAAGCGGTCTTACGGAATCCGAATCCTGGGCGATCCTATGTCAGGCTGTACAGGCATTACAGGATCTTTTCCTTTCAGGTCAGTGAACGTTGAATAATCGAAGAACTTCCGGGTTCCGCATTAGTCGCCGTACTAAGTTTAAACTCTTTTTCTAACAAGATAGCTTGCTATATAATTTATATAGTATAACTTACATACATATATGTACATACATATGATTATAATAATAATAATAATAATAAATGGTCTTTATTTATGATTATCATTTTCAAGTATCTCGTAATAAAGTGACGTAGGACACGTCTTATTGCCAAAAATCTTATTTCCAATAATAATCATACATATACAGGGTGTGGCGCGAAGAGTTTTGATTAGAAGTTTTTGGGGATGTAGTAATAGGCGAAATGTAAAATTTTATAAGATTACACTATCGATAATGCTGATTTTAAATATAATATTTTCATGAATGATCTACTTCCGGTACACGGAAAGTACATACCAACTCGCTTATTTTAAATAGAACATGGTATTTTTTATTTTATTTTTCAATTCTCTATCAAATTTTGAGTAAATTTCATGTATCATGTCCTATACTAAAAATTAATAGTTTTTGAGATATCTAATTTTTTTTTAATTTTTCTAGAAAAAACGCAGTCCCAAATAAATCAGGATATTGCTGCAAACAAACACGATACTGACTTAAAATTTGACATAAATAAATGTTTTTTTTTTATACATACTGAATTTGATTTCCATCTTCATTCTTATTTAATTGATACTAGCATTCCCTATACCTAAATCTAACCGGTTTTGAGATATTTTATTATTTTACTTAACAATAACGAAACTTAATATTTCAACATTAATAAAGCGTAATGGCTGTCAAAAATGTGACAACTTAATAGTAAATTGTAAATTGTGTTGATAACACAAAAGTTCATGTTTTATAGCAAGCAATATAGCAGCAATTTACTTATAAATGTTGTCACAATCGTTTTTGAGAGCCATGACCTAAGGTAACTTTATTAATGTTGAAATATTAATTTCGTTATTTTAAGAAAATAATAAAAACATCTCAAAATGAAATTAGATTTACATTATTTTTTTAAGAATGCTAGTATCAATTAAATAAGAATGAAGATAGGAATTGAAATCTTTGATATAAATGTCATACAAATCTGTTGTATTTGAAATAAGCGAGTTATAATTGTTTGAAATTGTTAGAATTGAGATTTAGGTATGTTAAAACAGCCTGTATAAAAAAATTGCATTTCAAATAAACTAGTTTATTATTTCAGCACTGTATATATGTCAAACTTGAGAAGACAATAATCATGTTGAACCAGATATAAAATTAAAATTGTTTTTAGGTTCGTTAAGGATCCTACTTTCGTGTTGGTATCTGATGCAAGTCCTGTCACTTCTTTTTAAATATTAATATTATGATAATCAGGAAACATATTTTACATTCGACTGCATCATAGTTGCCTACTTTATGAGCTACTACTACCGTCCATAAAATAATGGACTCTTATGTCAGTGTCAAATAAATGTCAAAATCAGCTCAAAACTTTACTATATTATTTGATGTACCTGTACCGTACCTTGCGGTATACCATATAAACAGTTTCGTACTAAATCTTAGATTTATTAGGTAAAAGTTAATCTTTAGCATTTGCACCTATTTCTTTTTAGAACTTGTTGTTCTGCATTCATTTTGCGATAAAGACCCTGACATTTTTAATAAGTCACTTGACGATTGTACAAATAACAAAATACTGTCAACACACCCAGCTGCTAATCATTACCTTACGATCTGTTGGAAGAGTAATCGTTTTAATTATTAAATTGTATAAAATAGGGCAATCGAACATAAAATTATGTACCTATATATAACTCGTACATAAATGTATACATACTTTATTGGCTTCGTGTTTATTATAGGCTCGCTCGGCCATAAATTCAACTCGGCCAAGAAAGTACTACTTTATGTACCTACTTGTTACATAAATAGCTATTATAATCTTTAACAACATATTTTCAAATTATAATTATTTAAAAGACGGAGTTTTCATCAAAAAAAGGGCAGAAATCTAGACAGTCTTGAAAAACAATCCACACAGTCAAGTACACACATCGTTTAAATTGCAAACTGCCCTATCTTCGTGGACGTGCTTTAATACGACGTGGCATTCACTTCACTTCACGAACGTGAGAAGTTTCGTAACAGGAAGAAATAGAGCGCTGGATGGGATAGGATGGAGTTGACAACAACGAGAACGACGACGATGTCGTCGACGCGACGTACTATAGCTAGCGTGCCACATAAACAATATGGTCACAATAGACTAAAGAGCTGATTGTTTCTGGAGCACTAGCGTACATAAATTACGGCCAAAGTCCGAACAGGACGATCTGAATTGTTGTAGGGACTATTAACGTGTATATATGTATACCTCTACATTATTCGCATAATAGTGTCGTACAAAATCTCTAGAATTTGCTTCGTAATAGTGCTATTGATGATATACATACATATGTAGATCTGATAGTTTCCATCAATGATTTTGGGATCATTCAAGCTGACATGTGATCCATTCAAGCAAAGATGACATGACTGATCCCATCACTGCAACTCTTGCGGTGTAGTTTTAGTGTGTGTAAGTTGTGTTTTAAATGGCTTTGTGACAGCATCATATCGCCTTTTATGATGCCGCGCTGTTAATCACTTTGCTCCCAACAGCGAATGGCAAGTCGATCCGGGATTAAACTCTCTGAAAAAATGTCACCGTCCCTCCAGAGAATTGAACCCCGGCACCTATCGTCCTCTCACAACAATAGTCAGCCGCCTAACCACTGCGGCCATCGACCCGTTCAATTAATTAATATAGTTATTCGATATTAAAGGTGGAAATAATATAAAATCTCAAAAGATCCAATCAATTTATTTTCCACTTTATTAAATAAACGTTTCTTTTATGTAAAATTGATATTATTGAACGTCGAAATACGCTTTCCCCATTAAATCTGTTTTACAAGCAAAACGGCTGCCATTTGACTTTGTTCAACTTTATAAAACTGGTTAACTACTTATCCTCTTTCAACGGCCGGAGAGTTACAAAACGAACCCTTCGCTGTTGACGTAAAATTTCCGAGTTTCCCCCGGTTTCATTTATTTAAATACCCATCTATAGATGTAGTATATAGGGTCGTACAACGCATACACATACATATACATCGTATTCGAAATATAAATACAACGTTGAAGACGGAAAATTGGGAGAGGAGAGGAGAGGAGGGACCAGCCGGCGTTTTAACGGGGTTGATTTTATTACCTTCGGGGGGAACGGATGATCTCGGCGAAGATCTCGTCTGATATAGCAGTAGTTGTAAGAGTACAAGTACTATACGCGTTTAATTAATGCGGGTCCTCCCGCCTATCCATTCGCTCTTCGCGTTTTGAAGCGCCCCCATTAAAGAATATCTAAAGATTGTTTCGGGCGACGATGTGTACGTTGTTGTTATATCTACAACGTTCCGCTTAATCGATGTCTTACTGCGTATTATTCATTGTTTGCTGCTATCTACCTCGAATTTAATTATTAATTACACGGCCGTACAAAACGAATCGAGCGCTTTTAAAGTTGATAGCGCATTTATGCAGAACGTAATGAATTTATAATCTACTCTGGAATAGCTATACAGCGGTAGCTACCTGCTGATCTTTTCCTTTTTTTTTTTTTTTGTTGAATCTATACGAGAGTCCATTTTTCAAACAGGTCGGTAACAGCGGTCGTACGGATTCAAAAGGAGAGGACGCATAAAAAGTCCGGAAGACAAATGATGTTTGACGGAAGCGTATATTTTATCGGTTGACACGGGCAGTTCTGTCTGCGCGCCTACATAAACTGGGCGTGAATATGTCCCCTGTTGAATGAATGAATATAAGACGAGTGAAAAAAAAATGTATAAAACGACACGTACATACGTACGTGTAAAATTGTCCGTTTCATTCTTCGCCACGTTAACAACATTAAAAGGAATAAATGCTCCTGCAATACTTATATGTTTTAATGTAAAAAGCACACATAAATAATTACACTTTAAATATTTAATGAATATACAATACGATATGATAAAATTATATGTAACTGAATCGGAACATATTCCAAAATCGTTTCTTCCCATTCAAGCCGTATATACATAGATATGTATATATTGTAGGTAATTGCTACAGCGTCACTTGGTCGTATTTAATGCAATTAGAAATGTATTGATATTGGCGCAACGCTAAATTAAATTACACGACCGAACTTGATACGTACTACCTACACATACATACATGCGAATACGTAGACGTCGAATTTGCACAGGGAAAACACAGCCCCCGATACAGGAAAATATACTCGTACAACACGCATGGATTCTCATTAATTTGTAACCTACGGCGCGACGCGACGCGACGCGGTGCGGCTTACCCGTTGGCGTTACGATTCCAAATGAGAATTAAATCATTGCCTACCGCAGCGTACATAACGCAACCGTCTCACTGTTTCGTCTTTTGATTAATATTCGCACAACTTTACAAATGCACCGTATACCAAATGCAGATGTTACAATATTTATGCATGTAGTAGATATGCATCCATCTACATACATAGTTGTATCGGTGGGATGGATGTACATACATAATGGTGCGCATTTGTTCGATTCTGACATTTAATCCATATCGGTACGATTCCATACATTATGTATGTACATATGTATATATCACTTACATTTACGAATTTAAATATAATTACATGTAGTACACGCGTAAGTGTATCACTTTTTAATCATATAAAACGCGCGTTGGCTTGAAAAAAGCAAACATCCACTTGAAAACGACAGCTGAAATTGCACTCGATTGACATCATCAAACGAATACTGTAGGTATGCGGGACACACAATCGGCAGCTTATCGAAAGCTCTCCGGAGTGCATTCGTTCGAGTATAAAGAAGAAAAAATCGAAAAGAAACTCTCTTCACACGGTAGGTGACAGACAGCCGATTCGAATTCCCTCCGCCCTAGCTTATATAGATGCGACGAGATAAATCGAATTTGGTTCTATTACCAACGGGAGCTGTGTCTGTATGTGTGTGTGTGTGCGGTGAACGCGGCACGATTCCGGCGGCTCCTCAATCCCATACTCCTCGCACAAATCAAGTCCTATTCAATCGTTGGAATTAATGGAGGGACGCCGACCGCGAGCACTGACGAAGAGGCTTTCCTACTCTACTGTTACCACTTATTTTCTCATAAGTTTTCCACGATTTGTTCGTTGACGTTTTATCGCGAGAGGAAATATTTTGAAAAGATAAAATTCTCCCTTTCATCGGATTCTCTTCGACGTCCAATTGATACATGTTCCAAAACGAAGATGTTGTTAGTTTATAAGCTTTCTCCCGAAACTTGATTATTTCTTTCTAAATAAAAAGGAAAATCCGACTTTTTTGTCGACGGACGATAAATTTAAAGCCGGATCTAATGACACGAAACTGTACGCTCATAAACCTGTCATAAACGCCAAGGAGATATTTAATGCGCGCGACGAAATAAATCAGAAAATTATTTTTTTTTATTAAGACGATGAGGAGCTTTTTAATTAGCTAGGTGCTCGTATTAATTAACGAACGTCGATTATTATAATATAATAAACGCGAATTTGTTTCGCCCGACAGCTAAAATATTACCCCCAACTGACGTCATACAGTGGTAAAAACTTATTTCAGGAGAACTCATTTGATGGGGACATGCGTGCGGTCGAAATGTTACATTCACGATACATGTACATGTTACATAATACGATACGCACACCGGATCCCGCTAGTCAAGCGAGAAACAGTCCGAATTGCACGTCTGGAGCATGTCACATATCGGCAACCGAACGGATCTGTTTCAGATTTACGATCCCCCGACAGTATTTTTCTGCCGGTAATCCATCAAACTTTTTTTTCCGTTTTTTTTTCCCCCGTTAAACTCGGATAGAAAAACCTCCCGGCAATCTTTCCAGCTGTCTAATTTACTCCTCGGTTTTCTTATTTTATTTAGGCGTTAAATCAAATTTCTCTGTTTCTTTTTTTTTCTTTGCCCGAAGTTGTATAACAGGTGTAGGTGAAAATTACAGTTCTTCTAGCTAGAAACGACAAAATACTTTTTTCTACAAATCTTTAGGAAATTTTCACATTCTAGACAAAATTTTTAAAAGAAAGTAACTATTAAGAAATATTTTTTTCCTTAATGATATTTCGTTATAGTTGTTAGTGTTCTACATAGATGATTGAAAACACATTGTTTATAAGGAATTAATTTATATTTCGAAAACCTCAATACATTGCAGAATACATGTTGAAATTATTTTGTTATCTTTACAGTTATTTGACAGTTAGTACAATTATTTAAAATTGGAGGAACATTATTATAACTATGAGAAACATTTTGGGCAACATGCGAAATAGTATTAGGGTTATTTTGTTGAATATTTTGTACAGTGCCACCTCAACCTTATTGTTAAAAGATTCTTCGATATATCCTTCAGCAACGTTGGATGACTTCCATCCGCCATGCCTCTTTAAACTAGTTATGTCAGCACCCGAATCAACTAATATTATTGCAGAAGACCGACGAAAGCAGTGACCAGTATATTTTGTCACATTTACCAAATTCAAATAAGTAGTAACTATTTTAGTCATTTTTTTCTAAATTGATGTATTCTTACCACTTGTCTATAACCATTTCCGCTTTGATATTTAAAGAAAAATCGCTCACTGTTCATATTTTCTGGTCTTAACGAAATATACTTCCGATAAACATTCAAGTACATCTGATTAACTACAAATGATCTTGGTTTGTTGGTCTTCTAATCAAGTATGCTAATTAAAAGCTTACAATTAGATTCAAGGTCTTCTACATCATGTAGAGCCATTCGGACTAACTCATCCATTCTATAGGCCCTAAAAATACCAAATATTAAAGCCACCTAAAAAATAAATAATGTGTAATCTAAATAAAAATTAAAACCTTGTAAATTACCTTAATTATTAAATTAGAGCTCTAATTATTTAGAGCTTCCTGGATATATTGTTCGATTTCTTCCTTCGTTAAAATCTTAGATTTCTTTGCCCTATAACCTTGAGCTTGTCGTTTCAATAAAGAACCAAGTTTGGAATATGTAAATATATCTACATTGTGTTTAATAGACAACCTAGATTTCTCAAAAGTTAATAGGAATTAAACATTTTATAAAGGATTGAGATCGCCGGTAAATGAAACAATGAAATATTTTTTTTTTAAGACTTGTGGTTTTCGAGATTTTTTTTGAGTTGAAAGATGCCCGAGAAAGCCACGTAACCAAAACGCTGCGTTACGTAGAAGTTCTCTAAACATTACCGGTCTAATTTGTAGGTTATATCGTTGATGAATGGAGATTTGCATTTGGCATTATATAGGATCTGAAATTTCTGTCAACTGAGATATCAGAACAGCATACGTCACAATTTTAGTTCACGTCAACGCCGCGTTTTGGGAGAGCGCTGTAATTCTGCTTCTTTCTTCCCCGATTTCTAGGTGAAAAAATGTATTTTTTCGTCTGGGAATAAAAGGAATGGCTATTTCTCATGATTATCTTTAAATTTAAAGAATAATTACAAAGTACATAGGTTGTCTATTGCAAGGGTTGACTTGAACATTGAATAATTGGCTCATAATGTTGAAGATTTAATCTTTAAACAAAGGTCTATATAGAAAGTATGCCATTACAACATTTTCCGATAAATAACTCGCGTTTTTACTCTTGCGATAGTCCATAAAACGTTTATACCTATGTATATTCGTATTTTTGTCTTGATTTCTTTGGCAATAATTCTAATGAACCTGCCTCAACCAGCTCTGGAGGAGTCCCAGATATGGAAAATTCATCATCACTTATCATTTTACACTGTTTTGCTTTCAACAACACCAGCAGTTAAATTTATACGCGTCAAGTTTGACAATTCAAGATTAATACGTTTCCATAGTAACGCAATTTATTACAAAAAACACCATTTATTTATTCATAATAAAATTATTCGCGATTTTTTCAAAATTAATTCATATTGGTCGAATTTTAAACGATTTGCGAAAAAATAGTACGTTTGCCTCGTAGGAAAAACCACATTCCTGGACTCTGTGTTGCTAATCTTCAAAGTCGTCCAGGAATGTTAGGCTTTTATTAAAAACTGAAAACAATCAAAGTAATATGATGTATGAATCGCTATAACCTAATCTAAATAAAATGTTTATAAATTACATCCTTTGATAAAATTGAAAAGTTTATAATAGAAATATGTAATGTTTATGTATGTATAAATTAACATTCAACAACGTAATGCTTCCTACTAACCCGCCTCAAAAAATTATCTTTTAATTAAATCGCCAACTTTGTTGAATATGCGTCCTGAAATTACTACCTTCAAAGTTACTACATCTTTATTGATTTTTCTTTTCTGTAGAGTCCATATCCGTTTTTGCAATAAAATCGCCGGTAAAAAACAAAACTTGAACCGCAGATTAATGATTTTAATTATCCGTTTTAAATGTAATAAATTTCAGTTGTGAACTATATTAAGTATTATTAATGCGAGTAGAACGAAACTTTGTCCATTCAACATTAATTACACGTTAAATTTCTCGAAAATCAACCGTCACAGTCTCGCGGTAGGACTGCGGAAGTAGGGGTCGAGGGAGGCAAATTCCGATCGTATATCATCATCCCCGTTGTATTTAGTAGATAATAGGTAGCGCGTGCGGTATTGTTGTTTATATAATGTTGTATGTATACATCGCGTCGCGTCGCGTCGCGTCGTGTGTTCTTGAAACGTTCATTAATTAAACGTACTACAACTATGACGACGATCTCCTATCTCTCTTTTCGCTCCTATATGTAGTAGGTGTACCATAGATACGTATGCACGTGCGTATATGCATGGCGTATAGTGCGCGCAAAATTTATATCTTTTCTGATTAAATTTCGGTCAAAGTTTCCTGATTTATGAATGGAGTGTCGGTCGATAGCTGTAATTTTAAAGTGTCCCGATCGTCGCTACTGTACTATACCGTTCATGTCACCTCGTTCGCTTTCGCAAATTACACGAACCGTATAGTACGGCGTTAGTAGTTAGATACCGTTTCCCTTGAACTCCGCCGACCGAAACTCATTCCAGGCCGAAATTGATTTTCCTCCTATTATTTGTATGTATGTACATATGCGTAAATACAGTAGCATTCCGGAAAACCTCCTATATACCTTGTACAATAGCTAATTGATACACCGATACGTATTTAAGTGGAAGGCGATATTTATTTGTTGCAGACGGAGCGTCTGGGGAAACATGCGTTCCCTTCCTAACACCGTCGACGTTACTTCTATCCAGCAGGGGACGAGTGAAATTCCGACAGGGTTCGACGTCGATGGTAGGAGAGCCATCACCGCCGCCGATACATCTTGCCGGATATCTAGCCCCAGAGTATCGACCGAACAGGCAATGTTCGGATACCGAAATCGAAAAGGTAAGATGTACCTAACATATTTCCGCCACAATTCGACCATCATCATGCTCCGCGAACCAAAACTGAGGATCCTACCGGCGGGAGTTATTCAGCGGAAATCGAACGAGCACGGAAACAATAACGCGTATTCATTATCTGTAATAATATAATGACGAACAATACCGTAGATGGAATACATATGTACAGTCTGTTCCAAAATTAATGTCGCTCCCAAGGCTAAACAAACCCATAAAAATGATGTTTCCCATAATCCAATACGATTTTTCGTTAGTGAATACTAATCTTGTAAATGCGGTGCAAACCAAATATCGATTAAACTTCATGCATCTAATTTGCATTAGCAGTTATACTTAACGTGTTTTTTGGCACAGGGGTGACACTAATTTTGGAACAGACTGTACATATATCGTGCTGTGTTGTATATACCGATGCATGTGAAGAGGAGACAGGAGGACAAATTAATCCAATTCGATCGGCACAAATGAGATTTTATTCGACAGTTCTCCGTTAGGGTTTACACATTACAGTCGATTATGTTGCTGCTACAAATAGATATTCAATTGTTTCCTTAATATTGCTTTCATGTGTCGTTTCAGATGTGGATATTTGCTCTAGGAGAAACTTTAAAGAGGGCAACACTCACAAGCCACGCCGCAACTTCTCGTCTCTCTGGCGAGTTATGTCGGATTTTTAGCGACATGACGAAGCCTCAAGTGTCTTCCAGGGCGTCACTTATGCATCTTTTAGATGTAAGTACTAATCCCTATTATTTATTATTGTTGAATCATTAGCGAAATTAGAAGCTTCGTATTCATCGTCTGCATACTTCATGATTGTCTGTATTGTAAATTTCTTAACGAAATAAAAATATTTTCAGCTAATATATGTATATGTAGTATATTCCCTTCACTAACTACATACATATATGCGATGGCTTTAAAACGGATGAAATATTCTAATACCTCGTCCGGCGATTATTCTCAACTTCGCTGCGCTTAACTTTCCGAAACTAACCGCGAATAATTTGAATACGTGGTAGCGGCTCCTATGTATGTCGATTACGGTATCGTATTATTAGCTAAAATGTAAGCAAACAAGGAAACTAACTTGAAATTTCGAGTCGGAACGATAAGAACAAAATGATTCAGTCAATTTGATTTAAATTTGTCATAATATTATATACAGGCTGTTTGGAATACTTAAACCATTTTTTAACGTCTACTCATTTTATTGTAGATGAATGAATTCTAATCCCTAGTTACCTTCTATCTTGTTTGAATGTATTAAGAAATCGGCCCCTGAAACGGCATCAATAACACCAGGAATTCACACCATTGGGCACTGTTTGTATTAGTGTGGTTATGTAAATCTTCAAATGCTTGTAGGTCAGGTACGACAGAGTTTTTGTCACATGTTCATCAGACATTTTTGACTTGAAATTGCCTCAATAACACATCCTTAGGTTTTGGCGGTCATGTCATGGGACACCCTGTATATGTTAAAAAATGTCATGTTAGATGTCATGTAATAAAATTCGTTTTTAAAAGGTGTAAATATTAGTGCTTGACGTTAGTCAAGTGTGCCTTTTATTTTTATAACCGTAAGGTTAGAAGGTTCATCAGAATCTCAGAACAAAATCGAGCCACCGGCAAAAACTTCGGAGCCGTCAAGACTTTCAGGTTATAACAAAAGCTGTCCCGGAACTAACTGTCGATAATTCGGAAAGGTGCAATCTTCCTAGCGTACATATTTTGCGAAGGTGAAAAGGGCACAAAAATTCCTAAATTATTTTAAAAAAAACGTTATGAACAATTAATTATTCTACTTGGCTGGGCACTATTCGTAATCTATTTCGTATACAGGGGTTAGTATTTTTATTTTCTTGTTAAAACTATAGATACAAACTCTTTTGTTTTATGCAATGTTAATTACGTAAACTTTTATTTTTTCGAAATGATTCTTCTTTATAGAAATATAAATAAATAGGTATCTAACAAAACATATAAATTCTATTCTGTTGATACCTAATACAAATTGTTCTCGAATGTTGAAATCTATGTTGTAGCGTTGTAGCTAGCGCACACATACGCGACCGTACGGATATCATATAAATATAAGCGTACGCTTCGATACACTCGGCCGACGAGGGCATGAATTACGGTCGAAACCTTCTGCTCGGTCACCTACCATTTATCATTCGAAGATGCTTTAGGTCGAACGGCAACGACAATCGCCAACGTCCCACCACATATATCCTACTACACTACTACTACCACCACCGCCGCTGTAGTTACCATTCAAGGGCTCAAAAATCAATAGATGTGCGGGGGCGGCAGGTGGCCGGCGAAGAAAATCGCTCAGCTATTCACTTCGCTCCGAAGCTCGCGGCCCACAGCTTCACACATTAATCTTCATCGCGCCGACGAAATTTTGTTAAAATGTAACGCGCTCTCAATAAAAAAAAAGGCGCGAATGAATGAATGGACGAATGATAAATCGCGATTTCCTTTCTAACACGTCTTAAATTTAAATCCAAAAATACAATTCAACTAATTATAATTTAAGCAAACAATAAAATTTTACATCACTTCCTCCTACCGTTTATTCATTCATTCATTCAGTAATTACAGGCAACCCATGTTCTTGAATTTGCAAATTTTCCACTCGGATTTTCCACACAGCACAACTTTAGAATAACAATAGCCACCTCAATCATAACGTTAAGATATTAAACAATACTACCTAAGACCTATTGTTAGTTCCCTTTCGGCCTGAAAATAAGGAGAATAAAACGAAATCGATTCCTTAATTAAGATTAAGGTGACTTAAAGGGTAATTCCATTATGCTGGCGAGCTACTCGAATTAAAATCTGATTACTCTGCGCCCCTTCGCGGATGCCGCCAACTAACGTAACAACACAAGGAGAGATATCGGCAATCGCTTAACCTCCGGCTTCCCAGGTTGTCGAAGTCGCAAAGAGGAATTCTATTATTTCTACGACGACCTCTTCGCGGTATTGTTTCTAAACGTGTCCCCTTTTACCCGTTTAATACGTAGATACCGGAAATAATATATAAAAAAAAACGTATTTACCTAACTATGAAAACAATATGCTATCGCGAGAATTTTCTCTAGGTAACATTTAATGGTCGTACTTTGCAAAATTATCAAAACAATTATTTTTTGCGCGATTGGTTGTTTTTATTACTTTACCGTGTCTGTTTCCACGACGGTAAGTTTTGCTATTACTTGTTGTTATGTGTAACTGTTCACTGAACGGTGAGTGTATTAAACAGAACTAGGAACGACAGCATCAAAAACACAATTTGACATGTTTAGAGCAAAACCATGGAACAGCCATCCAACGGTTTCAGTTCCAATCTTCCTGATTTTCACAAATTTATTTATATAAATTATTATTCTAGAGATTCCAATCGCGCAAAAAACTTAGACAATAATTGTCTTCGAACGGTAAACATCCCTTACCGTTCTCCATACTTAATATACTATTTCAAAAGTAGAGTGTCGTTAAATTTATTTCGTTTATAGGTCGATATGTAATATAAAAAAAGTTCCCCCTGGTACATAAATTATCTCTCGAATCTTTCATAATAAATAGTCGAACCGTGGAAGCCTTAAATATATCATTTAATTATATTTAAGTATAGTAGGTATTAGACAATGATGAATAGAAAAAAAATTCTAAACAAGCACAAGCTGACACATGCAAAAGCCAACAATAAAAGATGTTTCACAATCAGTAATAGCGCCTTTTACTTTTCGCCCTTTGATCTCGTAGCAATGGAGAATACTAACGGAAAAGAGGTTCATATCTACGATGCACTTATATTTCTGACAAACTCCCCCGTGATGACCTGAAAAAAAAACGCGAGTTTCTGAAGATTCCTCTTTTCGCATCGTAAATCCATCTCCGACACGCTTACATCTGTACATATTGCCAAGCTGTGACGAGATATAAACGTAAAACCGTTTCAATTTTTTCCTTCAGGCGTAGCCGTTTTGATTTCGAACCTTGGACAAAAAGAGAGAGAAAAGAGAATAGAAGAAAAGCAGCAAAGTCGACGTATTCTCGCATGATACGTGTAGACCAGCGTATGTATGTATGTGGGGAAAAAAGCGTTTCCTTTTTTTATGTTCATTTGTCAACAAGCGAGTCTATCGTCGTTTCATATTTCATAGCTCGACTCCATAAATCCTAAAATAGCTTTAGTGTTTATGTTTATGCAATATTCATATATATATGTACATACATACATACATACTTAGAGGTTCTCTCAAAGAAAAAGTTCAACGACTTTTCTCTCTGTGAAAGAAACGATTTTGCCACAATTCCATTATTGAGTGTTTGATATTTCAATTTAAAATTAATAAAGAAGCAAACTAGAAAGTATTGGCATTATTTATCAAAAAATAACGATATGTATGTATATCATTATAATACATATTTCTATCTTGCCATCTCTGACAGTATTAAATTCTATTAACCAAGAGAAAAAAAAAAGAAAGGAAAAAGAGAAAAGATTATTTATTTCTTAATACGAGAAAATTGTCATCCGTTTCGCCTGTCACAAAAGGCAGGCAGTCAAGATAGCATAAAATTATCTTTTATTTCCATGGCAAGCTATTAGGACGCGACGGCAGAACGATACGCTCGAATTAAGCAAAAAGAACGAAGGAATCGTCCCGTCCCACACGCAATTAGATATTCGGGATTTTACGGGACTTATTGTAAGCCGACTTCTCTTATTATTGCGGTACGGAATAAGGCCGGAAAAAGCGAAAATCTACCACTATAAGATGTGAATTAGACACGACGACAAATCTCTAAACTAATAAGAGAAACGCAATCAACACAATAATACGTCGTTCTTTTTTTAACTTACATGACGATATCCGCGAAAAAAATAGAATAGAAAAAGAGCCTAAAACAAAGGTCCCACCGAGATTTGAACTCGGATCGCTGGATTCAGAGTCCAGAGTGCTAACCGTTACACCATAGGACCTGCGACGAATCAATACACCCTATCTGTTATTTCTAACATCAACCCTTAACGCTTCATACAGATAGTATACGGAGGGTAATACTTGACGCATTAAAATTTTTAAGTGTAAATTGCTCTTTTTTTTTTGTTTTCATTAAAACATAAAATTTAATCTAAAAGTAATATTCTGGCGTTTTTTAGGTGATATCGGAGTATTGTAAGAGAAGACAACCCACTCGTCCCTTTTCGCACATCGTAATGGACTTACATCAGGAAGCGATGGCGTTTTTGGAAGCTGCGATTGATACCCCGTGGGGACCGCCTGCGATGCCAGAACTCGAAACAATTACGAGAAATAGGTAAGCTGGTTGTTCTCGTTCGTCTGTATTCGATAATTTCATTAAAACGATCGGAATTGATCCGTTACAGTACTGACCACAATAATACGTTAACGATTCCAAGGAGATGGATGGGTCTTAGGAAAGCGCCCAATCACAGACCATCGCCGAAGTTAACCAGGGAAGCCAGTACGAGCATGGAAGAGATCGTTTTCAGCACTTATCTCTCGAATCAACCTGGGGCAGTTATAAGGCCTAAATCAATGTGCGCACCTGATACCAATTACGATCAAGAACCTTTCAATCTAAGCAGGTAATATTAGAATGTGTTATCCGTATATCTCACTATTTGCTATACCGTCGATTTTTGTTTACGAATTGTCATTTATTTTATAGTTCGAAGGCGTTTACCATCAATCAATATTTAAAAGTAATAGGATAAATATGTGTATGTATGTATGTACTGTATGCGATTGCAGGTGTTTCACGAACTTCCATTCCTCGGACAACTTCTCCTCTTACGACAACGTCGAAGATGGCCGTAAAGATCTACCCAACCAATTCGAGAACGGCAACGTAATTATTAGAGATGAGGATCATCCTGGTTCGTCGACGACGGTTTTTTCGAATAGGACGAGGAACGGGAGTTTGTTAGGCGCCAGCACTACTACCGCTACTAGCGCCGGTCAATTGCAAAAGCACGCTCCCGTCGAGAAAACGAACAAAACCAGAAAGACGAAATCGAGAAGGAATCCCGTTCAACGAGCCGCCTCTAGATTATACCGGGCCGGGGCGGCCGAGTCCGCAACCTATTCGGAATGTCGGGATTGTGTAGGGCCGGAGTTCGTCGTCAGATCGGCGTTGCCCAGCAAGCAGTACGCGATATCGGACGCGAAAACCGCCGTAAGAAAAACGGTAACGGTGATCTTGCTTAATGGACAAAAAGTCGACGTACTGTGCAATCCGAATACGACCACCGCCGGGCAAGTATTCGAGGTATCCTCCTTTCATTACGACTACACAAAAACCTTAATTAGAAAAAATCAAATAAAAGAAATGAATGAGACTGTCTCTAGATACCTACAAATACTTTTATTTCTGTTTTCCAGCTAATAATACAGAAAGAACTGATCGAAGAGAACTTCATGCTGGGTTTATCCGCATTGATCGCCGGCGACTTCGTCTTCCTACCTTCCGACACTAGAATCTGCAAAGCCGCAGTCGTGCCGGGCACCTTGCAAAACGTCACCCTCACCCTCTTCCTAAGGGTGCGTTTCTTCTTGCCGAGTTTGCGCGGCGTCCGCGGCAGCCAAGCCCGTCATCTGCTCTATTTGCAATTGAGGAGATCCATCCTGGAGCATCAGCTTCCGTGCTCGTTCAGTCAATTGATTGATTTGAACGGATTCGCGTTGCAGGCTGAATTTGGCGATTTCAATGAGAGAGTAAGTCAAGTCGAAAACGAACGAGCGAACGTTACCGTTATTTGTTTTGTTTACGTTGACACAGGAGCATGGTACTCGCGATTATTTCCTACTGGAGCATTACGTTCCGGAAACTATGGCCTGCGCGATCAACGACAGTACGAGTCTTCGTTACGAATTGACGAGGGCGCACAAATTCAAGATTGGCTTGGATACGGAGAGGGCCGAAGAAGATTTTATACTTTTGGCACAAACACTACCACATTACGGCGGCCATTTTTATACTGCACTTTGGGTAATTAACTATTTAACTTATCTAATCCTAATATCTATCTATCTCATTACCATTTAATATTGATTACGATTGATATTGACTTTTTATTACGAACAGGTATTAAAGGACAATACACAGAAAAACGTATGGTTGTACATAAGCGCACAGGGTATTAATATATACGAAAGGAGCAACGCCCCCAGTTACTGCGGACCAATGCTTTACGAGATGTTCGAATGGCGAACGATACAGACTTTATGCTATAGCAAACATTATTTGTGTATATTACCGCACTCGTCTAAACTGCACGCTAGCAAACTGAAGAAGTACAAACTTAAAATGGACCATAAAAAGTAAGGAAACCATCAAATCACCGTCTCTCTATTACCTATATTACATTACGATCGATTTACTTTCGCAGGAGTTATTTCACGTTCCGTTTGGCCTCGTTGCATCATCAGTTCTTCCTGAGGCTACGGACCGAGTTCACGTCGCTTCAGACGCTGTCGCAACAGTTCGGCATACCGCTGAAGGATATGAAGAACGAGACCAACTCGCTGTTCAAACTGGAGGCCTTAACGAACCCGTACCTAACGTTAGATAAAGGTTCGGTTAACGCGCAAACCGAGTTCAAAATCGAATTTAAATCTTCGTTCAGGGACGACGACACACCAACGCCATCCGACCAGCGCCGCCGCCGCCATCGCAATAACGGCAGCAATAATAACAACAACCAGAGACGATCGAAGAGCGTCAACGATTTCAAGATGATGCACTTCGACGAGTTCATCAACGAAGAACACCAGAACAAGGAGAACGAGAATCCGGCCTTCAATCACGCCAACAACTTCCGTAATCACAACGCCTTGGTCCTAGACAGCAGTTGTTTATCGGGATTGCCGAACCACCACAACGTCTGCGATAAACGTAGAGGAGTCAAGATGGGGATCCGAGCTTTCTCCAATAATGGACGGCGCGTATCCAGATCGATGGAGGCCGTGAACGTTTTAGCCGGTGAAGATCTGGAACAATTGTCGCTGCAATCGGTTTCGATTAATTATAGTTCATCGTCAACACCGCAATCGCCGACCAATGAGAGTAAAAAGAGCACGGAAGCTTATATTATCAGTAAGTTATTGCGTGATAACTCAATGGACGTATTAAGAATTATGTCTCTTACGTCTTAACTTTTATAACCTCAGACAATTCTGATTTTGAACATTCTGAACAACAGATTGTATATTTAATAATATCATAATCATAAATAATTACAAATAAGTATGACGCACACTGTACAGCAATTGATATTTATACGAATTTTTATTGACAGGTTCTTCAATTAAAAGTGACAATAATTTTCTGCCGGACCTACAAGAGTCGCTGAGCCGTTCGTTGATCGACAAATTAAATAATTTCTCATTCGACGATGAAAGAATCCTCCAGATGGTGACGGTCGTAAAAGACCCCAAGGGTAGCTTAGGAATGCAGATCACCGAAGGTTCCGACGGTAAAGTCTACGTCCAGTCGGTGATCCAAAACGGTCCCGCTTATAATACGGGCAACGTGTACAGCGGTGACCAAATAATCGCCGTAGACGGCCGCAATCTTCTCCAGATGAAATACAAGGAGGCGCTGGACGTTTTGAAGAATACAGGGCCGGCCGTGAATTTCGTACTGTCACAGTTTGTCGTTAGCGCCAATAAGGATAACGTTGGGAATAAATCGAAGGCGATCTCTTCGAAATCGAGCGGTTTGCAGAAGACGATGAACAAACTGAAACACATCCGATCTCGTCCGGCGGCGGCGGCGGCGTTGCTGACACAATCGCACGATTACCTATTGCCGCGCAGTTTGGAGAATTTGAGTGTAACGGATGGCGGCGCGTTAGAGAAACATCTGACCGAGAATTGCTACGACGTGTCGAACTTGAGGAAGTACAATCCCATCTTCTATCGCTATCAAGATAATGAAGAAGAGAACGTCGTCCCTTACCACAAACACATCCGGTACGAGATCGAAACCGATATCGACGAATCGCCGATATTCTCTAACAATGCCCTCTACGATAATTCACGAATCGGCCGTCGCACGAGGAACGCCGAATGTTTGAACCGCACCTTCTCCAAATCCTGCACCCAGATCTACGTGTCGAAACGGGATAATCGCAACGACGACAACGACAGGGCGGTAATAGTCGACATGATCCCGAAGAAGTTGCACGGGAAGGCGCCAAGCTGCCATTCGTTAGATCGGAAATTATTATGTAGGGACGGACAAGACGATCTCGATGACGTTAGTTTGAATAGAACGGTCAATCGTGAATCATCCTCTTGCAATTCGAATCCGATCGCTTTACCTCGAAGTTTGGGACTGAGTAGGAAGTGGAGGGGGCCGGTAAGATATCCGGTGACGCCGGTCAAGAAAACTCCGGAATTGAACGATAACCCCAACGTTTACGTAACTACCTCCGACGAGGAACAAGTCTTTATTTAATTTTTATTTGTTTCTATCTTTCTTCGCATTAATTGGATTAAGATCTGATTTTAACGTATTAAATCATTATTATTAGTAATATGTTATTCTTTTTCTTTAATATAAATATATTTATGAAATTCAGGTAAAAACTAAGGTCGAAGTACAACATATTTATGTATTTAGTAATAATAATAGGAATATATATTAATAACATTTTCCAGAATTATAAATTCAAAGGCAGGTGGTTATGTTGTGATACAAAGGCTTATTCCCACCTGTTTACATTACGAGAAATACAAACAGAGCTATATATGTATATAACTACACACATGTCTTAAGATTTGCCATTGCTAAGTTTCAAATTTTAATCTATAAGAAGAATCGCCTGTACATGTACATATTATATAAAAAGCATGTCAAAAGTTAGATATGACGTTACTTTAAAAACAAGCTGTACTTAGCTTACTAAAAATCAAGATAAGCGAAATTATTGTAACTAACAGATGATTTAAAAATGTTATTCGAAACCATTAATAATAAATTCCGCCAATATAAATAACTGGATCGTTATTCTAAAAATTCTAAATCATGTATTAGCAAAATTACTTTTGAAAAACAAACTTCAATCAAATCAATTAATTAAAATTTAAAAATCCATGCTCATAAAAACAATTAAATTGACATAAAAGATGTACATAAACGAATTTAAAAGAGGTGGGCGTGCATCTCATTTAATTGTTGGCACTACACTTTAGTACTGGAAGTATTCATTCAAGATCGCATTTTTAATTATTAAAGAAATGTTTGCACTTTTCATAACAAGATTAGATTTTGAAATTCAGCGATGTGACGAGATGGAGTAGTTGCTGAATTAACTAATAGCTGTTTAAACAGATGGAATTTGTTCTACTTTTAGAATTTTATACATTCGTTTATATTCACCAAAATAATTAAATAACAACTATGACGACAATAATTTTTTCCTTTTTTTTATGATTTAATCATCAGAGAAAATAAAAATTAAGGTACTTATAATATAGTCGAATTTATCTCCACACCAAAGAACATTTCGTAATCATAATAGAATAATATTTTCTATTTTACTGTTTAGCATTACTGCGATATAAAAATTATTTCTCATTCGAATTAAATTAAAATTTAGTTTTAAACTATTATAGAGATAGATAAATCTATGATCATGCGAGTACATAACATGATGACTAGAAAATGTATTGTGATAAAATTCTTTTTCAAAAAGAAGTACATATTTATACATATGTACGGATGTCGTTAACTTCTGCATCAACATAAAAAAAGAACGCTTTAACTCTAAACTAAACTAGAATCTAATTGAATGTTATACTAACTAACTTCAACTTCATTAGTATCATATCTGGCGATTTTCTAACGAAAGAAAGAAAAGATCAGATAAACAACAATGTAATAACAACAAATAATAATAATAACGGTGAATAGATAAAGAAGGAAAAAAATTCAACACTTTACTGTCGTCTTTATTACGTATTTATATTAGGTCTACTTAATATACCAATAATAATGATGGGTATCATGTATAAATATGATTGGCTAAATAAATGAATCTCTTCCAGAAAAATAATGTACGTTAACATACAATTGATTCTAATAAATATTCTACTGTTTAATAATATCTATAATAACCTTGATTATTGTTGATGTACGATGATGATGATGATAATAATGATAATGAACGAAATACATATATTTCTATGAATATTTAGTATACATAAATATAATATATCTACATACCATACATACATACCTACATCATATAGAAAAACAATGGGAACCTTCTAGAGGCTTGCGTTTAGAAGTACGGCCAAGTTTTAAAGTGTGCCTAAACATATTTTATATTAAATTAACAAAAATGTAACGATATGATTCCAAACGTAGAAGATGAGAGAGTAAAAGTAAAATTAAGTTGTAACGATAATAATAATAAATAACAAAAACTTAATGTTAGTTAAGATTGTTTACTGTAAAATATAGAAATAAAGTTTACTGATATTTCATTTTTGTTTTTTTTTTAAATTTTAACTGACTTAAAGACATGCAATCGATCAAGTATCGAACCTTTTTCCGTTCACGGGTACTCTCAAAGACGGAGTTAAAGATATAACGTTACTAGTACTATGTAATAAATTAGAAGAATAACATGATACAATAGAGTAAGTAGGCGAAGAAAATTCAGAACAATCGTAAAAGACTTACACTGCGTAGCCGGTCACAAAATATTTCGAGATAAAAGTAATTATCGACGGCGTAAATTGAATCTGACATTTCATCTTTCATACATTTCCAATTGATTTGGCAGAAATCATCTGACAGGAGAACGTCAAAATTTGACAAGTAGAATGTTAGACTGCACTCGATTTTGAGTGTGTTCCTTTCCAATTCAAGAAGCAAACCAAGCAAAATTTCTAGTGTCCCGCTTTGATAATGTCAGCTGAAGTACACAAAAAGAAAACCGTCAGACAGGAGGAGCCTAACGCTACCGTGAAAGAAGAACCGCACATCAAAGATGATCCGGAATCAGGTACCTATCTAAATAGTATCTCCTTTATACCTACCCCATTTTTGCCTTCTTCTCGTTCGAGAGAATGCTTGCATCGGTCGTATTTAATTCGAAAAATGTAATTGTAGCAACCGAATATGATGGAATCAAGGTTATTCAGGAATTCATGCTGAAAGCGGAAATCGGCGAATCGCCGATTAACATAAATCTATCCGACACTCTACCGATCAGTTTGCCGCCGTTAGAATTCCATCATTACGATTTGCCGCCGAAAAAGATGAAATGCACCAATACCGGACACACCTGTAAGTCATCCACTCTCACATACATACTTATTAAATAACGATAAATGTCCTGACTAAAAAGAGATGTAAATTAACGACGTTTCGTAGTGATTATTAGCGCGAAATGGAATCAGGAAAGGCCGCACATCTCCGGCGGTCCTCTATTCGGCAATTACGTCTTCTCGCAACTGCATTTCCACTGGGGTAAGAACGACATGGAAGGCAGCGAACACCGGATCGACGGTTCGCAACAACCGTTAGAAATGCACGTGGTGCTGTTTAAGAGCTGCTATCTTACGCAAGAAGCAGCCTTAAAGAAAAAGGATGGCATCGTTGTTCTCGTGTACTTTTTCAAGGTTCGTAAAATGTATTTATGAAAATAACGTAATACCTATTATAATCTCGCTTTCAGTTACAAGCCGGTCGAAATCCTACGATCGAATTACTGGCGGATGCCATGCCGTACATTCAGATGCCTCACAGTTCCGCCCGTTTGGATAATCTACCTTTGAGCTTCTTGACGTTCGCGTTCGAGAAGGACTATTTTATGTATTGGGGTACGGTGACGACTACCGAATGCGTTCACGTTCTACTGTGGCTGATCAGTAGAGAACCCATCGGCATATCCGCCGAGCAAGTATGAATTATGAATTTCTAACGACGACGTTCCTCTCTCATTCCGATCCCATTTTATTCCAGTTGGAATGTTTTCGCACGTTATTGAACGTGGAAGAACAGCCGTTGCAGGGTAATTTCCGTCCGGTTCAAGATGTGACGGCCCGTCGGACGATATTCCACGCGAATCCTTCTTATTCCCTCTACTCCACTCTGTTGCCGATAAGGAAAGCGCCCGACTGTCAGATGAGGAAGACCAACGACGACATAAAGGTCGCCAAAGAGTACGACTTGGACGCCCTAGACACCACCGAAATCTTCAACGTCAAGATGAAACAAGACACTCCGTTCAAATCGTCGGAGAAGAACAAATACACCATCAGCACCAGCATCAAGGTGAATCCGGAATTGCTGGAGAAACTGAAGAAATCGCCGCGAACCGCGAGGAGTCCCGGTCCGAAAATTACGCAGCAGCACGCGCAACCTCGAAATAATAAGCAACAAGGAGACGACGATAGACCCAAAAGCGCTAAACCGCGGGACAAAACGGACGGGGAAGAAACGTGCATGTTGGAGAATATCTCCGCGATTAGCAGCACCACTTCCAGGCAGACTTCGATTACGCGGTCGAAGATCCCGGAGCCGATTAAGAAGATCGGTGCGGTTAGGGAGAGGAGTGCCGGTAATAAACCTTCGCAGATACCCAGGAGAGTTGTTAATAATAAATGAAACTATTTGTTTTACTAATGCTGGTTAATAAATTAAAAGAAATAATAAAGTTGACTGTTTCGTGATTTCTTTTTATTTTATTTGTAAATATCAAAAAAAAAATCCCCTTTTAAAAAAAGGTCGAATAAATATTTCATTCAAAATTTTGCAATGTTTATTAAGACTTTATTATTTTAATAGTAAATTATCTGTAACCGAGAAAACTTTTATTACAATTATTTTTGAGAATGATGTCAAATTGGAAAAGAGAAAACAAGTATTATACCTAGTTTAAATAATGTTGGTAATGAAGAATAAATAAAACGATTAAGGAACTTGTTACATTATACATATGTATCTCTATGTAGTTTAAATTTATTGAGAGAGTTAACGTTAAGAAGAAGGACTACGCCTATCATTAAGTATAACCATAGGTAGGTACTCCACCTTTCGAACGTATTTTCGCAAGGTCGCCTCGAATGCACGATCTAAACTAAACATATTATAATACAGGTTGCTTTCGGATGTGGTACGACGTTCAAAGTTACATAATCCCAATACCGTTCATTCACGATTTATAATTACGAATAGCGAGCGGACCATAATTATTTATTCCGAGAAATATGTTCGCTCCATAATCTTCAAGCCCTGAAAATTTCCTTACATCCTATCGGTTCCTATAACGTAAAGCGTTTGTTTTAATTACGTATTAGTTTATGATTTTTTAGAAATGTCAAAACACGGAATTAGCATATCAAATTAGATTTATATATAGAAAAAAAAAAAACTATAAATGAAATAGTACTGAACGATCAATTAAAAGAAACGGTTGATATTTGTTTATTTATTACATCGATTCAGGTGTTAATGGGTTGTATTTTAGACCACCTTTCCCCTTTAGAAAATGTACGTACGGTAATTATAAGGATATCCTTAATTGCCCACAAAAGTTGAAAGAAAAAAACCGTTGAAAATCGATCCGATTACACTTTGCATCTCAAGGCAAACATCGCATTGCGTAATGTTCAGATTGCGACAATGAGTCGAGGGAAATAAAATTAAAAAATATGTACTTATATCGAATTAATTTATATTTGTAATTATACGGGGATATTTTTCACGAAGAAGCTGCTACTACCAAACAATTAAAATTACTAAGAATAATCATACATCATGCGGGTACTATTACTGAATAATATTAAAAACAAAAAACAACAAAATTAGAAAGAGGCGTCAATTCACAAGTAATAATAACAACAAAACGTCGAAAGTTCCATTTCAATTAGATTCAAACGTTTAATATTTAGGTATAGAATTCGCTCGCTCCAATAAATTTTCACTCTTCTCTCAAACGTGAAGAATAACGAACAAAATTGCGGTCGCGCTTTTACTTTCCACAATACGCACGGAATTAAGAATTAATATCCATCCATTGCTTCTATATTTTGCAACATTACGAACTACTGTGTTAGCAGATATACCTAGTACATACCTGCTAACACAGATTTCGAAGTTACAAACATCAACTTTTCACGTGTGCCCATTTATACCGTATATAGTAATAAGTATTGTAGCTAGGTAGGTGTACATACATATACATATATATATGTACATACATAATACACGATTGATTCACAATTTCCCAATTTCAAGTGCGTGCACCAGCAATGTTTAATAACGTAATAGTCCGATTTATATTCGAGATACGTCTATATGTATCTAGCATAAAGTGTTACGTCTTCATGAGCCGTGATGATGATGTTATCATTAAGATTACGATAATGCGTAAGTCTTTTTGAGGTCGATCGTGTATAATCGAGTATACAATGTGATATCCAACATTTCGGAATTATTAGATATTAGATTAATGTTTTGAATATCGCTTTCTAAGCTACAATAGATTTACATATTGTTATATACTATATATATGTACGACGTATTCGTATATTTTTTGAATAAATTAAGTAAATCTCGTATGAAATCGTTTAGATCTTCATCAATTCATCGCCGAATAAAAGTGGTCTTATTGGAGATTGCAAATTAGATCGTACCACTGGATGTTTTGATTTTGACGTAATCACTTGAATGGTTGTTAAGCACAAATAAAACTGTCCAAGAAGATGGATTGGATTCCCTCTAAATCCAAAGTATAAGAAATAGCATGTGACGTAGTCAGAAGTCTGTAGGGCAAAAAAACTCACGCAAAATAAAATTCACGCCATTTCTTCACTATAATGGAATAAGGTTTCGCCTTTGGGACTTAAACATCACTTCAATAAGTGTATGTATGTATGTACATATGGATTTCAAAAGATGTCAAGATGATTCAAACAAACTCTAAGCATCTTGTAACTAATTAAAAGAAATAAAATATTTTGTCAATATGTATGTATGTAGTTAGTAATACACAATAATTTAGACACAAACAAGCACACTCACTAGCATCGTTTTGATTTGATTTATGTGTGATCACGTTTACACATATCTGTATCTGCCCAACAGTAGCAATGGTTTGAAAACACGATTCCAGACTAATCAGCACAATTCAAATTAATTTTGAAATTTTGTGAAATTTGAGAGCATCCGGGATTACGCGAAGACAACTGACTGGTACTGGTTCATAAAGAAAATAGCTTACAAATGAGCTCTATATTGCTCAGCTACAAAATAAAACTGACTCCTTAGTCCTTTTTACAAATCGCAATAAATATGGTAGGTACATATTTAAAAAGTTACTTCCTCTTCTTAAATATTTCATTGTAAAGTAGATCTCTTAATAAACAAAATATTAACATCAATGTATTTGGGAAAGCACTAACATACTTGACCAACAAAGTGTTCATACATACATAAGTGAATATTCGAGTAAATCGCAAGTATGTATGTATCGTATACCTTCAATATTTCTTTCAGCAGTTTTCAACAAGTGGTTCGCCCCTCTTTATTAGCGAACGAATACAGTGAATGTAAAAGTTATAAATGTAAGTTGCGGAGGAAATGCAAGACACTTAAATGTAAGAACTAATAGACAACTAGAGTTAACAGTTTCAGTGGGTTTCACTAACGCTACTGTAAATAGACTAAAAAGAAAAGTAAATTAGTGTAACGACTGTGTAATTAATATACAGCTTGGATTTGCGAAAACAAAATGCGTTTTCATAATACAGTAAGTAATCGTGTTCATTATTTTTCTTTCTCCTATTTATTATACATTTTTTTTTTTTTTTGAAAAAGAAACTAGAACTAAGTATAGAATATAAATTTTCTCTAGAAGGAATTTATGGAAATTTTAATGATATGTTAATTCATATTACATACGATATCATAGCGTAGCGCAAATTAATATAGTTGTAAATAGGTCTGTATAAGTATCTTATTGGACCTTCAGTAGTCTTTCCGGTATGTACATAATTTCATTGGTTATTTTAAGAATATTTATTAAATTTTTTATCAATCGTACCTATTATCATTATACTAGGTCGCATTATTTAGACTTGACAATCAAATACAACTTTTTTCTTCTTTACAAAAACGAAAGTCATGCATCAACGACAACACATTCAATGTTAATAGAACATTGTAGGTACATAAAAAAGTTATATCTATTTTATATAACCTTTATGAATTTGCGGTTTTAAATCTTCAACATTATACATGCAATAAGTGTTTGAATACATTATGGTTTATTTTCAATTTAAAGAATATAAAAATAATTTCGTTCTAGATATTTTAAAGAAATAATTATAAATGCGGTAAATTCGATTTCTATTGTACGGCTAACATTATGTGATAAGTGAAAATGATTGCGGTTTTATACTGAAATTGAATTTATTTTATTTTGAACGTATTACTACTATTCAAAACCTGATTCAAAATTCGATTTTTTAACATGTAATCCAAAAAGAATGTAAATACAATAATAAACAATACACATTGACGGTACTTACATCACTTTATCGAGTTAGGAATTAAGAGAAAGCAGTCTAAACGTGAAAGAAATGCTAGTGTTATATGTAAATCATACTATGGTATAGTATAGGTGCGCTTAAACATTGTGTAGAATAAGTACTCTAATTAATATAAATGGCTTACGAAAGTTTAATACGTGGTGAAAATCCACATACATATGTAATTATACATAGTAGGTACAGTCTAAATAGGAATAACATTATCGTTTAATTTCAACAAGTGCAAAATATTTTCGTTTTCTATGTATTTGCTGCCTTATTTAATCTAAAATTCAATATTTATTATACTGCGATCTCCTAATAACGCAAACAAAAATTTGAATCTTAAAAGTATTTTGCACTCTTACATTGGCCCAGAATTCATCCTTTTGGATGTCGGACATTCTCTTTTAATTAATTTCTATAGAAGTGGTCGCATGAAAATTGCTCTTTTTACAATCACGTTTGTATTTTTACATTAATCTATTCTTTGTACGAATAAATTTATTAAATTCGTAGTTGAACAGTTATTTGGAAAATAGAGAGAGATATGCTGAAAGTATTTAAAGAGCACCCGCAGAACGAACATCTGATTACCTATTCTTATTGTATCACTACATGTATGAGAGTGATTTCAAGAAATGTGGGCTTGTAATATACATACATAAAACAGCATCGGTTGATGATAAGAACCCATGCGTTCTCGAAGCATGTGTTCCGAGTAATTAATCAAAAGTTGAGGTGGTGATGATGCCGATGTTTTATCAATACACTACATGTAAGATTAATACAAAAAAAAACTTAGATTGTGAAAACGTAGATTCGTAGATAACTCATAATAGATTCACCGAGATAAAATATAAAATACAATGGTGTAAAAATAACAATAATGACAAGATGAAATATTTTAGACAAAGTGAAAAGTCGACAACAAATCGATGTTGAAAAACGACTGCTTATTACCATACTCGTAATGTCACAAATTAATTTAAAAAAAAAGTTAAATGCATAATATTGCATTCAACTGTACCCATGGAAACATCTGGCTCTTCTTATTTGTAATGGAAATGTGTTGTCTGTAAAATTCAGAACTTGATTTGTTTATATCTAACGTATTGTAAGTTACGAATGTTCAGAACTAGGAGAAGTATACTGTCGCATCTTACCATTGCAAGATGAGAAGAGTCAATTTTTATCAATATGATTGATTATTGGAAGTAGCAGGATGCTGTATACATATGTAGGTATATGCTTTCTTGAAACATCATAACTATATGTATTATTTTACCCGTCCATTTCATATCATGTCGATCTGGTGGGTTATTGGGGTAAGCATATTATCATAAAAATGTCTAGATATTATTATTCATAATATCTATATAGTCTCTTTCAATTGAAACGTTCGTCATCAAAAGTACCACTCCCTAACTGATTACCGAAAACAGACTGTAGGTAGACGCATAATTACACAACGAACACTGCACTACCATGACTACACAAAACTCATTGTCTATTATGTAGGTACTTATAACTACAAAGGAAAACGGTTCAAGGATAGTTTTAATCTGCAAAAATGATACCTATCTACTTATTATTTAAACAGAACCTGCTGATCCTGCAGAAAAGCTTCATGCATTGAAAAAACGCTTCACGATTTGTGCTATAATATTTGCACTACAATAACTTTCAAAAATTAAAGACTGGTTCACCATGTATCCATTTAGTCAAAATTTCATTAAACGTTAAAACGATTGTGTCCCACCGAAAAATTCCTATTTAATTTTTTAAAAATTATATATATTATTATGTACGTACATACATACATAGTATAGGTACATATACAATACACTTATTCATGTTGGTGTGTTTTTTTAATTTTTTAAATCTAGATCTTAGTGAAATAATATCCTATTACACATTCACGAATGTCCATATAGTAACTTGGAACGAGGTCGTTTAAAATTTAAGCCATTATGCAAATTTTAGGTCGGTATATGTATAAGTAATCATAATGCGAACGCCTCTCGCGAACATAACAACAACAAAAACAACAATAATAAAGTAAAACCGTGTGAGAACGTGTTGGCATTTGGCAATGCTTTTCCTAATATTAAAACTACCACCTTTTAAAATAGCGTACACACACATAACATACACACACGGTAACCGCGAACAATGACACATAAAATTACATCCTTTTAAATGGGCGTTCAACCTTCAAATTCGTGAAACGAATACCGTTTCAAATTAGTCCACTATACCTACCTAATTACCTACCTATTTAATACAATATCAATCATATATAGGATATAGAAATGTATTATTATGCATTTGCTCTTAATACGTGATTCATGGTAAATTCTGATTTACGAATTGCATTTAATAGGTACGTAAATATAATTGGATTTTTTATAATTCGTAATGGCCGTTACACGTAAGTGCTTCGACGACTTCCTGCCAACAATCTCTTGAATTCCTTTCCTACTAATTATATTGCAAGCAGTTCGAGCAATATTGCAAAATAATTACAACAGCAAACAACATAAATATCTGTGTAAATTGTTCTTTTAACCCAAATTCTTTTACGTTTTCAACGATTTCAAATCGTTCATTTAATTCAACAATTTAGCAGGCGCATGAAATTGAATCGAAATATGTACTTACTATCTTTCCCAAATTAAATGCGCGTTTTTTATAAAAGTGGCTTTGTTTTAAAGGGCATTTCATTTATCCAAAAAGAAAGAGTAGTCAGTACTTTGATGAACTTTTCAGAGTAATTAAATATGTACGTTTTAAAAGCAAACTCTTTATTTCCTATATAATTTGAAGTATAAAATTATGATGAATTCGGCAATTGCACCAAAGTGCGTGCAGGATGCAGGATAGCATGCAGTCGATGTTGTAAATTGCTGCAGTATTCTATTTATGTACTATATGTATAAGTATGTTGTATATACGTATGTATATACATACATTCATAAAATATCCACAATAGTACATATTTAAGGCCGACAATTTCATAATTGCGTTATTGTATAACGAAGCATTTTCCCAAAGTCGTAAAATGAGTTTTATTAAATGCGTCGGAATACTTAAGAGATTGACAAATAATAAACATGGGATGCGCTTTGTATTTTGTCGCGTGTCTGTTTCTTATACATATTTATAATTTGCGCTCGAATAAGAATAATCTGTACTTATTAATGGAACTGACTTTTGTTTTTTAAGTGTTAATTTGCCGTTAAGTGTTAATGATGTAGTGGTGCATCATTATCAATTATACATACTTACATACGTGTTTGAATAAATTTTCTATTTTATATCTACCTATACGTTATTATTTACATAAATTTTATTTATTTATAAATAATATCCATTTAGTGATTAGTAACTTATTATGTTTTATTAAAAATAAATAACTATTTTCGATAATTTTATAATCCTTAAGTGAATAAAAAATATTCGTCTATTTACGTCTTACCCTTAATTTAAAAATTTTATCAAAACTTCTTCAATTTATAGTTTTATCTTTGTGAAAAATTGAGGGAAAGAAAATATGATTAACGAGAATAAAAACAAAACAACACATTCGGTGTTGATTTACATTTATTAATTTATATCTATGTAATTTAAAATAAATCTTATGTTTATTAGATATTTAGGTATGTATGTATGTACCATCTTTGGCAATTTAAATGCGATTTTTTTATCGGGGAATGTTGATTTTGTAACTAAAGGCTTTGCTTTAAAGTGAATTTAATTACTCTAAAGAAGTTTATCAAAGCAGTATTCTCTTTTAGAGAAATTAAATTTGCTTCAAAGTATAACCTTTATTTAGTAAAGTAAATGGAAATTCCTCGCTGAAAAATTCGCATTTAATTTGCCGAATATGGTACATAGTATTATATGCACGTAGATACTATTTTAGTAGAAATTATAACGATCGATAAACAATAACGTAATTAGAAATTATAATGCCTAATCAACAGCCTCGCGGCATAAAATTCTAATAAGGAGTAAATTTTTAAATCGAAACAGCGTTCGAAGGTTATTCCGCCCGTGTTGTAATATGTAAATAGGGAATACGTCCTCAAAAAAACACTTTCACAAGCTGATCGACAAAAATTAACCAAATACATCATCAACATTCATGTTCGTATCTATTATTAGTAAAATCCTACCTTGGTTATTTGATTCTTATATTTGTAGGTGCTGTATGCTAAAACGGATCCCCGTATAATTTAATAATAAATAATTCGCAGTTTTTTTTCTCGACGTCTATCTCTTTCTTTCAATCTGTTATTGTTGTTATTATCGTTAAGCTTGAAACGATTTCAGCATACGAGTTGTGTACCACGCCTTTCATTTGCCGTCCTTCGATCGGAATATACGTATTATGCCCTGGATGTATGCGTGTTTTATATTAAGACAAATTGGAATGATCTGACGGATTAGAAATTACAGCATCCAGAGACTCGGCTTGTTGCGGTAATTTTTCGAAAACGTGATGCAATTATTACTAATACCTATACAATTTACTTAGGTAGGTACTACTAACTATAGCAATAGTTCTGTTGTCCACAGTATAATTTTGTAAGATTACCCATTAGATGATAACGAAGAAATCATTATAGGTATATACATCATTTTCTTTATTTGATTCTGTTGTAATTATAGAAGTCTCAAAAATTATTTCTTGTATTTTCGGAATTTAACGTCTTATGTAATTATTTTCAAGAAAAGCGGCACCTACGATTAATTATAATTGGGCTAAGTATAACATTAAGGATGACCTTAACATAAACATAATCCAATTTGCTGTTATTAGACAAGAAACGTATAGGTAATCAATAACGGAAATATTATACATGTACAGGATAAAACATTAGATTTGAACAATATTTTAAAATGAAGGCATTTAAAATTGCGCAATACAATACCCGCCAACATTGAACTATTGGTGTTTATTTAATTTGCAAAGTATTAAAACTATTAACCTATTAACAATAAGCAATCTATGAATGATTCAGGACGGAGTTCACGTAGCATATAACCATAGATAACTAACTATAGGTATACATACTTATAGATTATACAGTCACGTAGTATCTATCTAGAAGACTAGATCTGTAGATACATATACCTATTGCGTGGCATCGGTATCTCTACAACAATATATAGTTCGCATGCAGCACGTATAGTAGAACTTGTGCACGATTTCCTGTCTTGTATATTTAAGGCGTCCGTTCGTTCGTTGTAGTATACTTTCATTTAAAACTGTTGCTTTCCATCTCGTTTATGCACTAATAAATCTGAAAATGGACTGGCTGTAATGCAAACACTTTTGTACCGTCGCCGTCGCGTCGTTGCCCATATGTTATGTATACCATCATTATATATTATGAATAAAGTCTATACATATGTACATACATACATAGATACATACATACATTTTATTTAATTCAATAAATTTATTAGTTGATATTAAAATAGTAGATATTTGAAATTAGTTGAAACAAGTTTCAAATTTTCTTGAATCAAACCGTTGTTTAAACACTGTTTTTTCTGCTTGTTCGCACATACATACATTACATGCATGCATTTAAACTTTTAGACATTGATGTTCCTAAAGACGTAAAGTTTTAAAAGATTATTACCGTAAATATGTAGATCAAGGGGTCGATGGCCGCAGTGGTTAGGCGGCTGACTATCGTTGTGAGAAGACGATAGTTGCCGGGGTTCAATTCTCTGGAGGGACGGTGACATTTTTTCAGAGAGTTTAATCCTGGATCGACTTGCCATTCGCTGTTGGGAGCAAAGTGATTAATAGCGCGGCATCATGAAAGGCGATATGATGCTGTCACAAAGCCATTTGAGCACAACCTACATACACTAAAACTACACCGCAAGAGTTGCAGCGATAGCCAGACAAGTAATACAGCTTACGGAGTCACTGCAACTAAGCACCCACCACACATAAAAAAAAAGTGCAGAGGTTCTATAGAATGAATACAATCAGAAAATAATACAATTGCTATTACCTTATAGTAGGTATACATCCAGTTTTAAAACTATACAGGTACGTTGTGCTCGCTGATGTACCTATTTGATCCCTGTATTCTGAAAACAAGTTCATCTCTTTGCTTTTTTTTTGAAATAATAAACACAACAAATGAAAAACATGATCCTTGATTATATTGAAACAACTTCATGGACTTTGTTATGAATTAGGTATATATGTAGGTACGCGCATATTACCCAAGTAATAATAATTATCGTTAATTTATTATTTCTGATCAGTGTTTGTAGTGTGAATACATATACTCTATGTAAGATATGTATGTACATACGTACCTACGTAATATACGATAATGAAACGGCCTCTGCGAAGTTTCAAGAATAACAAACAACAAAGATTTTCATTCAACGTTAATTATCTATACAAAACATTTCTTATTGACAAGTTTCTCTGCAATACGATGCAGTGTAATAATAATAGTCTTACTTTCTCGCTGCATTCACTCGCGAAATACAAACGCAACTATGTATATACGTTCTTTGGAAAACGAAAAAAACAAAACAATAATCTTTCCGTGTGAATTGATCATCGTTAATACCGTAGTATAAAATTTTCGTGTTCTACAAATAAAAAGATAACAAAAAAGATCAAGTCAGTGTATCCAATGTGGTAAACGGAAAATCGTAGATATGTATGTAGGTACATACATACATGAATAACATAGTTATACATAATTATAATACATACGTATAGTACACATCTTCCTTTCTAAAGAGAAAAGCTACATTTTCTTTTTCTTCTGTGAAAATTAGCATTGTTATATTCTCTCACGTGACTCGTGTACTTTATAATGCTCGACTCAATCTAATGGATAAATGTGATGAAAAATAATTATTATAAATCTTTTTTGATAATAAATATATGTGTATGTATGCGGTACATACAGCAAGCATAATTTACTAATTTATGTCAATTCGTTATTTAAAATGGATTGAATGAAAAAGAAAAATAAATAAACACTGATCGAATATAGTTGCAACAAAAATAAAATTAAAAGAACACTCGCGGATATAGATCGACCTTATGCTATACATAGATTATTGTTATTAAATTTGCATTTTTTTCCTTTTTTTTTCTCTCCCTCTAAAGCGTTATCTATCGATTGTGTAAAGGGAAAGAGAACCGCCGTTCCACTTGTGTTGGTAATAATTCTCGTTGTCGCAAACAAGTATCTAATTCCGAGTTCAATTGATAGGCGTTTATTTAGTAGAGCAGCGAATGATCCATGAACCGTAAAGACCTCCCATCGAAAGTAATATCTCCTGTCCGTCCGTCCGTAACACATAGGTTGTACCGTACCTATAAGTACAACATACTTACAGTAAAACGCTCTTACTTATTTCCTAAACACATTACAGAACCAGTTACGAAACGTTAGATATTCACTTTCAATAATACTTTGTGCAATATACATACATACGTATACGTTTATAGTATATACTTATATCTATGTATGTTATCCTATCATACCCTTACTCTTGTTTTATTAAAGTTAGACGTGTTTTATTAAATTGTATAATATCCGCGTGCAAAGTTACATATACTCAATATTTATTGATGATTATGCGCAGATAATTACATGATCGCACTTTGGTTATAGGGATTCGGACTTTGGGCGCACACGTAACAATTAAACGATATTAAAGCTCGTATTTTAGAGCGGTTCCTGTGTAATGTAAAAACTATAACAGCGAAGATAATGATGTAGTATATATATACACACACATATGTATATTGTACATGGACCTACCTACATATATATATAGTTGCGCACAGGTTTTTTTTGTGTGAGAAAATCTATACAATTCACGTAGGTATCGATCTTTTTAATGAGACGTAATTGTTGAGAATTGAAAGCTTTGAAAATAGAACGGTGTTCGTAGGCGAAGGACTATTAATATATCTCCTTAAATATTTTTTAATGATGATGACTATCAACTTTAGTTTATTTTCAACACAAATTCCGCCGTGGGAAAGTATTTCTCAGCATTTGCATTTCGATTATTGTATCATTTGATAACTTAACGGATGCAATATTTTTCTTTACTTAACGAAAAAAAAAATCAGTAAAAATTCATCGTTATGAGTTCTTACTGAATCCTTACGGAGATATGTGATTTCAACAGCAGACTCTATACAAAAGTTGACGCTTATTAATACAACGGACTTCTGTTTTAACTGTTGTATATACCTACTGAGTAAAATACAAAAAAAATTGGTTTAGATAATAATACATTTATAGAATAATAAATACAATAAAACGAATAAAACGAATAAACAGTTAAATTGGTTTGGGCAAGTTAATGGATTAAAATACATAGATGTAGAAAAAAAAAAATAACCTGCTATCGAACAGAAAAGAAAGAAGAAACAAACAAAACGACACGATAGGAAGGAATATGAAAAGCGAATTAAAATCATGACAGAATTGAAAGAAGAAAACGGGGAAAGATTTGTACAAGTTACGTGAATATCTGCGAAGAAGAAGAATTTATCACAAACATATTGAAGAATTTATTTAATCGTTAAATACAAAATCCGTTAGAGGCTTATAAACGTCCAATAAGTTGTATAACTAGATCGTTACCTCTTGGAACTAATTTCTTCAAAATTAGTAGAAATTCTGAAATTATTAAAACCCGTTAATTCATTTATAAAATACAGTGGAATCTCCCTTAACGGACACTTCGTATAAGTGGACACCCCCTTTAGAGGGACACTTTTGCCAAGTCCCGGTAGCGTTCCATAAGAAAAGCATTGCAATCGCTCCCCCTTGAACGGACTCTCTCTTGAGCGGACGCGGACACTCGCTTGACAAAAAAATTCCCTTGAACGGACATTTCGTTTGTTTTTTTCCGATTTTTTTCATGTCATAATTTACAAATAAGCTTGTCAAAACTCTTTTAATTTGCTCGCCACATAAGGCTCGATTTGTCATATGTATTTCCTATATCACATAACATAGTTAAATGTGGGTATGGTACATGAACATTTTCTCTCTCACATATTTTCAAACTAATGTTTTTTCTACAATTCTAAGCTACAGAAATAGCTGAATCCTTGGGTAACAACACTTTCAATGCCGCGTCCGGTTAGCGTAATAAGTTTAAAATTCATCGTCACAATATTACGTTCAAAACGATATCTGGCGAAGCCGCCTCTGCATTACCAAACAAGACCATGAATTTAAAAATCAAAAATGTGTGGGAAGAAATATGTCTCAGGAAAGGATAACAATATTGCACTGTGCGAACATGGCTGGAGACAAGGAAAAGTTGGTGGCTATTGAAAATCAATGGTTAGAAAATTTCGATCGGAAAATGGGAGCACAAAACAGACAACGCGGCATCGCATCCAGAAACCATCAATTTGAAAAACATTAAAATACACTTTTTGCCTTCAAATTGTACTTCAATCAGCCAACCACTTGATCAGGATGTTATTAAAAATGTTAAGCATAATTACAGAACCTTGATACTGAAGCACTTACTAGCAAACATTGAAATTTCTAACACAGCCAATGATTTAGTGAAACGTATAAACTTATAGGATGCAGTTTATTTTGCTAAAAGTGCATGGGACCAAGTTACTTCTGAAAAAGTTCAGAACTGTTTTCGAAAGGCAGGGTTTAACAGCCAGGAATATCCGACAGCATTTGATGTTGATTTTGAACCTGAAGATGAGTTGCCATTAAATCTACTTGCCGAAATTCAGAAAAGATAATTTACCAGTTGAGAGATCACGTTTGGACTTACGCGTACCATTACAAGAACAAATTTCTGAAGTTGAAGATATTTCTGATCATGATCTTATAGCGTTTGTGAAATGCCAAGGTGTGATACAGAAGCTATAAATATACTTTCATCGCTTGACTTACATTTTCAAGATGTTATTGCCAAGACCAAAACACGCCTAACTAGAATGGAGGAATATCTATTGTAATATGTAATATAGTATGTATGTACTTATAAAACATTTTAAAGTTTTATTACATATGGAAATACCTATTTACATATTAATGATTTTTTGTTATTAAACCCAATTGAATTGTTTATTTTTTTAATAAAAGTATTTTTGAAAATAAAAACTAACCATCTTAGAAAAATGCTACTCATTTAAATTAGTAGTTTCCTCTTGACACATTTCAATGGTCCCTTGGGTGTCCGCTCAAGAGAGATTTCACTGTAATTCAATTCGATATCAAATAAGAAAGGATGAGTAATATAAAATTTAACAAAATTTGAAAGTAGCAATAACAAAATGGTAAATTAATGTAAGATTGTTGTAATTGGCTGACGTTCAATACGAGAAGGATTTTTTAACCATTGATTATACGATTTAATAAATAATATTTTCATCCACTTGTTATTACAAATTAATAAACTTTAGGAGAAACGCGTAAAATATCTGATTGATTTATGCAGACTTTAATTGATGATTATCAATCTTAAAGATTAGTTACAGTGATTCCCATATGCTGCAAACTTTATAGTCCACGCTGTATAATTAGTGTCGTTGTATTATACATCTTTGGTTTAATGCGGATTAAAATTATATATAACTGCTAAAAAATCTATTATGTAGGTACTAATAAATACTTGGAAATAAAAACAATAACATATACATACTTATTTGTATTACTAATATGACTCACACTAAGAGACCAATATAACTATAACTCGTTCACTTAGGATAATCATATGTAAAAATGCGCTACGTAGAAAACGTAATCGGGAAAAAATACTTGCACATACATACACCTGCGACGACTACTATTTTGTTGATTTGATAACTACATAGATATTACTCATACATAATCAATATATGAAAGTTTCGTTCCTCGAAAACAACAAACCTTGTTGTAATAAATTAAGAAGTAAATAACAAATTACAGAAGAATTTGTCAGGTAGGTAATCAAAGCAACAACGCAAAATTATATTATTGACGAATCACCGTTAAACATGTGTACAAACGTATGTATGTTATTTATAACGTTTATGTAAATTATATACCTGTATTAGATACTTATATGTATGTATATGTATGTTGCGGTTGTAAGTAAATATGATATGGCAATCGATAACATGTCGCGAAAGGACGTTTCGCAAGGACAAATCAATGAACGACCAACGAAGGAAATCGATTTGACGCTAAAGTATGAATTGCGATTGTATTTAGCCGAAAGTTTACAATAGGATAGTTTTTTTTTTGTAATATATTTATGCATGTATGTCGGATAAAGGATATCCGTTAATTTCTTTTCCGATTTCGCCAACCCATTTAAGATACGTACAACATCTATACGAATAAATGTAGAAACTTAATCTTCGTCCAACTTATACAAAACTACATATTATGAAACATTTCTATTTTCGTTTGATAAACGTGTCTTTTAGTTAAAGTAAAATAGTAGTAGTTCAAGTAGGAATTATCCGCTTTTCCTTTCTAACAATAGTTCTATTAGTAAAGGCAACGCGAAAAAAGAACACGGTTCTCCTTAGAGAAACAACACACACATACATATCTAATTGATCGTTATTATTCGATAGATGTTTCTATCTCCAACATGCCGTCTCGAGATCTTTACGTAATACATACAACTATACGACGTTATACAACTTGCATTAATATTATCCGGAACACGCGAAATCAACGCGGACATTAGATTTATTTATTAGAACCGTTCTATTTACTTAAGAGGCTGTACATAATGTATTTACGCGACTATAATTTCATTTGGAGCCGTCATTGATTCGTATTAATTTGTTCACGTAACTTTGGCGTAACGTTTCAAATTGCTTGTCAGGATGTCCAATATTACTCATTATTAGATTCCAATTGCAAGAGTTAGATAAAGTATTTCGTCTGGTACCTACGCCTGTTACTTTAATTTTCGATTTTGCGTCGTATTTCTATACAGAATGAAAAAGTAAGCAGACTCTGCTTCTTAAAACGTAACGCGGTAGATATTATTTACATTTTTTATCGATGATAGATATTCGTGAATGTCGAAACAACACCGGAGCAGAGTACCTACTACCACGCCTATAACCTAGTCACCGCACGACCCACACTCGCAATTATTACAAAACGATCGAGTTCTGTAATATAACGAGATTACGGGCCGCAGGTTACCTCTGTCATACACACTTTTATACAATTTCCAATACGGGAAGGAAAACGTTTGACCTTTTTCTCCGCAATACACATACATACGTATAATGAGCCGACCGATTGCACATTTTAGAATGTAGAATTCTAGACCATGATGACCGATGATTAAATAATGCACGTCACATTCTTAGGTGTATAAAATCCAACCTTTCCTGTTTTATACAATTTTATATGTATGTATTTGGATTACAGTAACCTAACGGTATATTTCTAATCTTCAGCAATCAGTATTATAATTATTTCAGAAATTAAATATTTGTTAACTATGTTTTATTAAATTCATAAATCTAATGATGATATTGTCGTCTAAAATCTATATCTGATACGTTTCCAGTTCTTACCGCTCCTCTTATTCGGAACAGTCTTAGTATGTAATGTAGAAGCGCGAAGAATCCGAGTTAGACCGCAAGAAGACCAAGACGACGCGGAATACTACGAGACCGTACCTCAAGATTCGCAAGAACAACGCGTCGTCTACATATCGGCGGCCGACCAGTACAACGGCCTCTTCGGACAGCCTTCGGCCGCGTCATCTAGGTCCTCGCAACCCAATTACATCCAGCAGGATGCCAGGTCGGGCCTGGGCGGTGCCGCGAAGATAGCCAGGACGAAGGAACCGACCAAGAGTCCTCCGGTGCAAACGATCAGGAATTACAATAAGGTGAACGACGACGGTTCGTTTACGTTCGGTTACGAAGCGGCCGACGGCAGTTTCAAGGAGGAGACTCGCGGAACCGATTGCGTCGTCCGAGGCAAATATGGCTACGTGGATCCGGACGGTAATAAACGCGAATTCACTTACGTGTCGGGGAATCCATGCGATCCCAACGCGCCGAAGGAGGACGATCAAGAGCAGGAGGGCGACAGGACCAGGGAGGAAGACAGCAACGAATCGGACAATATCCCGAATTATCCCACGAGACCGATCAGACCGATAAGGCCGATCGCCACGACGCCGGCAACCAAATCGCCCGTCACGCTGTTCCAAAATAACTACGTCAGGGACGAGGAAGCGGATGATGACGTCGAATCAGAAGCCGTATTGAGACCGCAACCTATTCAAGTACGTGTCATCGTCGTCTTTTCATTATTTCACCTACATACATATTCCATAAAACAAGTCCAATTACCTAATCATACGATTCTTTTGCTTGCAGCCGGTTCGTAACAGACCAATCTACATTCCTCGTCCGCAATACGTTTCAGTTCCGGAAACGGCTACGGAAACATCGACGGCGTCAGCTTATAGACCGTCGCATCTCTTCTCCGCCATCCCGTCTAGTACGCCGTCGTCGTTGATCTACAAGAACACCTTGACGCCTCTAAATATCACACCGCGTCCAGTCGCCCCGGTCACCACGTACCGCCCGCAAACCTTACAGTACGCGGTCACGCCTAGGCCGGCGCCCTCGTCGCAACTGTACACGAAACCCATAGCGACGTACAGCACACCGAGACCTATAGCTTCGTACACGCCGAAACCGATCTACACGTACACAACGCCGGCGGCTACTTTCACGCCGAGCAGCAGGACCAACATCGATTTCGACGCCGAATTCAACAAGTTCCAGCAGGAGAATAACGTCGTCGTCCAACCGACGCCGGCCACGTCGTTACCGAAAGCCGTCACCAAACCGGTCACCGCTAATAATAATAAAATCGTAAATACCGGCGCTCCGACCGCGACCAGCGGCCCTATATACTCGTCGGCGTTACTCTACGACCCATCCTCGGGACAATACAATACGCAATTGTACCAGACGTTACCGCAAACCGAAGGGGACTTCACCTTAAAACAGAAGATCCAACCGTACGTCCACAGACCTCAGCCTCAAGTGGTGAATTTCCAACAGTTGGCGCAACAGAGTCCTCTCTACAAGCCGCAGACGAGACCGTCGACGAACCAAGCTCTGTATCAACAGCAGCAATCGGAATTGCAGTTTCAAAATTCCGCCCAATTGTACGCTCAACAGTTGAAGGCTAGACAGCAGCAAGCGACGCAACAACAACCGCAACAAGCTCAGGTGTACCAGCAGCCACTTCAGCAACAGTCGTCGCCTCAACAGTTCTACTATATCCAGCCGCAACCGTCGTATACGGCGGGCAGTCAAATCGACGCCTTCCTCAGGGGGCACAACATACAGTTTTAACGTGAACGAGCGGAGTATTTAATCGAGTTAATTAAAAGACTTTTGTACATTGTAAATATGTATGTATGTATATGTTACGTATGTATTGTATGTGTGTACATACATTCGTAGGTAAGGAGATTATTTACGTTATCAGATAGTTTATTATTAACGTTCGCGTACAAAATTACAAATTTGTTATTGAAAATTAACCACAATAACGTTGGCCAAAACATGTGGAAAGCACATAAATTACTTACTTGATTAAGTAATTATTCGTGAGAAAATGTGTATTTTATACTTTCTCATTTAATATAAATCAACAACAAATTGTTGTCTCCGTTTCTGTTTATATAAAACTATCTAATTGTTTAAATACCTACATACATATACCTATATATATATATATATAAACTCAAGCTTTATTGCGATAATAAAAAAATAACTTTATAAACCATATAATAGAAGCTATAGTATTGTTTTATTTTTCATTTTTATTCTGTTAAATACGTGATATTAATTTAAATATATATTTTTTCCGTACATCTCTTCCAACTTTGATTGTATGCTGTATACCATACATCTCAATATTAGATAACCTTTATTTAAATTAATTTAATCATGTCGTCATTAAGTATATGTATATGTATATGCAAATACATACACATATGTATATAGTTTCGTATGTAATTTTATCAACTTCACCAATACCATTTTTTTGATGTCTAAGTGAAATTTTTAAAACAATAAAATTAGGTGTAAAATCCAACACACAATTTTCATTATTTCATTGGTGAATTAAGGAGATTAGTTTCGGTAATTCGATTCTTATTAATTAAGTTATTTTTATAATTAAGCTAACTAATTGACGTAAAAAAAAAACAATATATTCAAGTGCAATTATTTTCTCCATTAAATTCCATCGTAAATCAAATTAATGTTTGTCAGATTGTTGTTGGTATTTCATTATTACCATCTTTAGATTTTTTTTCACCAAACATTGCAAAATACGATACCAACAATAGATCGTATATTAGTGAATAGTGAAAGTCATGTACCTATTTACGATCTAAACTGGATAATACGTAATTTTGATATGCGAATTAAAACGTATCTATAGATACATCACACATACATACGCAGGAACGACATAAAAAATTCGTATACAAGACGATTGCATAATTTACGTCGTTAACAAGTAGGTATGTATGTATACATAACAGGTACATATATAAATATGTAGTAGTTATGAATCTGAATGACTGACTCTTTCCGACGCTTTCCCTGTCCGTAGAAAAGTTTCACTGGCGATGACTTTGGGAAGAACAACGAACCGCATCAAATCGCGGCGTGCTGCGATAGCATAGTCTCCTATTTCCTCTAATATTTATTCACACAACGAACGCATCAGGCAAGGTTGAGAGACATAGCTGCTGGCTACAGACGACGACGTCATCGATATTACTTACTATACTTACCCGATATATTTCGCAATCTCGCGATTCCATCGCATATTTTTCATGTCATGTACTATATGTAGTTCTTTAACGATAAGTTGAAACTTGATCTATTGCGACCACCATGGCAACAAAATAATGTCTATGTGGTGATATCCCTGTATTTTCAATATTTTTATTTTTCTGATAAGCGAAATAAATGCCATTCGCACTCTTAATTTAGTGTTTGACTAACTAACATCAAACAGGTAGGAAATAAACCTGTTGATGCGTTGTAAATGTTAATAGTTCATTGTCATTGTCATTCCAACGTGCAGTATTTGTTTTCACTCCAGATTTGGTCAGCAAATTGAAAGTGAGATATGGGGAATATAGCGACGACGTTGAACGGAAATACTTTCCACATACCGTCCCCTATACGGTTTTAACTTGACGTTGGATATTTCTTTGAACGCTTACCAAATTTTCTATTGTTGAACGAAATTTTCATTGTTTATCTTCGACGGTCAAACTTTTTTGAAAATTATAGTCTTCGTGACATTTACTTACCTATTAATGAAATTGAACGGTTTACATTAAAATATGAAATATGTACTGCACATACTTATACATATTACATAGAATAAATGCGTAAAAATATGCATAAAGCATACTTGGTTGCATACGCAAACGTATGCTATTATCCGATTAGAAAATCAAATAAATATGTAGTACACATAAATATAATAATATATTGTAAGGTATTAAAAAAAAGAATTTTTGTAGGTGAACAGCAATCAAATCTATTAAGGAATAATAGTTTTAAATATTTACAAATCTACATATGTATGTACTTATGTACGTATGTAAGTATCTATGTATATCTAACAAAATCAAATCTATTTAGGATCATGAGGCAATTTGAAACCAAGCATGTTTGCCGTTTCGCCCACAGTTCTCTCACCTTTGCCATGAAACTCCTCGTTGATCTCTCTCTGCAGTCGAGAACTACGCAAGTAACACAAATAGGTACTCGCCATAAACTTCATTTCCTCTCGAGATTTGCACAACTGTTCGTCGGTAGTGTAATGTTTGCGATACTGCTTTAATATGTATCGCAAAGCCAAATTATCCGATAAAGATCGCTTGGATGCTGGAATAGCAAGCCTTAGTTCTGAAATGATTTGTCTGAGGATTTGGATATTACTCGAGGATGCCATTATCAGTTTTTAATATCGTCTAAGGAAAGAAAGTAAATAAGAAACTTGATACAATTCATTTAGTTTATTTGTTATGAATTCAATATCATCAGAGAGATATTTCGGTTCATGGTTATATTTCCAAAAATCACCAGATATCAAACACAAATTTTTGTATGGAAACACATGAACAGCTAAATCGTTAAATACATCGTAATACTTAAACATGTTTATAACTGCAATTTCTAAAGTATAAGGGGAAATGTTCAAGATGTATGCGGCATTTTCCCGAATTGATCTTTTCGTGTTTCTCTCTAACAGATTCGAAAAACTATTCGCAATTATAATACAGTTACTCAAATTCAAACCCCAATTAGCCCACAGTAAATTGTTTGCTAATTGTTTCGGGCAGTGCGGCAAAAAGAACAATGTTGTTTTCTCTGTGACATATTTCCCTTCAACATTTTTATGTAAAACTTGACATTCCAACTCGGTTAACAAATCATTTTCTATCTCCGTAAATACAGGATCGAATATTGACACTTTAACTTTGAATAAATCTCTTAAACAAAGTAATAGTCCAAGTTGATATCTCGCTACCGTACACTCACCTATTCGACCTAAACCTAAACAGATAATATCTTGTATTTGCGGATCTAGTAGGGCACTTTGGCTCTCTCTCAACGACGCTAACAACGAAGAGTATAAATCCGATAACAGTATGTCCTGCTTAGCTTCGTGAATTCGTCTAAAACAAATTTATGATTGTCGGTTATATTTTGTATTCAACACGTTCAAAAAAAACCGTTATACCTAATAGCTGTCTCTTTATTATAAGCCGTTGTATTTTTCGCGATATTTTCCTTCAATTTAAATTTATTCGCGACTTTCTTATTTCGTCTCTTATATGAAATTAATTTGAAATCATCTTTCAGGTTAGAATTTTTTGACATATTAATTATAAAATGTGATCAAAAATAGCACAGATAAAGTAGGACACTTCTTTATTAATTAATGGAATTATTATTTGAAAATTATGATAATAGATGGCTGTTGGTAGTGAAATGCCGTAAGTTCTATATTTGTAGTTTAGAGGGCGGTCTTTTGCAGTTTATTTTAAAACCGATTATTATTTTAAAATTACCGTTGCTATTATATCTAATAATACATACAAATAAATATTTTTTTCTAAATATTAATATGTCAAATTTTCTGTAAGTATCAATAACTGATATTAATTTAGCAATTTCCTACATTCTATTCTATTCTATTCTACATTCAGTTCAAAAAAATTAATAAACAGAATGAAACAAATTCTTCAAAATAACGACTACTTTTAATTGTATAGAAACAACATATTTTCGTTACATTTACATAATAATTGTTAATAATGCAACATTGGCTCGCAGCTTTTTATAAGTTACAGCTTTAAAATAGAAAAACTCCGGCTTCTGCTATTAGTTTTGGAATAGAAAATTATTATACATTTCAAAAACAAAAGCATGTGATCGTATTAATAAGAATATTTTAAGGCAAAAACATATCGGTCATTGAAAATTTCGAAAAGTACTGCCGGGCTATCGACGAAATTATTTCTGCGATAGCGGGAGCGATTCCCGATCCCAATTCATTTTCCGCTTCCTGCCAATTATCATTCAAGAATTGGTTCACTTGCTGGCCTATAACATAACGCAACACATAATAATCATCATCGAGTAATAAATCGACGTCGTCACTATACAAACCGAGTGCCGAATCTGCGCTGATGAAATCGCCAAAGTCGACGTATCCACCGCCACTTTTAAAGGTAACCGTCGGTTTCAACGGCTCCATGTATTCTTCGTTGTCCTTCTTCGCGATGTTAAAATCGAAATCGTAAGTGAAATTAACCCTAGCTGAAACGAATAATGCGACATTGTATCAATATCGAAGAATTTCTAGAATCAATTAATAATAGAAAGTTAACCAACACATCGTGATATTGGCGAATCCTTGTCTGTCTAGGGGTACATTCAAAATGGTGCCGCTGAGTGCGAAGCGTGATTGAATGTTTAGATTTGGAACGAAGAATGCCGTAGATACGTGGTTGTTATCCAAGTCGAAACTAAAAATTAAAATTGAAATATGTGCACACGTAACATTTCAATTACATATGTATGACGTACTGAACTTTCTGGACATCGGAATTTCCGACGCCAGAGATCTGGACCTGCTTCATTTTCATCTTAAAAGAATTTCCTATCTGTATAGATAGTTCTGGTACCTTGATTGGTTCTACCCGAGGAAGATTATATTCCTTATCTCCTGTAATTTTAATTTTTGAACATTTTTAATGCAAATAAATACATACATATCCGTACCTTTTACTAAACGCGGTAGGGCTTTCCTTGTACTCGCCAAAGCGCATTCGTTTAATTCGGGATCTGTTCGACTGCATCTCGGTATATAATTTGCTAAAATAAACATAACAAGAAAAAATTTATTATCCACCAACAATATTTGACGTCCAGTTAAATTATTCACCATAGTTAAAAAATAGTGCATTTTTATTTTGTACTTACGCAAATCGGCTACGCAAATTGTACCAGCAGCAAGAATCAAACTAACTCTTAGAATAAACATTTTGAATATCTGTAGATATATGTATAAAAGTGAATTACGAGTTGAACTAAAAGTCATAGAGCGCAGAGTTTTGATTTTATATCGGAATGCCGATTCCAGTACTTTATATACCTACATATACTGATGCAGATATCCTTGATGAAAACACACATTACCTTTGTAGAAAAAAAAAAATAAAAGAAAAAAAGTAGTGTTCTTAATGACAATTATTAAACTTTGGATGAGAGCATTTATGTAATAGGTATAGCTTCAGATTCTATACCGGTCGCTTCAATAAGTAAAAACGCCATTCAATTCAACTTTTGTTGTAGTTCCCAATATAAATAATTAATTGCTAATCAATTACCACATAAATGGGATATAATGAAACCTTTAGACACGTGCATTTTAGTAGATATCAATAAGCTAATTATCCTCTCTTTCTTTTAACAATTACACCTTCCTTTAATAGCAAATGATGTATTCGCGCGTACCTAGATGATGCTTTTCAAAAGAATATTTATTGTTGCATATAATAGGTACGTGTATAGTGGCTAAATTTGTGATTTTACTATTTTTTTAATCGTTTCTATACTTAACATTAAATGCAAATTTTTAAATGAATAATAATAATACGGATCTGACTACTTACATACATATGTTTGCCCAGCTTCGATTTTTTACTTAAATAGTTAAACAATAAATATTTATTTAAGAATGCATAACAGGTATTTTAAATTAACTATACCTATTTGTGCAATGTATTCATATTCGCATTGTATAATGTTACGATGTTTAAATATAAAAATTATGTAAGCTTGCACTATGTACATATCTTTTTTCTGAATTATATTGGAATTAAAATTAAGTATATTAGAATTAAAATCTTTGGAATAAAATTTGCGAATTTAAAATAATCTTTATGTCTGGGAATTTATATTTAGAACCAATAGAAGATGCCTACGCTGAACGCATTAAAAGTCTCTATCCCGAATTAGACGTAATCTTTCGACCCTTCGATTCAACTATTAAATTCAAGATGTCGCGTAGGAACGTGGCAAATACAAAGCAGTTACGTAGGTAGCGCAGTTGGTCGTAAGATGGCACCGATTATCCGACAGTCGGTATGGATGCGCCTGTCGCCGCTGTCAAATATGTCAAGATGGCCACCGATACGATTCAAAACAGCAACTCGCGAACCAACGGCGGCGGCGGTGGTGGCGGCAGCATGAGAGTGTCGGCGAACGGCCCTCGCGTAGTGACCATCAACAAGACGGATACCGGCTTCGGCTTCAACGTACGCGGCCAAGTCAGCGAAGGCGGTCAATTGAGAAGTATTAACGGCGAATTGTACGCCCCGTTGCAGCATGTCAGCGCCGTCCTAGATCGGGGGGCCGCCGAACAGGCCGGCATTAGGAAAGGGGATCGGATCCTGGAAGTGTAAGATGATCCTTTTTATCGTTATAGGTATCGCACGATGTGCGATCGCTTTTAGTGCCTATTCATTGATTAATGAAAACGTTTGATTTCGTTATTGTTGCAATATTATTCTTCAGTGATATTATTTTTATTATTTCACGTTTAAGCAGTAGGTACCTTACAGCGTAACGAATACGTAGAAAAACGGATACGTAAGACGTACCTAGGTATATATTATATTTTTTGTAATTATTGCATGTAAAATAGCACAAAAACTATAATGTTCAACTGGCCGTGTTATTGTAATAATTTATATCGAAAATATATTGCTAACAATAAGATAGTTATATTGATTTTTCTGTTCTTATTCGTCATTACAATACAAAAGTCCCATGTACCTACACATATACATAATATGTAATAACTATGTGCTATTACTAGTTTGTATTAATATCTCTTTTAAAATGAGTAAGATAATTCCCGATTTTATTTCATATTTGACAAAAGGATACGAGATTTTATCTGACACAAAGATGAAATTATTGTGTATAATTTTCTATCTTTTATTTTTCTATTTTTTTTGTAATGCAAATTGTTTTTTTTGCGGCATCGTGTTACTACTGCATTACGCTTTATTATATGCGATGTATGTATGTGTAGGATCTTAGGTCAGTATAGTTTCCGCGAGAAATATGTATTTACAGGTATGTGTGCAATTATAAGGTGTATGTAAACGTTGAAGTACATATAACTGGTTTTTCATACCTTCCTTTCATGGCCAACGACATCTAAAATATTCCATTTATTCTCCTTGTCTTGTTATTAATTTTGTTTTAAACACCTCTCTCTCTCTCTCTGTTTACCTTTTCTTATTAAGGTATATTTACGCGTGCGATTATTTTGAAATATAGATATGCAAGAAAATTGTTATCGTGCTCTGTTTAATTAATTATCAATACGTCTACAGATAAAAGCAAATTCTCCACGAATCTCGACGAATTCCATATTCGAAACCAATTTTGCCTATCTATGTATGGGTATTATTATAAGCTGCTGTATATATTATAATAAGTGTAATAGGTAGTAAATATTTATCGGTTTTAATTACGGATAGAATATCTCCAATCATTGTTGAAAAATGGGTCCAATTATATGTACCTATTAGCACTTACTTTTTATCTTACAATTTTAATTTTTTTTTATAATGAACCACGTGATTTTGCGACAGCGACCACTTTTTGTTAGTCCGTAAACAACCTGGAAGGTCTTTTTGGCGATTGATTTTTAGTTAATTTTTCAATTCTCCATACAAATGTAGTTTTTGCTATTTTACGTAATTAACACGTAACTCAAAGGAAAATTTGTTTTTTCCAATGATGATTAAAAGTGCGCTTGTGGACGTAGAGGTTCTGTATTTATCATTTAAGATTGTTTATCAAAAATATTTTAAAGTCGCAGAAACAGTTTGTTAGTGTGAACTTAATTCAAATATGTCCGATATTAATATTTAATTAATAATATCATATGATTTCTTATATAACTTGTATCTATACCAATTGGCTATATATTTTTTTTGTAATAAATCGTATAATATTTTCGTATATCCGTTTAAATTATATTGGTCGTATCGTATTGGTCGAATTTAAAGGTATGTTTCATGCACGCGAGATACAATTTACGTAACGCGTTCGAGCAGGTATGTATGTACAGTGGAGAGCAGCTTAATCGACTCCGTTACGAAATTTCCTAAACCTTAATAGCAATATAGAGGGGTTACGTTGTGTGACCTTCAGTTAGGGTTTATAGTAGATATTATTATTAGTAGATAGGGTCGACGTTAGCTTGCGGTGGTGCCGATTTAGAAGCTGTCCACTGTACATATCTAGATACGGCAGCCGCCGCTTATTTAGGGTGAGACACACCTATAGCTGCCTGATATGTATACAAATACATATGTATGTGGTAGACGGGAGAAAGTATACGAAAACGTCAATTCTTATCTTGGAGGCGCGAACAACAACGCAAACATTTAAAGGTCAGTTAGGTTTCGTCGTATCTGTCGCGAACATTGCAATGCATTGATAATATTGTGTACGTCGATAATTAACTCCACGTATGTATGTATGTATGTGCATACTTAAAGTACTGATAATCCAGTGAACAAGTTACGCTTGGTGCGACTACTACATACGTACACATCGTATGTTAGGTATACCTTCCGCGTTCACTCTCTTATAATAGCGTTTGTTTCGTTATCAGTATCGGTATCATTCCTTCGTGTATACGACGTGCGCCTATATTGCCTTCTTCGAAATAGATAATTGGTAGAAATATGTTAAGCTACCATGCCTACACTAGCACCAGTTATTTCCATCAATATGGGTAGATATCTACATATGTGTTGCTTAATCATTTTACATGAATATCTTATGTGTTTGTGCATTGTTTGTAAAGCAATGTTTCTCTAATTTTTTTTTGTATTTGCTTCGATTTGAATTTTTACACTAGTGTTGATTTATCGCGAAAGATGTGTCCAAAGGTAAATGCTCAGCATTGTTAACTATCTAGCTTATTCGATTGAGGATATGAAGTTGGTCAAATTAGCAATAAGTGGTTAATGTATTGTATGTATGCAGACAGTGAAAACCGAAAAACAATTGAATATTGATTTGCCAAAATATTCACAAAACTACATATTTTTTTAAATACGATTTTTATATATTCTTAAAGAAAACAATATTTAACAAAAAAATATTATTATTCAATTATTGCTGTATGTAAGTACAGTAAGTACATTTAAAAATAATCGAATAACAAGCACTTAACTTTGGACACGTTGTTTAGTCATAAATTGTATAGATAATAATGAAACTTATTACGTTTTTAAATTGAATTTCTCCAATTATTGTCAAAGAAAATACATTTTTTTTTAATTATTTAGATATATGTATGTACCTATTAGGTATTACGAAAAAATATAGAAAAATAAAACGTGTCAAACAAATTCTAATAAAGATTTCAATTTAGTTATGCAATTTCTACTTGAATGTTAGTATCTATCTGTATATTTATATTTTTTATTTTAAACTGCATAATTTGCTTTTGATTTGAAATCTCATTAATAAATATTTCCAAAATTGTTATCTTCAGTAGATTCGTTCTTTTTTTTTCAGTTCTTGTTGTTATAATTACTATTCCTATTTAGTAAAATGATGTTATTGTTTTACAGAAATGGAGTGAACGTGGAAGGAGCCACACACAAGCAAGTGGTAGATTTGATCAAATCTGGCGGTGATGTTCTAACACTGACGGTCATTTCGGTAACACAACAGGTAAAATACGTTGCATTATGTGTTTCCATCAATAATTAGTAATACAATTTCAATAACGAATAAAACAAAAGGAAGCGGAACGTTTGGAACCTACGGAAGATAGATCGGAAGGTTATTCTTACATCGATTACAGCGAGAAGAGATCATTACCGATCAGTATACCGGATTATCTGTACAATGATCGGGGCGGAGAACGGTACGTCGCCTTCAACATCTACATGGCCGGAAGACATCTGTGTTCGCGCAGGTATAGGGAATTCGCCAAATTGCACAACGATCTCAAAAAGGAATTCATCGGTAAGATGTTTGGAATTTTGTTCTTTCTTTTTCTTTTTTTAGACAAAAACTCTATTGTGAGACCTTAGCACTAGGTATATAAGAAACTAAGATACTGTTATGAATCGTCGGGTATCCCAAATCCAGTTCATCAACTTCTAGTCTTCAAAGTTCTCTTGTCAGATTTGTGCACTACTCGCGAAACGTCATCCGGAGTCTCAGACATCAAGCGACGTTCATCATAACTTCCTCAAGGAAAATACACGTTGACTGTAGCATATTTACGTTGGTGTAGATAATCGCCACCTGAATGACTAGCTTTCTAGATTGCCTCACTTATTTGGGCCAACTTTTCCAATAAATGTATGCGATACTGTTGTAGCTTCAGTTTTATTCAAGTTGAGTATTTAATCTTGTCTCAATGCGTATTTTCTAAGATAATTCTTTAAGTTTTTCAACGGAGATTCCAATAGATGTCGTCTATTTAAAGTCGTCGTTCGTGCCAAATCGATAGCCAGTGTAATTTGCAAAGAAAGCTTCTGTATAGCTGGATTTTTTTTTTTTTTTTTTACAAATAGAATGGTCCGTTCAAGTTAACAAAGTTTTGCAATATTATTTATTGTAGACAAATAAAGAACGAGAACGACATTGCATAATATGTATAATTAATTAATGTTTTGTCTTGAAGGTTTCACGTTTCCAAAATTACCCGGCAAATGGCCGTTCACGCTCAGCGAACAACAGTTGGACGCTCGGCGGAGAGGTCTCGAACAATATCTGGAACGTGTTTGCGCCGTGAGGATCATCGCCGAATCGGAGATCATGCAGGAATTCCTTACGGACCAAGATGATGACGAGACCAACGCCAGTCCGGTAGATTTAAAGGTAAAATATACTTTACATACATATGCATATAGTTGACCTCGACCTTGAATTTGATTACCAGTTAGTACGTACTGATTGTTGCCGTCGTTTTAGGTCCTGCTGCCCGATCGGGAGATCGTTACGATTTCGTTGAGGAGAAGCGCCAACGCCGACGAAGTGTACGACAACGTAGTGAGGAAGATCAATATGAATAAGAATACGGCGAAATATTTCTATCTGTTCGAAATCGTCGAATATAATTTCGGTACGTACAAAGACGGTTGTGGAAGGCATTTACTTATTCATTATATTATATGTTATGTATCTATATACGTACGTATCTTTAATTTCGATTCGTATCGTGATGTCGTATAATATACGATACAATAATACGTCCGTATACGTTTCAGAGCGGAAATTACAGCCGAACGAATATCCGCACAATCTGTACATACAGAATTATAGTACGGCGACGAGCACGTGTTTGTGCGTTAGGAAATGGCTCTTCTCCCTGACGCGCGAGCTGACGCTGATGAGCGATTCGCAAGCGGCATCCTACATCTTCTGGCAGGTAACGTAACACATGCTTGGTTCGTTCCGATGATCGACGCGATGACGACCAACACCGCTAGCAGTGCTATTTGCAAAGAAAGTTGTTTGAATGACAAAAGTCGTCGGCGTCGGAACGTCGATCGTGGGAACGACACCAAAACAAGTCCTTTTTCGAACGAGAATTTCTCATTCTCTCTCGCATCCGTTTCGATGACGTCTCTCACGTACCTAACTATGCCGTAGGCGATCGACGAGGTGAATCGCGGCTGTATAGTGGCCGGGGAGCGTCTGTACCAGTTGAAAGCGTTGCAGGATAGCACGCGCGCCATCGAATATTTGAAATTGGCGCGCGAACTGCCCGGTTACGGCGACGTCGTCTTTCCGCATTGCGAGTGCGACACGAGGAAGGGCGGTCACGTGGTGGTGTCGGTGGGCGCGGGCGCCGGCCTCAAACTGCACGCGTGCCGCGAGGACGGCACCCTGGAGAGCCAGGTCGTCGTCTTACTGTGGGACTGCATCGCGCAATGGGAGGCCGACGACGAATCGATGGCGTTCTGCGTGAAGTACAATCGACCCGATAAACAGCCCAAATGGGTCAAGATCTATACGCCATACGTAAGTATTTTTTTCCTTTATGCATGTAAGACTTCAATTTTGCCAACACCTAAACGTTAAGAGTTTAGATCGTAATTCGAAACTACATACATATATATACCTATATTTCGATATTTCTCTCATATATCAGTGTTACAATATTTATATATCAATCAATTTATATATCAATTATCACAATAAAATGTTGTTAATAGTACCTATACTTAATAAAACCTTTCCGTTCGTTTATTGTTATTGTTCTTCTTCCAGTATATGTATCTGTTGGACTGCTTCGAAAGGATAATGGAAGAAGGTAAATGGATGGATACCGGCGAATGACTCCGATACAGTAATTAAGAAACATTCTTGATTACAACGTCGTCACCACCACGACCACCATCTAATCTATTATTAATGATAATATAGAAACAATAATAAAAATGCCACCTACACAATATATAAATCAATACACATTTATATAGAAACACAAACACATTCGTATTTTCGGCAACAGTCAAACCTATACACGAGAGCATTATTATTATCATCATCACTACACAAACACTATTCAACTATTGTTGTAAAACACACGTAAAATAGGTACACAAAACTGCTGAGAATCCCTTCGAGTGTCGTCCTTCTATTATTTGATGGATGAGGATTTATTACAACAACAACAATTATTTTTGAACGATCGATATATATATAATTTGTTTAAGGAGCATCCAATTTATTTTAAACTATATAATATATATAGTAGAGCATATAAATATAGTTAGATAGAAATAAATAGACAACTAGATTGTAGATAGCAAATTATTAATAACAACATGAATAAAGTGTAAGTATCGTGAGCCGTTATTATTAAGTCGTGTCTCTATTCATCATCTTTGTGATAGTGTTTTCTCTTACGTGTTTCATTTCGACCCTCCTATTCTTCAATTTTCAATCTAAGATGTCTTGAGAAAATTACTCGAAACTTGTTTCTTATCAGTCAGTGTTTATTGATTTATTTTGTAACGGTTAGCCGCTACAGAATAGATGAATAAATATGAAGAGATCATGTACGAGAATTCACGCAAAAAAAAAACTATATTAAGTATTACTAGTCCTACTTTTTATTTTTACTTCATTATTTCATATAATTTTCTTTTTTTTATAAGCAATGTTTTAATGATTTGTTGTAAGATTTTATATCGCGTTATACATATGTATATGTATGGTGCACTCTCTTGTAGTCTCTTCTTTTTTTATTTTAATTAAATATCGCACTGCCATCTGTTCGATCTTATTGTCGTATTAATTTAAATATTTGCTTACAAGACGCCGAAACGGAGTGAAATTAAAATATGAAAATCGATTTTCAGCAATTTTCTGACATTTGACTAAATCAAAAAGTATATTACATATATTTATTGTACCTACGTTTTAAATTTTATTATATGATATAAAATGTGAAAGACGTCTACAATATGTTCAGTATTTCTTCCATTATCTTCTATTAATAAAAGTAGATGCATCATCAAAAAGATCTTTCTTTTTATTATGATATACGTAAAATCATCAACCAAAACAAATAAAAAATTTCAGTATGACTCACAGTTTTTCATCTTTCGACACAACACTGAACACTCGCCCTTTGAGATTAGATTTTTACAAGGTATTAGACCAAAATGAAATTTGTAACAAGCAGCTTGATTGATCAACGCATACGAAAGTATATTTTACTTATAGGTATACTTACCTACGTTAGTCTGATGATATCTTGATTTTAACAAGTTATACTTATACATACTTCAATAGGTATATAGAATAATAAATGTCATCTCGTCTTGTTGTGATAAAATAACAAAACGTCGTTTTTTCTTTTTTCTTGGTCTAATAAGTATTGAAACATTATCCGCTTTTTTTAATTTTGTAGTTTTTGTGCAATTTGTATTTAGATATAGCAGAGAAGAACACGAAGAAGAGAAGAATGAATGCGTACGTGAACTGCAATATTCCTTCCTATAATTATTATTGTTAGTCGACTTTTTACATTATTATTTAGATACTTTTTTATGTACAGATTCAAATTATCCTTTGTATGTATATAGCTCATAAAATTTAAATAAATAAATATACTTATTATATAAATGTATTTATTACAACAATATAATACAATAAGAGCAAAATGCACATTATCATCACACTACTACTACTACATATTATAACTAAAACATACATATACATAATTATATAGTAAATAAATATATACATACATATGTATACATACTACATTCGTAGCTTGTATCTATAAGCTAACCTGTTGTAAATATATACTTGTAGGAAAACAAATTGAAATGACGCTAAACATTAAGTAGTAGATGACGAAAGATTAGCAAAGAGATTGCGTCGATATAAATATATACCTATGTAACTGATTAGATGAGAGAATATTACGACAGCAACAGTATAATACACATATATATATTTATAAATAGGTAACATTAATACTTAGTAGTTACAGAGAGCTATAACAATAACGAAGCGTTGAATAATTTCCGGATACGAAACACGAGAGAAGAGTTTGTTGTAGTGTTGTTTGCATTTTCTTTGTTTGCTTTTGATAATCTATTACAACACATTCGGTTTCAAAAAAGTGGAACAACTTTAGTTACGTAATTACAGCTTGTTCAATTTCGATTAGTGTCTTATTTTATTATTATTTAGTTGTCAAACTAACATTGAGTAAATTGACTTGTTTCACTTTTTTTTCTATCAACTATCAATAAAAGTTTTAAATTGTAATATGAGTTGTTCTATTTTTTAACGACCATGTGTATACTCATGAAATTTACTATTTGGACAATAATGTTAACTATTTATTAGAAACGTAACAGTATATACTACCGTCCAAATAATAAATTTCGTAAATGTATGTAAATACCTACATGTGTTAAAATAAACAATCGACTAATAATTACTGCCAACAAATCCCACTCTAAATACATATTAATTAATATAAAAATGCGGGAATTACACCGTGGTATCCAAAGTTATAAAGAATATCTATGTATTTACCTATTATACTAAAAACCAACTTATTAAACATTGTATCACACAAGGGATCATTTAATGTTTTGTCCTTTGTTATAATATACACAACATTGGTGTACTACAATAAATTGTGTACATATATGCTGTATGAATACAGTTTTCGTTTAATTGATGTAATCTTAAAAAAAAGCAATAAGTAGTAATCTTACATATTTCAGTAAAGAAACGTTAAAATTACAACCCGTAGGTACCCCATTATACGGATTACAAAAATAATTGCATACTCTATCTGTAATATCGCACTCCCATGTTATATTCATTTGGAATTTTGTATTAAAATTGTAAGCAATAACTGATGAGGCAGCAGAAACATGTAAGGATGATCGCGATAACTTTTTATAATTTGCTCTTCGTTCGATTGGTATTTTTTTAAAACATTTTATGTCACGTAAATAAGATATTTAAGTAAATGTGTAAACTAAATAATAAACAGAATAACACTATTTCCAAATGTATATAATTTATGTTAATAAAACGTCGTAAAGAAAAGAATATCGATGAACATGACAAGCAGCAATAAGGACGAAAAGCATTTATCAACATATGTATTTCTTTCTGTATTGGAACCTCCTTAATTAAAAACAAACGAGAGAAAGTAATGTGCGCTCAAAAGCAATTACGAAAATATACCTGATGTATGTCTGGAGTTATGATCAAATATAGAAATTGAAGTTAAATTAGAAATTTTATATCTAAACTCTGTGTTAGATTATCAAAAAGATTACTTATAAAAAGAACTAAATAGTCTAACTAACTAAAAAAACGTATGTATTACATATACTTATGTTATAGTAAATGATTAAAACCTATTTTACTTTTAGTCAACAAATCTATTATATAGATACTATATATATACATATATAAATCTATTGTACAAAATGCAATGTTGATGTTATTATTACCAATGTATTGTATATGTATGTCGTATACCGTCGTTCTATTATAATTATTGATGCACAATAAAATTTATTTATATTTCTTATTATGAATTGTACATTTATTTCATTATTCTCTTTCCTTTTACCTTTTTTTTCTTCTAAATTGTATTATATTCCAAGCACTCGATTATACATATCTACATACATATATATAGAAGTGACAAAAATAAAATAAGTTTTGTCGAAAAGACATAAACATACATATTTAATTTCCTATTAGCTAAAGAATCTATGAGATTACATAAATATTTCTCATAATAGGTTTACCTTACGTGCCGCCATCTATTCAAATTCGTTGGATACATCTATTTTTCTGATCGCCATCTTTTGATTCAAATACCAAGTAATCACGGGGGCCTGAGAACGTTTCCGTCCATCTGGAAACAGGCGGATGTTGTAATGCTCCAGAAGCCTCGTAAAGATCCGCAACTTCCATCTAGCTACAGGCCGATAAGTCTTCTGTCTAATCTATCCAAGCTAGCCGAAGCCATAATTCTTGAAAGGTTGCGTGACGCCATCAATGAAGGTAACTACCTTCCTGATGAGCAGTTCGGCTTCCGCAGAGGCTTGTCGGCTGACTTTCAACTCCTCCGACTGACGGAGGAAGCGCGGAATGCTCTGGAGCAGCGGCATTCGACCGGTACGGTGTTTTTGGACTTTGCTCACGCCTTCGACTCGGTATGGCACGACGGCTTGTTATTCAAGATGCGGCGTCTGGGCATCAACCCGGAGCTAACAGCCCTCGTTCAGTCCTACCTATCTGGTAGGACTTTTAGGATCAAGAGGCTTGGCGAGTTCTCGACCCCCAGATCCATACGGGCGGGTGTTCCTCAGGGCTCCCTTCTGGGACCTGAGTTGTTCATTTTATTCACTTCGGACATACCGCGCTCACCACATACAGAACTAGCAATATACGCAGATGACACCGCGTTGTTTACAACTTCGCGCGATGAAGCTCTGATTTGCCGCCGTTTGCAGGATACCGTCGATGAGGTCGTGGAATGGTCTACCAAATGGAGATTGAAGATCAATCCTTCGAAGTGCGAAGCCTTACGTTTCTCGCGTAAGCGAAACCCTCCTCCTACCACCATTGTCATACAGGGCGAACATCTACCTTGGAGACCCCATGTTACATACCTGGGTATAACGCTTGACTCCAAGCTGATTTTTAGGCAACACTTCTCGAACGTCATCTCCAAATTCTTACGAGTGAGGGCTGTCCTGTATCCGCTGCTCTGCTATAAAAGTTCTTTGAGTATAAAGATTAAACTTCTGATATAGTATATGGCGTTTCTCCGGCCGACTCTAACGTACGGAGCTCTAACTTGGTCCAGTGCTAGCATGTCACAAATTAGGCGTCTGAATGTGTTGCAGAACCGGGTGCTGCGTATGATTGTTTCGGCACCCTGGTTCGTAAGCAATGCACAGATACATAGGGATCTACAACTTCCAACTCTAACGGAGTATGCGCTGGCACTGGCCAGAGGAACGTTGGACAGGGCATCTCGGTCGGAGAACCCATTAATCCAACATCTAGCAGAGCTGGATCCGGACAGACCTCCTCCGCGAGTGGCGCCCAGGCGTGTCCTGCAGATGGCGCAATAGCCCCGAGCTGAACACTTGACCGCAGTACCTCACGTGGCTTGGGAACCACGCACCCCAGCGATAAAAAGGTTAAAGGAACAATCGCTCCAACCTTGGGATAACAGAGGCTCTAATCACGGGGTAGAATCTCTTATGGCAAAGTTGGGGCAAACATGAGTAGTACATGACTAAGCCCACGAGATGTCGTTGGGAGTAGTACGCCGTAAGTGCGCAGGTGCCATCAGGATTCGTTGTACGCTGTTTTGACAGACATCTGTTTACTCACCATTATTGTTTTTGTTGTTATGGGTCGTAGACATCTTTTCGTAGTCCTAGTGTGTGATTTCAATGAATAGCTGTATTTCTTTTCGCTGTATCTAATATTTTCATAGCATTTGGGTAACACAATAACTATTTCTATATCTTCATAGCGTTTGTGCGAAAGATATTGTAGTTTTATGTAGTTTTTCTATCTTTTCATAGCGTTTGTATGACAGATAGTGTAGTTTTTCGTAGTTTTTCTATCTCTTCATAGCGTTTGTGTGAAAGATATTGTAGCTTTGCGTAGTGTGGCGTAGTTCTTCTAGTCTAAGACCCGATATAACTTGTTAAAAGTTTTAAAATCGTGTTTTATTTTCCCGCATTTACAATTATGTCCAAAAATATACAAATTTCTGTATTAATGCATAGACTTATTGTATATTTATAATAAAAACAAGATATGTTTATACAATAGTTGTTCGTTTCACCGTTATTAACGGAGATTAATTTAGAAATCTAGTTCATCTTACTACTCACTGGTAGATGAACTAGGCATCTGAATTAATCTCTGTTAATAGCGGTGAATGAACACAAATTTTCAAAATACATCATTTAAATAATTCATATTACCCGCCTTTTCGATTTAGTTTATGACTAAGGACGTAAGAGGGAGTACGTGTACTTTGCTCCAAGTGTTTACACGTCAGTTTCCGATCTATTTGTGCCTTATCTATGCAAGTAATCTGCCGAGTGGTATTTAACATATTTCCAGGGGAATCCCCGTAACTATCAACATCAACAAAAAAGTTTTATATAATTCTACTAGTAATTTTTGATTAATACACAATATAAATAATATCAATAATTTGTTTGTGCGGGTCAAAATAATAAAAATAAGTGTTAATGGAAACCCTTCAATTACAAGAAAAATTAACCGATGCATTACGTCATAATCTCGATCTTTTCAGATATTAACCGGCGAAAGAGCATGTGTTAAATCGGCCTTCCGCCTTAATTCACATAACCATAAAATATAAATTACCAAAAATCGGCAAATTTAAATTAGCGTAGAATGGGTTTTTCGTTGATAATTTTATATCTTACTCTTTACCTAGTAAAAATAACGGTACCTCAAACAGAAAACATACAAGATCAATTAAGCATGTGTGAATTTTACGATGGTATAATATTACGCGAGTAAGTGAAACAACACAACAGCTTTCAGTCATTCGTGCTTAACATTTTAACTTTTTATTAGAGGAAATACTAACGAAGGACTATCTTGGTTCGCTTGCAATACCCACACGACCGGAGGATACTGTCCCAGAGGCTCTCGAATCTGTTTACAAGAAAGCAGTACTTCTCAGCCGTTTCCTTTAAATTTAGGTGAAACGTTAACTGCCGTACCTAAAGGTATGTACATATAACATTTATTTAATTTACTTTTATATCTTAGTAAATCATTGGCACAACTGTTGTAGAATTATCATACACCACTAGACTTGTACAATCTAAGGGTTCCGTGAAGTGTAAACAGGATCCCAAAAGAAATTATACAGTTTATGTTTCATTGGATGAATCTGCGGCTAAGGTAATTTAAATTTTAGCAACGGTTTTAAGATGTAGAACCTAATTATGTATAACGCATTGCTTTTAATTTACAATGAGAACTGTGGAAATTTAGAGAGGAATTAAGATGGATCTAATTTAGAGTAAATTTGCGGTTCTTGTTGATATGAAACAGGAAGCAATTAATACTATCAAATTTATTTTGGGTCTAACTTAATTATCTATCTATGTATACAGATTTGTTTATATACAGGGTGTAACAATAGTGCGATATTCTTCCATATCTCCTTTGTTATGAAAAATACAGCAAATATTTAAATACGAAAGTTGTTTAGTTTTATGAAATTTATATTGTAAAATTATTCTACGATATACAGGGTGTTTAGTTTGCCCGTAACCACCAGTAACTTTACATTTTTAAATAGAATACCCTATATATTATCACATTTTTGAATTGCCTGAGGAATTTTAAGACAATTTTATATAAGATAATATTCAATTATTTTCATTAGTTTGCAAGATATTTACATTTGATTGAAAATTTTGACATTTAGCTATCTTAAGAAGTATGCCATTATTTCGGTAACGGAAAAATATAACATTATAAAACTTAACATACCGTTAGAAGCATCTTCTGTGATGACAATAAACAGATGTAGACTTCAATACGTTATACAGAGTCTTCTAGAATCAATGTCTTTTTGAAACAATTGAATTGCGAAAATCTCCATTTTTTCAAATTGAAACACTATATTTTTACAGATTGCTTGAAAGCGAAATTTTATTACCTATCGGTTTGAATAAAGCATGTATGTAGTTAAAATTAATGGTTTTAGAGATATTTTAAATTATTTCATATTTCTGTATGCTGCTATGTAGGTGCGCTCTAAAAGAAACTTTAGAGACCAAATATTAATTAAAAATTTGAAAATTGAATTTTCTTTACTATTTGTTTGCTGTGCTGACATTTTCGTAAATCTACGTGCGTTTTAAATTGGTAGTTATATTTAAAATATGAAGGTACGTTAACATAATGGATCTGAAGTAGGCTTTTTACAGGTTAGTTGAAAGCGAAATTTTATTATGTATTAGTTTGAATAAAGCATGTATGTAGTTAAAATTTATGGTTCTATAGATATTTCTACTTATATCTATGACCATATAGTAGAAAAGATAAATTACACTTGGAATTTAATTGTTCCACACTTATATGCTGTACTGACAGTTCTTAAGATACAGTACATATGTCTGGATACAACGAAGTGTTAGTAAATCGAACATTCTACTGTATTCATATTCTGTTATATCTTTAAAAACAGGCTACACAGGGTGAAAAAAAATCATTTATTTAAAATAAAAATAAAGAAAACGCGGTAATCATTACGTTAACGTACCTTCATATTTTAAATATAACTACCAATTTAAAACGCACGTGGATTAACGAAAATGTCAGCACAGCACACAAATAGTAAAGAAAGTTCAATTTTCAAATTTTTATTTAATATTTGGTCTCTAAAGTTTCTTTTAAAGAGCGCACCTACATAGCAGCATACAGAAATATGAAATAATTTGAAATATCTCTAAAACCATTAATTTTAACTACATACATGCTTTATTCATACTGATAGGTAATAAAAGTTCGCTTTCAACTAATCTGTAAAAATATAGTGTATCAATTTGAAAAAATGGAGATTTTCGCAATTCAATTGTTTCAAAAAGACATTGATTTCTAGAACACTCTGTATAACGTATTGAAGTCTACATCTGTTTATTGCCATCACAGAAGATGCTTCTAACGGTATGTTAAGTTTTATAATGTTATATTTTTCCGTTACCGAAATAATGGCATACTTCTGAAGATAGCTAAATGTCAAAATTTTCAATCAAATGTAAATATCTTGCAAACTGATGAAAATAATTGAATATTATCTTATATAAAGTTGTCTTAAAATTCCTCAGGCAATTCAAAAATGTGATAATATATAGGGTGTTCCATTTAAAAATGTAAAGTTACTGGTGGTTGCGGGCAAACTAAACACCCTGTATATCGCAGAATAATTTTACAATATAAATTTTATAAAACTAAACAACTTTTGTGTTTAAATATTTGTTGTATTTTGCATAACAAAGGAGATATGGAAGAATATCGCACTATTGTTACACCCTGTATATATATATATATATATATAATACTATATAATAATTGAGGACATAATATATATCTTGGACAAAATAATTTTATTTTCATAAATGAATTTATTTCGAATACCTATGTTATACGATACATATGTATGTATATCTATATGTTTAATTTATTAGGTAATTAAGCTTTTGGATATTTCCTGCCCACATAAGTAGCACTGGTATTAGATTATGGTGAAACAATGACTAATAAACCACATACATATCTTCGTGTATTATATTACATCATCTGAAGAATGTTTCGAACATACATATATATTTAGGTAGGTAGGTAGATAGTATATACATATGTATGGTAACAGGATTGCATGATTTTGAAGCAATTGCAATTTATGTTGCATGGGTTTAAGTCTCAGTTGTTGTTTGGTATGTTTACAGTTTATACCTGCACTACATATTTATATTTGCTCCAGTGTGTGCATAATAGATTGGTGGAGTAGAGCTGATTTCAGCGGGACTAAGTTTACAAAATTCGGTACAGTAGTGTCTGAATTGTAAGCGTTCTTAAAATAAAGTCCCCTGTCTTTCCCGGCCCTTATTTGATAAAATACAATTCGAATGTAAAATATGCGCAAATTTCAGAAAATTTCGGATTTCATATTTGCGATAGATATTAAGTTGGTAAATTTTTTTTTTTATCAAATAAGGATAAAAGTTTTTCATGTTCGACAGCTACGCTATCTAGCCGACATCTTACGATTCCCCAAATAATTTTCAGATTTTTTTCGCGGGCACTTTAGTCAGCGATAGTTTTTTCTCGAAGCTGCACTATAAACCATACCTATCTGTAATATGGTCGAACACCACTTTTACTCGGTCATTCGGTACATACACAGTATTACTATCTCATATACATACCTATGTTATAAACTACTATACGGCCTTCGCAGTTTACATACGAATTTTACAGGCTTACTTGCGACGTTGCGGCGACGATAGATGTGCTTTCGAGCTCCGCATTCCCGATCCAGGAAGAAGCGGCGAACTTCCCTGTACGAAACGAGTGGTAGACGGCGGCGCCGTCGATCTCGTCTTGGACTTTCGCAAGCTCGTCGATGATTTCATCGTGGAAGAGTCGGACGGTACGAGGCGGGTATTCAATTTGTGCAGGTCGGCGTCGGGATGCGACGATCCGAGCGTTTCGTCGTGCTCTTACGCTTCCGCGAGTTCGACCGCCGGAAACGGTAAAAGTGTATGGGGCGACCTGACTACCCGACTAATCACTTACGAGAACGGAGCCGTACAATTCCAATTCCGAAGTGGTAGTAAAAAGTCAGGTAGGTACTAAGCGAATACGAATTCGTAGTTATATGTTTACGCAGGTAGCAGGTACCTACTATGTACCATCATCGGGGTTTAGAAATGGCCGGCCTCTAACGGTACAGCCTGCGCTCCTGTCAATATAACGGCTTTATCGTCGAAGGAATTTCACTCATACATACGGGCTACTTATCTACCTAGGTATATTTATATTCCATAGTTTCGTTTAAAGAGGCAAGTAGAGGATACAGAAGCGAAGAACGTTCGTACATAATTGCGGAATACGAAACCTATTAGGAAAGAAGCGCTATAGACCGCTGGCACTTGAACCATTCTTGTCTATTGATATGTTCTCTCGCATGCACACTTATAGGTACAAATACAGCCAGTATTAGGCAGGTATGAAATTCCCTTAACGATGAAACCGATATTGTAACAGGAGCGCAGGCTGTACCGCTAGAGATCGGACATTTGTAAAGTCCGTGATGGTATATAAATATTTACGTTTCTTTATGTGTGTGTGTGTGTGTGTGTGTGTATATACATATATACACACCAAGATGGGGTGGACGATTGTAAGTAAACGTTGAGGAATGTCGAAAAACCTAAAACTACGTTTTAAAAATATTTTCTTTATACAGGGTGATGGAACCAGTCGGTGACAAACTAAACTTATGTTTTTTTAATGGTATTAGAATATTCCAATCGATTCTGCTAATTAATACAAACAATTTGATATAACATTACTTGGGTCTAAACCCATAGTTACGGAGAGAAAAACGATTAAAGTTGAAAAAACTAACTCTTCAATGTCGTCCATTTTATACCAAAACCTCTCTCCATAACCATGGTTTTTAGACCGAACTAATGTTATATCAAATTGTTTGTATTCATTACCAGAATCGAATGGAATATTCTAATACCATTAAAAAAAAACATAAGTTTGGTTTGTCACCGACTGGTTCCACCACTGTATAAAGAAAATATTTTTAAAACGTAGCCCATGTCAAATCCAGCCATCAGTCAAATTTCTAAAAGGTTTTCGAAACTACTCATCGCTTAATTACAATCGTTCGCCTCATCTTGGTTGCAGCCCCTGTATATATTATATAGGTATATGAATGCGGTATATATTTTTAGGCGGTCTCATAACTAAAGTCGATGTACATTGTAATTGGACTGCGATGAAAGATGTCCATCCCATCTACTTGTCTAAAACATCATCGCAAAGGATATCTAAATTCGTAATCGAAAGTAGTTTAGGTTGTGTCAAGTTACCAATGAATTGTAAGGTAAGTTATGGACAGGTATGTATGTACGTATACATACATATCTATATAGGGCTATAGGGGTAACTGTTCACTTCATCTTAATCCGTTTAAATTTTAAGAGCAAAATTTTCAATGTACTTAAATATAAACATGTACGTTTATATTTAAAAATCATTTCCTACATATAATTATTATGATTTTTTTTTGTAATAAATTAAATTATAACATATAGTCTTAAGTAGTATTGAAAATGTGTATATATATATTATTTTATATACTCATCCGTTATAAAAACATGATGTAATATCCAATTATGAATGAATTACTCGTATTTTGGTTCGTTAAAATTTGAACGTGTTCTAGATGTTCTATTTACGTTGATATTTCAGAACGAATAAAATTCTATTTTATAACGTCCTCTTTCTGTTATAGTTTGTCGGAGACGATTATAATAATGAATACGATTTATCGGATCTGTATCGTCCGAACGGAAACGTTTGGAACGTAGAAAACGATCGGAATACATCGATCCGTATGAATATCTGCGGGCCTTTGCGAAGCACGGTCGAGGAATGCGAAAGTAAGTTAAGAAATATTTAGGATTGATAATGAATCTGATCGATCTGAAAAACGATCGAATTGTTGATTCGTAGAGACGCACTCACAAATATGCGGCGACATTTTATTCGACAAACAACAACAACAACAACTGAGTTACGGCAGCATTTTGGTTGACAAGAAGACCGACGGTGGCGATATTCTAACGGCACGGCTGGTTCACGGTTCAGTCTGTCCGAAACATTCGAATACAACCCTCGCGACGAATCTCAAATGGAAATGTTCGTATAAGGAGAAGGGCCCCAAATTGACTAGCATCGGCGACTGCAGCATAGATATCTTATGGGAAACGCCTACGGCTTGTCCCGCAAGCGTGAGTTACTAGTCATATTACTAACGACCTCGTTTCGGATTTGGTTTGATTGTCTTCGGTAATTGGCAATTTGTTGTAATAGGTAATCACCGTATCGTCGTTGAATATCTACGATCACCTGGGACATAGAAATTTAACCGGTCTTTGTGTGGGGGACCGTACCAGTAGTAGTATTACGTCGCCATCGTCATCATCACCGTCGCCATCTTACTTTACGTATAATTTTTGTAAACCGTTGGGAAAGAAATGTAACGGTATGAATAACGTCAGTATGTGTTTATATCTCAACAGAAACGAGAAAATCCTCGGTAAGTATATAAATTACTAAGTACATATTGTACAATGTAAGCTAAACGACGATCCGTATATCTACTGGTCGATGAATTTCTCATGAAGAAAGAAAGAAATAAATAGTAGATTGAAATAGTAGGTTGAATGTGTCGGTGTAATTGTGTTTGTTTACTCTGTTAGTTGTTCGTATGTAATAATAGGCGTTCGCTTTCAATTATAAGTCATTTGCGAGTTAATTTTAAATCGAGCGAGACCACCATTATTTATTAGTTATACATCTTAATAAGTAGTATTATTGATACGTATGTATAGGTATATCTATAAATGAAAATCCAACAGGTTATTATAAGAACACGAAGTTGTCCAGTAAAAATGGAATTCTATCCATGGAATTTACCGGAGACGGTTGCCTAAGGACGAACGTCTCGTTCCATTGCGACTACAGCGCACCCGCCAGTGGCATCGTCCAAATCGTACGTCTCTATCGTATTCATATTATATATCTATTTCTTTATGTAGTACCTACACTTATATACATAATATATAATTACAACAGCAGTTATTTATGTTCGTAATTTTTAGTTCCAGACCGACGATGATGGTTGTGCTTATCGCATCTCTGTCAAATCACCTTCAGTTTGCGTCACGAGGTTAAACGGTGGCGGCAGTGGCAGTGGCAGCGGTAGCAAAGTTTGCATCATAAAATCCGGTAACTCTATTTACAATCTCACCGCCTTAACTAAATACGACGAAAATTATCGAATATTGAACAGAGGCGGCGACGATGATGAGACGAGGAGGAACGATGAATTTCATGTAAATATATGTAATCCTTTAATTACCGGACCGAGATCTATGTGCAAGCCAAACAGCGCCATCTGCTTGCACAATACAAGCGAACCTAATTTTAGAAATAGGTAAGAATGCCGCCGCGTATTAAGTTTACGCCGCGTACCCTCGAAATTCGACTAGACATAATTTTGACATCAATAATAAAAGAAGGATTATTAAGAATACGCCCTAAACTTGTACAATGAATCGGGACTATTGACGTAACATACGTATACACGAATCATCCATTAACATGATACCTGACAGAAGCAATAAACCGCTAGCTATATATTAAAGAATATTAGCCTTATTACACTTCATAGGTATATGTAAATGTTAATAATAAAAAATCAAAATTGAAATAATTCCAAGAATAGTAATTTCCTAAATTTTATTTGATATGATATGCACACAGACTATATCTACGTATTTATAAATTTTAGATTCTTTACAATTGGCAGTTATCCGGGCGTTCTGAACTTGACAAACGAGCAGGTCCAATTAGAATTTAGCAACGGAGATATGTGCTCAAATCGACAATTTGCTTCGGCGAAAATAACCTTCGTGTGCGTTACGGACCGTCACGTAAGTCAATTTATCAATAATAGGTAGGTTCTTATACATATGTAATATCACGTAAATGCACATAGGCTATTAGTTGTATAGGTACTATAAAAGACAGATGTATTGAATCGAAAAGCCATAAAATTTCCTCGGGACTAAATCAGGTAGCGAAATATAAACAGACAAACATCTACATCAACGCTGTAAAGTGCCAGCGGCTGTATGCTGTAAAATATTTTAGACATGAGTATAAAGACATTAGGTAGTAATAATATCTTCCGCAATAGCATGCACTGGAAATACATCTACAAATAGCATTATCATTGTGTCCGCTGTAATATTTATCAATATATGTGTTAGCCGTCGTATACACATAATTTGCGATATATAAAATACTACTCGATCCTGAATTATACTAATAGATGGATATTTACTTCTTAGAAAGAGTTTCTAATGCAGTTACGGATTTGCATATTAGAAATAATTAAATACTTTTATGTTACAATGATTGTATTATTATATTGTATGCGTATATTCGTTTATCTGATCGATTTATAGATTATTAGGGTGATTACAAATGATTATAGATGTGGCTATAGAAAATGATGATCCTTTCGAAGTATTAATGTCTTAACGCATTATCATCTTCAACATTTTCGTGAAATATTATGTTAAGTAGATTTTTTTAGTTAACTATTGGAAAATTAAAAAAAAAATAAAACTTCCGCTTTTGATGAAACTGTAGACACAATCTCTAAATAAATAGTCACAAAGGTGGCGGCTGAGTCTACAGTTTCATCAAAAGCGGAAGTTTTAATTTTCCAAGTATTTAAATTAGTAATTGTCACCGACAAGTAATGTGTGTTGAGATGTCCTCTAGGCAGACAAACTGAAAAATTCAGAAAAAGCTCCATTATTTTCGTAAGTTTTAAGTTTGAGTGAGCTAATTAGTGAAAAAAAAAACAAAAAAACACTATGTCGAAAACTGGCGCCTTTTGGATAAGGGAAATTGGGCTGTATGTATGGCAAATGATCTTTACTAACACATTGTAAAGTATGACGGTTTCATTACCAGTCATCCTGTATACTGATTTGCAGTAAATCTTATTACTGTTCTAAGTTTAATTACAACATTCAAAAAACAATAGATAGAAAATGTCTTTTTGAATTATTAAGAGGGCCGACCGACCGTTTGACAGTTGCCACAATTAAATTTTTTCAGAATATAATGTTTTTATAATTTATTTAAACCATATTTTAAAATTGAGCTTCATACACACATGTGCAGACGTATTTTGCATGCTCATAGCAAATTTCAATAATTAAATCTAAAAATTAATTGAATAATCTCTATTTCCCTATCCAGGTAAACGATAATAGAGATTGTGAAGTTAATATCGAATATTAATGGATTAAATTGTATATAATAATATAAAATATGTATATATAAAATAATATAAAATATTTGTAGAAATGTGTGTATGAAACCCAATTTTCAAATTATATTGAAATAAAATCAAGCAAACAATATATAGAATTACGTAGATATGGCACCGCTGTAAAATAATCAGCTGGTAAACGATCCTCTTAAGTATTGCAAACTACTTCATCATGTATTTTGTTGTCGTAGATAAATAATCATTTTTCAGATAAAATTGTTTCTATTGTTTTTTCATAGTATTTTATTTGACTTCGCCCCTTTTCACGCACTATAGCGAATGACTTTATATGATATAATGATACTATATACCTACGTATTGTATGTAAGTATATCAGGAAATATGGATTGACTTATTAAATAAAAATTAATTTAATTATTGATAATAATAATAATAATTAATTTTAAATATGTATACTAATTGTGCAAATGCAAGAGGGTTGTAAGTGATACGTTAAGAATTAAAAGTATATAGGTATATTTAAATATATGTATGTATGCAGATATAAACTGTAGCGTATTTTATATATATGTAAATATGCAAAGCCGTATACCTGAGACATACAGTTTACCAAACAAATAGTAAATCAGAGATGAAATCGCTATCGGCACCCCGCAAAATAGGTGATTCAATTCTTATGTCTGCGATGGTACATATGAATATGGAACGCACCTGTATTTAAACAAGGCAATATTTTTAATATGTAGGTACTACTTATATCATCACAACTCATAAAATAACCGTAGAATATAAAACTGACTACTTATTCAATTTAAACATTAAAATTTGAATATATATAAATATGTATATATAGATGTACAATATGTAGGTGTACAGATAACTTACTATATTGTTGGTGTTTAATTAATTGATCAGACATAACATACAACTAACAGTCACTACTCTACTTGCTTGAATTTTTCATCTCTAATTTGGTTAAATGACTGAATGTAGGAGGACACACCCGCATTGGTAAAGAGTGACGGATGTCGATACGAATTTGTTTGGACGACGAATTATTCCTGTCCGAAAATTGTGGAAAAACACATTTCTTATACGAATTCATCATCATCTTGTGTTATTCCATATGGTAGCAGTAAAAAATTGTAAGTATATACTACATTTCTTATATTAACTCATACATGTATTTACTAGTCTTCTATAGTTTAATAGTTAGTTACTCAATTGTATAGTATATAGTATGCTATATGATCTATAAATATATACCTATATATAAGTATGTACATACCAATATGTTTTAGTTTAAATTTAACATCTATCGAAGATAAGGTATTTCAAATATATCACAAAGAAGAGCTAGCGAATCTTACATTCAACGTCTGCAGTATGAATTACACGAAATCATACGCGAATGGTAAGTAATATTATCAAATATTTCTTTTTACTAACAAATAAAAATGAGCAAATAGTAAATTACCTACCTAGCTAGATATCAATTATTAAAACATATCTTCAAATGTTATCGTCGTACCTACGTAATAAAGTTGCGCGCTCGCGCGTCTATATAGGTAGGTAGCTATATGTGTAATTATCATTGCATATTGCTGAATGTGATATCAAGGATTGTGAGCTAGTAAGATGATACATACAGATAAAAAATTATTAACACCACAATATTTAACTAGTTAATTCGGGACGACACTTGTTTCATGTTGGGCAGTTATGAGCCCACATCATCAACCAAATATCGAAACGATCTTATACCGAGTTCAGGTCTGGCCGCTAACTACCTAATAGTTACGACGACCGGTTCGAAAAAAATTATTAAAAAAATATAAATCATATATAATAATAATACCTATTAATTCATTTCTACAACTAATGTCAAAATATACCGTTTTTACACTGACAAAATAATGGCAATGTACACGCCACGCGTTATCTCACCGCAGCGCAATAATAAAATCTCGTGCACTCAATGTCAAGCTAGCTTTTTAAGATTATCAGCTAATGAAGAAGGTGACTGTTGTACTGTTGACACATCCAATAAATTATGCAGAGAGGTTATGATAATTATAGTTACAGACATTTGAGAGGTTAGTTAAAAATAAAAATGTTATGACTTTATGAGATTACGTCAAAATAGGCAGCAAAACAAGGTGCACGAGATTTGATTCCAAACAACATAATAGCGTACAAGCGATTATTAAAACATTAGGGAATTACATATATTCTTTAGGACATAAGGAGATCCTCTATTTTAATAGAACGGCAGTAACGGATAAAGATATGGTATATGATCTTGCCCGTCAAATAAATTGCAAAAGGACGACATCAGAGAACAGTTGGAATATCTTAAGGATTAAGTTCGATTGTCGATATAACGAGGAGGAGGACGTTTTCAAGATAAAAAAAATAGACAACTGTACAGCGTACATCCAAGGCAGTAGCGTTCTTTTTTGTAAAGAGCAGGTAAGTCCTAACGGAAAGTGAAGTGAAAAATCGAGCGTACCGTATTTACGTACATTTTATTACAGTTACAGAAAAAAACACGCAACGCGGCAACGATTACCGAAGAAAAACTGGAGAATGCGATCGCCGTCGTACTAGAAAAAATACAAAATTTTACCTTCAATAAGCACATTGACGTAAAACAGGCAAATGGGAAACAGGAAACCGTTAAAAAGAACAAAGAAGAATCGAAAGTAAAAGATCAAAACACCTCTACTTTATGGCAACAACAACCAGCGCGATCTAGTACGATCTATAAGAATGTAACAGTGTGTATCATCAAAATTGGAACAAAAGAAATTTATTTAAATAAACTCTCCCCTGTTACGGTAAGAGCGCATAATATATACAGGTCGTGTGTTTTAATTTCACTACATTAATATGTACTCACATATTTTATTTAGAAAAACACACAATTTTTAAAATCAATTTTCGTTTCAGGTTTAACAGAAAATTGTACACACAACTTTTATCAAATGCTAGTCTAGCTAAGTAGTTATAGTGTATTTTAGAATTTGTTTTGATTTATTTAATGAAAATAGCACTGGACATACTGCAGTTCATAATCATAACAAGCGACTATGCCGTTACGAAAGAGAAAGAAAAAATTACACATTAATGTGGTAGTACCTATAATGCTCGTAGTACATAGCTTAGACAGTACGAAGACATGATGGTCATATACCTACAATATATATTTATTATAAATACTTACATATGTACATACATACATACATACAGATATAAACTATGGAATGTACAATTTAGACGCTTTCCAGATAGTAAAATATTCTTCTTTTTTTTTTTTAGCTTAGCACATTGTATATTTCCATATATACCTACTACGAGATTATACATATTCTTCCTCCTCGAGTAGTTATAGGACACACCTACATACAAATTCTTTATCTTATATGAATAGCTTGACGTATTTAATATGTATACAAATACGATTTCATTGTCACTGTTAACAGTTTCAAATACCATTTATTTTAAAATAAGAAATCGAAATAATTCTAAAGGGTCGTAGACCTCACCAGACTAGATTAACTTTAATAAAAGGGGATTCAAATTTGACTTTGATTTCAAAAGCGAAACGATTGATAATCTGATCAGCAAATTTTTATTAAACGATTATGCATTTAAAAGTAATATATAGGTACAGAGTCTAATAAAATCGGGGTTCGGTTAAATAAAACTATTTAAGAACTTGGAAGAAACTTTAAACAACTTATTTATTTTCTAATTGACAGTACCTAATATTGACAACTCCACTTGTATTATTTTTCTATTTCGACATATTTGATTATTTTTCGATAGAAAGCATCATGATTTTATAATAACAATAATATGTATAGAAAATTACAAGTACACTCAACATGTACAAAGAATTTTTATGTCGCTTTACAGATACAATCGCGATCCGGAAATCGATACACGATCGGTAATACGGATCGGATTAATGGGCAATTACCGTCAGAAGACGCCGACAAGTGTAACGATTATATTTGCAAAGGCGGAATGACTGTAGCCACCTTAAATACTTGTCCCAACGTTAGCGTAACTGACGGCGATGGAGACGTAACCCGAAGTCCGGAAATACAATTGACCTTCAATTATACATCGCAGCAGCAGCAGCAGCGGGGGCAGGCGCAACCGTTCGTAACGACTATATTTTTGAAATGCAACAGCACAGCAGAGAAATCCGAAGTGAACGATGAGAACGAAACGTCGTTAACGTTATCTTATCCGATAGGAGATGTTTGTTTACCGCCAGCGCCGTCATCGTCGAAAGCGGCTCTAATCATAGCCGGCTGTATAATTCTTACCGTAATATTCTTCGTAACTATAACGTATTACTTATACAAACGGAGAACGTACCTGAGACTGAGGAAATCAGATAAATCAGATCTATATTTGTATGCTAGGGTAAGTTAAATTATTGTGATGTAGATTACTACTTGACCGACCACCTATGTACGTAATGTAAAATCTACGTAATTATTATTTATTCAACTTATAATTCATATATAATTACATATAATACATTTGTAGTCGTTATTCTTATTTCAGGACGCTCAAGCGTAATCCGTGTTCGTACCAAGAAAAATATCGCAGCAGTCCCACGTCGCCGCCCTTGCAAATAAGTACAAACCGTATTAATATCGCAAAACGGCCGCACAGATATACTTAGAGAACGAGCGTACAACTTATATCCGCAGTATTACTTGTTTATTATAAAGTTCCTAAAATTAATTTATTTATACGTTTTATAAAAAAATTAATTATAAGCAAATTGGACAAGATTGTGAGATGTAAGTAATGAATTCAAATCATCAAATAAAATGAAATACACCAAAGCATATAAGGTGTTTTATTTAACGTGTATTTAGGTGTCGTCTTGTTATTTTTCTTTAATTTCGATAAGCTGCTAACTAACGCTAATTTACATAGAATGTTCACTTTCATAGAATTCATAAATCAAAACTAAAATAATTTAATTTTGAAATCGTTTATGTATCTATTTTAAATATAAAATATCGTCAAAATAGCACATAACATTCCATAAACTTGCTTTTATCCAATAAACCTTACGAAAATTGCCGTAAATCAAACATAGATTATAAACTATAAACTTACTGGTATAAACAACATTAACAGTTATAGCTAGTGTGTTTAGAACAAAGCGTAAGAGAGCGTATTCACATATTTATCTATAGACTAATTTATTCGAAATAAAATTTAAGTGTAACTAAGTAAATACAATTTGCGAATTGAAATGATAGGAAACTGTTATACAGGGCCGGGCAAAAAGAGCGGAACACCCAATTTATGACTTAACTAGCACTTTTTCGAAAATTTAACCCACTCCGAAGGGTGGAATTCTTATATACTCCACCCCTCGGAGATAGAAAATTCGACAAATGCCCGGCTAGAAATCTTTCGGTTTTTTTTTTAAATATCTCGGCCATTAAGCGAAATTAGACCGAAATCAAAGGCGTCAATGTGCCTTGCTGGGAGTTTGCCCTCTCGTTTAGATTAACAAGCCGACTTGGAGGAAGCAGATTCATCAAACGGTTATCGAGCTAGGTAATATTTATATGATGAAAAATTGTCCAGAAAATTTATCAAAGTTTGAACGGTCACAGCGCTCAAACGCGTTAATGTGCCTTCCTGGTAGTTTGTCCTCTCGTTTAGTTTAACAAGATGAACCAACTTGCCCAGAGCGAAGCAGATTCATCAAACGGTTCTCGAGAAAATTTATCTCTATAACGCGTTAATGTGCCTTGCTGGGAGTTTGGTCTCTCGTTTAGATTAACAAGGTGAACCTACTTGGCGAGGGGGAAGCAGATTCATCAAACGGTTATCGAGCTAGGTAATATTTATATGATGAAAAAATTGTCCAGAAAATTTATCAATTTGGAACGGTCACAGCGCTCAAACGCGTTAATGTGCCTTCCTGGTAGTTTGTCCTCTCGTTTAGTTTAACAAGATGAACCAACTTGCCCAGAGCGAAGCAGATTCATCAAACGGTTCTCGAGAAAATTTATCTCTATAACGCGTTAATGTGCCTTGCTGGGAGTTTGGTCTCTCGTTTAGATTAACAAGGTGAACCTACTTGGCGAGGGGGAAGCAGATTCATCAAACGGTTATCGAGCTAGGTAATATTTATATGATGAAAAAATTGTCCAGAAAATTTATCAATTTGGAACGGTCACAGCGCTCAAACGCGTTAATGTGCCTTCCTGGTAGTTTGTCCTCTCGTTTAGTTTAACAAGATGAACCAACTAGCCCAGAGCGAAGCAGATTCATCAAACGGTTCTCGAGAAAATTTATCTCTATAACGCGTTAATGTGCCTTGCTGGGAGTTTGGTCTCTCGTTTAGATTAACAAGGTGAACCTACTTGGCGAGGGGGAAGCAGATTCATCAAACGGTTATCGAGCTAGGTAATATTTATATGATGAAAAAATTGTCCAGAAAATTTATCAATTTGGAACGGTCACAGCGCTCAAACGCGTTAATGTGCCTTCCTGGTAGTTTGTCCTCTCGTTTAGTTTAACAAGATGAACCAACTAGCCCAGAGCGAAGCAGATTCATCAAACGGTTCTCGAGAAAATTTATCTCTATAACGCGTTAATGTGCCTTGCTGGGAGTTTGGTCTCTCGTTTAGATTAACAAGGTGAACCTACTTGGCGAGAGGGAAGCAGATTCATCAAACGGTTATCGAGCTAGGTAATATTTAATATATGATGAAAAAATTGTCCAGAAAATTTATCAATTTGGAACGGTCACAGCGCTCAAACGCGTTAATGTGCCTTCCTGGTAGTTTGTCCTCTCGTTTAGTTTAACAAGATGAACCAACTAGCCCAGAGCGAAGCAGATTCATCAAACGGTTCTCGAGAAAATTTATCTCTATAACGCGTTAATGTGCCTTGCTGGGAGTTTGGTCTCTCGTTTAGATTAACAAGGTGAACCTACTTGGCGAGGGGGAAGCAGATTCATCAAACGGTTATCGAGCTAGGTAATATTTATATGATGAAAAAATTGTCCAGATAATTTATCAATTTGGAACGGTCACAGCGCTCAAACGCGTTAATGTGCCTTCCTGGTAGTTTGTCCTCTCGTTTAGTTTAACAAGATGAACCAACTTGCCCAGAGCGAAGCAGATTCATCAAACGGTTCTCGAGAAAATTTATCTCTATAACGCGTTAATGTGCCTTGCTGGGAGTTTGGTCTCTGGTTTAGATTAACAAGGTGAACCTACTTGGCGAGGGGGAAGCAGATTCATCAAACGGTTATCGAGCTAGGTAATATTTATATGATGAAAAAATTGTCCAGAAAATTTATCAATTTGGAACGGTCACAGCGCTCAAACGCGTTAATGTGCCTTCCTGGTAGTTTGTCCTCTCGTTTAGTTTAACAAGATGAACCAACTAGCCCAGAGCGAAGCAGATTCATCAAACGGTTCTCGAGAAAATTTATCTCTATAACGCGTTAATGTGCCTTGCTGGGAGTTTGGTCTCTCGTTTAGATTAACAAGGTGAACCTACTTGGCGAGGGGGAAGCAGATTCATCAAACGGTTATCGAGCTAGGTAATATTTATATGATGAAAAAATTGTCCAGAAAATTTATCAATTTGGAACGGTCACAGCGCTCAAACGCGTTAATGTGCCTTCCTGGTAGTTTGTCCTCTCGTTTAGTTTAACAAGATGAACCAACTAGCCCAGAGCGAAGCAGATTCATCAAACGGTTCTCGAGAAAATTTATCTCTATAACGCGTTAATGTGCCTTGCTGGGAGTTTGGTCTCTCGTTTAGATTAACAAGGTGAACCTACTTGGCGAGGGGGAAGCAGATTCATCAAACGGTTATCGAGCTAGGTAATATTTATATGATGAAAAAATTGTCCAGAAAATTTATCAATTTGGAACGGTCACAGCGCTCAAACGCGTTAATGTGCCTTCCTGGTAGTTTGTCCTCTCGTTTAGTTTAACAAGATGAACCAACTAGCCCAGAGCGAAGCAGATTCATCAAACGGTTCTCGAGAAAATTTATCTCTATAACGCGTTAATGTGCCTTGCTGGGAGTTTGGTCTCTCGTTTAGATTAACAAGGTGAACCTACTTGGCGAGGGGGAAGCAGATTCATCAAACGGTTATCGAGCTAGGTAATATTTATATGATGAAAAAATTGTCCAGATAATTTATCAATTTGGAACGGTCACAGCGCTCAAACGCGTTAATGTGCCTTCCTGGTAGTTTGTCCTCTCGTTTAGTTTAACAAGATGAACCAACTTGCCCAGAGCGAAGCAGATTCATCAAACGGTTCTCGAGAAAATTTATCTCTATAACGCGTTAATGTGCCTTGCTGGGAGTTTGGTCTCTCGTTTAGATTAACAAGGTGAACCTACTTGGCGAGGGGGAAGCAGATTCATCAAACGGTTATCGAGCTAGGTAATATTTATATGATGAAAAAATTGTCCAGAAAATTTATCAATTTGGAACGGTCACAGCGCTCAAACGCGTTAATGTGCCTTCCTGGTAGTTTGTCCTCTCGTTTAGTTTAACAAGATGAACCAACTAGCCCAGAGCGAAGCAGATTCATCAAACGGTTCTCGAGAAAATTTATCTCTATAACGCGTTAATGTGCCTTGCTGGGAGTTTGGTCTCTCGTTTAGATTAACAAGGTGAACCTACTTGGCGAGAGGGAAGCAGATTCATCAAACGGTTATCGAGCTAGGTAATATTAGGTAATGTATATGATGAAAAAATTGTCCAGAAAATTTATCAATTTGGAACGGTCACAGCGCTCAAACGCGTTAATGTGCCTTCCTGGTAGTTTGTCCTCTCGTTTAGTTTAACAAGATGAACCAACTAGCCCAGAGCGAAGCAGATTCATCAAACGGTTCTCGAGAAAATTTATCTCTATAACGCGTTAATGTGCCTTGCTGGGAGTTTGGTCTCTCGTTTAGATTACCAAGGTGAACCTACTTGGCGAGGGGGAAGCAGATTCATCAAACGGTTATCGAGCTAGGTAATATTTATATGATGAAAAAATTGTCCAGAAAATTTATCAATTTGGAACGGTCACAGCGCTCAAACGCGTTAATGTGCCTTCCTGGTAGTTTGTCCTCTCGTTTAGTTTAACAAGATGAACCAACTAGCCCAGAGCGAAGCAGATTCATCAAACGGTTCTCGAGAAAATTTATCTCTATAACGCGTTAATGTGCCTTGCTGGGAGTTTGGTCTCTCGTTTTGATTAACAAGGTGCGCCTACTTGGCGAGGGGGAAGCAGATTCATCAAACGGTTATCGAGCTAGGTAATATTTATATGATGAAAAAATTGTCCAGATAATTTATCAATTTGGAACGGTCACAGCGCTCAAACGCGTTAATGTGCCTTCCTGGTAGTTTGTCCTCTCGTTTAGTTTAACAAGATGAACCAACTTGCCCAGAGCGAAGCAGATTCATCAAACGGTTCTCGAGAAAATTTATCTCTATAACGCGTTAATGTGCCTTGCTGGGAGTTTGGTCTCTGGTTTAGATTAACAAGGTGAACCTACTTGGCGAGGGGGAAGCAGATTCATCAAACGGTTATCGAGCTAGGTAATATTTATATGATGAAAAAATTGTCCAGAAAATTTATCAATTTGGAACGGTCACAGCGCTCAAACGCGTTAATGTGCCTTCCTGGTAGTTTGTCCTCTCGTTTAGTTTAACAAGATGAACCAACTAGCCCAGAGCGAAGCAGATTCATCAAACGGTTCTCGAGAAAATTTATCTCTATAACGCGTTAATGTGCCTTGCTGGGAGTTTGGTCTCTCGTTTAGATTAACAAGGTGAACCTACTTGGCGAGGGGGAAGCAGATTCATCAAACGGTTATCGAGCTAGGTAATATTTATATGATGAAAAAATTGTCCAGATAATTTATCAATTTGGAACGGTCACAGCGCTCAAACGCGTTAATGTGCCTTCCTGGTAGTTTGTCCTCTCGTTTAGTTTAACAAGATGAACCAACTTGCCCAGAGCGAAGCAGATTCATCAAACGGTTCTCGAGAAAATTTATCTCTATAACGCGTTAATGTGCCTTGCTGGGAGTTTGGTCTCTCCTTAGATTAACAAGGTGAACCTACTTGGCGAGGGGGAAGCAGATTCATCAAACGGTTATCGAGCTAGGTAATATTTATATGATGAAAAAATTGTCCAGAAAATTTATCAATTTGGAACGGTCACAGCGCTCAAACGCGTTAATGTGCCTTCCTGGTAGTTTGTCCTCTCGTTTAGTTTAACAAGATGAACCAACTAGCCCAGAGCGAAGCAGATTCATCAAACGGTTCTCGAGAAAATTTATCTCTATAACGCGTTAATGTGCCTTGCTGGGAGTTTGGTCTCTCGTTTAGATTACCAAGGTGAACCTACTTGGCGAGGGGGAAGCAGATTCATCAAACGGTTATCGAGCTAGGTAATATTTATATGATGAAAAAATTGTCCAGAAAATTTATCAATTTGGAACGGTCACAGCGCTCAAACGCGTTAATGTGCCTTCCTGGTAGTTTGTCCTCTCGTTTAGTTTAACAAGATGAACCAACTAGCCCAGAGCGAAGCAGATTCATCAAACGGTTCTCGAGAAAATTTATCTCTATAACGCGTTAATGTGCCTTGCTGGGAGTTTGGTCTCTCGTTTTGATTAACAAGGTGCGCCTACTTGGCGAGGGGGAAGCAGATTCATCAAACGGTTATCGAGCTAGGTAATATTTATATGATGAAAAAATTGTCCAGATAATTTATCAATTTGGAACGGTCACAGCGCTCAAACGCGTTAATGTGCCTTCCTGGTAGTTTGTCCTCTCGTTTAGTTTAACAAGATGAACCAACTTGCCCAGAGCGAAGCAGATTCATCAAACGGTTCTCGAGAAAATTTATCTCTATAACGCGTTAATGTGCCTTGCTGGGAGTTTGGTCTCTGGTTTAGATTAACAAGGTGAACCTACTTGGCGAGGGGGAAGCAGATTCATCAAACGGTTATCGAGCTAGGTAATATTTATATGATGAAAAAATTGTCCAGAAAATTTATCAATTTGGAACGGTCACAGCGCTCAAACGCGTTAATGTGCCTTCCTGGTAGTTTGTCCTCTCGTTTAGTTTAACAAGATGAACCAACTAGCCCAGAGCGAAGCAGATTCATCAAACGGTTCTCGAGAAAATTTATCTCTATAACGCGTTAATGTGCCTTGCTGGGAGTTTGGTCTCTCGTTTAGATTACCAAGGTGAACCTACTTGGCGAGGGGGAAGCAGATTCATCAAACGGTTATCGAGCTAGGTAATATTTATATGATGAAAAAATTGTCCAGAAAATTTATCAATTTGGAACGGTCACAGCGCTCAAACGCGTTAATGTGCCTTCCTGGTAGTTTGTCCTCTCGTTTAGTTTAACAAGATGAACCAACTAGCCCAGAGCGAAGCAGATTCATCAAACGGTTCTCGAGAAAATTTATCTCTATAACGCGTTAATGTGCCTTGCTGGGAGTTTGGTCTCTCGTTTAGATTAACAAGGTGAACCTACTTGGCGAGGGGGAAGCAGATTCATCAAACGGTTATCGAGCTAGGTAATATTTATATGATGAAAAAATTGTCCAGATAATTTATCAATTTGGAACGGTCACAGCGCTCAAACGCGTTAATGTGCCTTCCTGGTAGTTTGTCCTCTCGTTTAGTTTAACAAGATGAACCAACTTGCCCAGAGCGAAGCAGATTCATCAAACGGTTCTCGAGAAAATTTATCTCTATAACGCGTTAATGTGCCTTGCTGGGAGTTTGGTCTCTCGTTTAGATTAACAAGGTGAACCTACTTGGCGAGAGGGAAGCAGATTCATCAAACGGTTCTCGAGAAAATTTATCTCTATAACGCGTTAATGTGCCTTGCTGGGAGTTTGGTCTCTCGTTTAGATTACCAAGGTGAACCTACTTGGCGAGGGGGAAGCAGATTCATCAAACGGTTATCGAGCTAGGTAATATTTATATGATGAAAAAATTGTCCAGAAAATTTATCAATTTGGAACGGTCACAGCGCTCAAACGCGTTAATGTGCCTTCCTGGGAGTTTGGTCTCTCGTTTAGATTACCAAGGTGAACCTACTTGGCGAGGGGGAAGCAGATTCATCAAACGGTTATCGAGCTAGGTAATATTTATATGATGAAAAAATTGTCCAGATAATTTATCAATTTGGAACGGTCACAGCGCTCAAACGCGTTAATGTGCCTTCCTGGTAGTTTGTCCTCTCGTTTAGATTAACAAGATGAACCAACTAGCCCAGAGCGAAGCAGATTCATCAAACGGTTCTCGAGAAAATTTATCTCTATAACGCGTTAATGTGCCTTGCTGGGAGTTTGGTCTCTCGTTTAGATTAACAAGGTGAACCTACTTGGCGAGGGGGAAGCAGATTCATCAAACGGTTATCGAGCTAGGTAATATTTATATGATGAAAAAATTGTCCAGAAAATTTATCAATTTGGAACGGTCACAGCGCTCAAACGCGTTAATGTGCCTTCCTGGTAGTTTGTCCTCTCGTTTAGTTTAACAAGATGAACCAACTTGCCCAGAGCGAAGCAGATTCATCAAACGGTTCTCGAGAAAATTTATCTCTATAACGCGTTAATGTGCCTTGCTGGGAGTTTGGTCTCTCGTTTAGATTAACAAGGTGAACCTACTTGGCGAGAGGGAAGCAGATTCATCAAACGGTTCTCGAGAAAATTTATCTCTATAACGCGTTAATGTGCCTTGCTGGCAGTTTGGTCTCTCGTTTAGATTAACAAGGTGAACCTACTTGGCGAGGGGGAAGCAGATTCATCAAACGGTTATCGAGCTAGGTAATATTTATATGATGAAAAAATTGTCCAGAAAATTTATCAATTTGGAACGGTCACAGCGCTCAAACGCGTTAATGTGCCTTCCTGGTAGTTTGTCCTCTCGTTTAGTTTAACAAGATGAACCAACTAGCCCAGAGCGAAGCAGATTCATCAAACGGTTCTCGAGAAAATTTATCTCTATAACGCGTTAATGTGCCTTGCTGGGAGTTTGGTCTCTCGTTTAGATTACCAAGGTGAACCTACTTGGCGAGGGGGAAGCAGATTCATCAAACGGTTATCGAGCTAGGTAATATTTATATGATGAAAAAATTGTCCAGAAAATTTATCAATTTGGAACGGTCACAGCGCTCAAACGCGTTAATGTGCCTTCCTGGTAGTTTGTCCTCTCGTTTAGATTAACAAGATGAACCAACTAGCCCAGAGCGAAGCAGATTCATCAAACCGTTCTCGAGAAAATTTATCTCTATAACGCGTTAATGTGCCTTGCTGGGAGTTTGGTCTCTCGTTTAGATTAACAAGGTGAACCTACTTGGCGAGGGGGAAGCAGATTCATCAAACGGTTATCGAGCTAGGTAATATTTATATGATGAAAAAATTGTCCAGAAAATTTATCGAGATGGCGGTAAATACGTCAGCATTTTTAATTTATAACGAAATTAGTTATTAGCGAGGTTTGCAAGTCCCGAACCGACGTATACGATTCAAATTACCATCAGTTTTTTATATGGAATATTTTAAACACACGAAATCTTACCGTTCTTCTGTTTACCGAATAATGGTACTTTCTAATGGAGTCAATATGAAGCGCCTGAATATATCACCCCTCGGCAACCCAATATACACGACCGTGATTTAAGTTGCGTACGAAGGAGGATAACCATCGCATGTCTACATTTATTTATAGTTGTATTTACCCGCTAATATGTAAATCAAACACGATATATAAATATAATTCGAAGACTTTATTGAGTATATATAATATGTATACAAGGTGATAGAGCATAGGTGGTCATCATCAACGGCCAGCTGATCTGCAAAACTACTCCGACGGTTAGGCTGCTCGCGTAACGGCCTTAGCCTTAGCCGTCTTATCAGCGACGAAAATGATCGGCACCTGGCTTAGAAATAATGGTTTAGGAGAGGTCTAAACAATTCTCTCGCTAACAAAGCTTCCAGACAGGGCCGCAGTCGCAATAGCTAGCTGAACTCCGTAAACTATGCAGGCGGTGACGCGCACCTAACGTCCGCGTTAGCAGCCGTCTTATCATTGACGAAAATGAACGGCCCATGTGTTAGAAACAGTTTAGGGGACGTCCAAACAATTTTATAATTAACAAAATATCCAGACAGATCGGCAACAGCTAGCTGATCTACGTAAACTAATCAGGCGGTTAGGCGCGCCTGACGGCCGCGTTAGCCGTCTTATTATTGACGAAAATGAACGGGCCATGTGTTAGAAACAGTTTAGGGGACGTCCAAACAATTTTATAATTAACAAAATATCCAGACAGATCGGCAACAGCTAGCTGATCTACGTAAACTAATCAGGCGGTTAGGCGCGCCTGACGGCCGCGTTAGCCGTCTTATTATTGACGAAAATGAACGGGCCATGTGTTAGAAACAGTTTAGGGGACGTCCAAACAATTTTATAATTAACAAAATATCCAGACAGATCGGCAATAGCTAGCTGATCTACGTAAACTAATCAGGCGGTTAGGCGCGTCTGACGGCCGCGTTAGCCGTCTTATTATTGACGAAAATGAACGGGCCATGTGTTAGAAACAGTTTAGGGGACGTCCAAACAATTTTATAATTAACAAAATATCCAGACAGATCGGCAATAGCTAGCTGATCTACGTAAACTAATCAGGCGGTTAGGCGCGTCTGACGGCCGCGTTAGCCGTCTTATTATTGACGAAAATGAACGGGCCATGTGTTAGAAACAGTTTAGTGGACGTCCAAACAATTTTGTAATTAACAAAAAAAAAAGGTTTTCTCTCGCGATATCTCCGCCATTATGGGAGATAGGACCGAAATCTCTTCGGTACGACGCCGACGCTCCAAAGGACCATCAGTAACAATCTGTAACAGTTTAAAAGGAGAGTTTAAGAATTCTACAAATGCCCGACTAGTCCGCTCGTACCTACTACCATTCGTCTCCGTCCATTTCCATTCTACATATATACGGTCCCGGCAGTACCTATGACGTAGTACGTAGTAGGAAGGCAGAGTTCAACCCTCTAAGTTATCGCAACCAACCGTCCGTCCAACCATCCATCAAGTCTGGAAGATCGGCACTACATTCGACGCCCCTGGCGGTAGCAAGCAACGCTGTAAATTCATATTCATATCTAATAGATGTGTTAACTGCTGTCTAAACTGATTGCAAATAAGAAGGAAGCGTAAAGCTATAAGCACCCACCTTTAAGTGTGAGGATGTTATCTGCAATATTACACCGTGCTAGCTGTCCGTAGGTAATGAAAAAGGCAGCAAGAAAGTTAGGGAGCATGCAGTAGCAAAATCATTACCTATGAACAACTGAAACCAACGCTAAGGTTGAGGGTTACATACGATGCTCTAATGATGCGTCAGATCCTCTATAGTCTATATCTAGCATATTGTACCTAAACGCTACATTACAACATTCACGTAAACAACTTATGTCTTGTTAAGAAATAGGAAAGACCGTACAGTTCATTTGGTATATCAACTTCTTATCTCTACTTAAATTGTACAGCAGGATGCAGTATTTTATTTGAACGATTGCAGTACAGACTACGTATTGTCCTCAACTACTACTACTACTACTACTATCGTATAATAAATGTAGGTACCTCTAAACATCATCATATTATCCTGCGAAACACGGTCAACAAACGCCTCAGGCAGGTTTGTGTTTGTGTTTTTTCCACAACCCTCAACTTCGCATGCTATTTTCACAGGCAAGGTACGATTTTCCGTTAGCGTTTCGGGGCCTAGATGGAAGCAGGGCTATCCACCGGCCATACTGATACCTCCGGGCCCTCAGAAAATCAACAACTAATTAAGAAAATACGAATAAAGGTATACGTAACAGATTCATTGCGAACATAACCTCGAAATCTCTATAGCATAGCCAATATACGAACCGGGAGCAGGGAAGAGCTCTGCGCTCCGCCGGACGGACCAGGGTAGTGTCACTTCGCTCTTCGAAAAAGGGCGCGAAATTTCGTCCGGCATCGCGCCTGGTGTCCAGGTAAATTGGACGTATTAACACTTCCGGCGTGCCGTTCCGTGCCAGATAGTAGCGCAGGCGTGTCCTGTCGACGATACCGTTCGGATTACGGCTATACTTCACGGATTTAAAGCGTTTTTAGCATTATAAGCGATCGGTCAAGGTCATCCGAATCTGGGACACCAGACCGACGTAAACAGCCATAGGTGAACGTACCCTCGTCCCAAAATCCGCTTGTGCTGCCCTCAGCCGTCGACTAGGCGTACTAATTTTATTCAAATAAAAATTCAATTCTATTTCGCTATACAGAGCATACAATTAAGAATTATAGCAGTTTTTCGTGCGGAATTTGTTTAAAAGTAAACTAAATCTTCGGTTTTTCATTTGAAAACGTCAAATACTCCCTATAGTACTTACCTAGTTACCTTTTAATTCTCGATTTATTTCCACTTGTAGGTCAATAAACTATGTAAATAAATAATTAAATACCAATTAATTATTTAGTTTATTGACCTAATTAATATTAAAGGATACATTGTATTAGATACGTATGGCACATATTGTGAGTTGCTGATGTATGTACGTAATCTTTAATAAGACGTCTTCCTGCAGATGACAATGCGTTTTAAAACGATTAATAGATAGAATTTATTGTCTGCTATATGAATAGAATGGGAACGTTGCCGTAAAAAAGGTTAAAACGGAATTAAACTCGATAAATAATTGAAATTATAAATTTATTAAATTCCACTACGACTGGCGCCATCTCGGGTGCGACGGCTGAAACGATGGAGGTCGGCTAGTCCTCCTCTAGATTCCTATAATTCTATGTGGTGAGTTACTCCGCTAGTCGCTAGCGAACTAATACAGCCACCGCCCCCGAGATGGCGGTAAATACGTCAGAATTTTTAATTTATAACGAAATTAGTTATTAGCGAGGTTTGCAAGTCCCGAACCGACGTATACGATTCAAATTACCATCAGTTTTTTATATGGAATCTTTTAAACACACGAAATCTTAACGTTCTTCTGTTTACCGATTAATGGTACTTTCTAATGGAGTCAATATGTAGCGCCTGAATATATCACCCCTCGGCAACCCAATATACACGACCGTGATTTAAGTTGCGTACGAAGGGAGGATAACCATCGCATGTCTACATTTATTTATAGTTGTATTTACCCGCTAATATGTAAATCAAACACGATATATAAATATAATTCGAAGACTTTATTGAGTATATATAATATGTATACAAGGTGATAGAGCATAGGTGGTCATCATCAACGGCCAGCTGATCTGCAAAACTACTCCGACGGTTAGGCTGCTCGCGTAACGGCCTTAGCCTTAGCCGTCTTATCAGCGACGAAAATGATCGGCACCTGGCTTAGAAATAATGGTTTAGGAGAGGTCTAAACAATTCTCTCGCTAACAAAGCTTCCAGACAGGGCCGCAGTCGCAATAGCTAGCTGAACTCCGTAAACTATGCAGGCGGTGACGCGCACCTAACGTCCGCGTTAGCAGCCGTCTTATTATTGACGAAAATGAACGGGCCATGTGTTAGAAACAGTTTAGGGGACGTCCAAACAATTTTATAATTAACAAAATATCCAGACAGATCGGCAATAGCTAGCTGATCTACGTAAACTAATCAGGCGGTTAGGCGCGCCTGACGGCCGCGTTAGCCGTCTTATTATTGACGAAAATGAACGGGCCATGTGTTAGAAACAGTTTAGTGGACGTCCAAACAATTTTGTAATTAACAAAAAAAAAGGTTTTCTCTCGCGATATCTCCGCCATTATGGGAGATAGGACCGAAATCTCTTCGGTACGACGCCGACGCTCCAAAGGACCATCAGTAACAATCTGTAACAGTTTAAAAGGAGAGTTTAAGAATTCTACAAATGCCCGACTAGTCCGCTCGTACCTACTACCATTCGTCTCCGTCCATTTCCATTCTACATATATACGGTCCCGGCAGTACCTATGACGTAGTACGTAGTAGGAAGGGAGAGTTCAACCCTCTAAGTTATCGCAACCAACCGTCCGTCCAACCATCCATCAAGTCTGGAAGATCGGCACTACATTCGACGCCCCTGGCGGTAGCAAGCAACGCTGTAAATTCATATTCATATCTAATAGATGTGTTAACTGCTGTCTAAACTGATTGCAAATAAGAAGGAAGCGTAAAGCTATAAGCACCCACCTTTAAGTGTGAGGATGTTATCTGCAATATTACACCGTGCTAGCTGTCCGTAGGTAATGAAAAAGGCAGCAAGAAAGTTAGGGAGCATGCAGTAGCGAAATCATTACCTATGAACAACTGAAACCAACGCTAAGGTTGAGGGTTACATACGATGCTATAATGATCGTCAGATCCTCTATAGTCTATATCTAGCATATTGTACCTAAACGTTACATTACAACATTCACGTAAACAACTTATGTCTTGTTAAGAAATAGGAAAGACCGTACAGTTCATTTGGTATATCAACTTCTTATCTCTACTTAAATTGTACAGCAGGATGCAGTATTTTATTTGAACGATTGCAGTACAGACTACGTATTGTCCTCAACTACTACTACTACTACTACTATCGTATAATAAATGTAGGTACCTCTAAACATCATCATATTATCCTGCGAAACACGGTCAACAAACGGCTCAGGCAGGTTTGTGTTTGTGTTTTTTCCACAACCCTCAACTTCGCATGCTATTTTCACAGGCAAGGTACGATTTTCCGTTAGCGTTTCCGGGCCTAGATGGAAGCAGGGCTATCCACCGGCCATACTGATACCTCCGGCCCCTCAGAAAATCAACAACTAATTAAGAAAATACGAATAAAGGTATACGTAACAGATTCATTGCGAACATAACCTCGAAATCTCTATAGCATAGCCAATATACGAACCGGGAGCAGGGAAGAGCTCTGCGCTCCGCCGGACGGACCAGGGTAGTGTCACTTCGCTCTTCGAAAAAGGGCGCGAAATTTCGTCCGGCATCGCGCCTGGTGTCCAGGTAAATTGGACGTATTAACACTTCCGGCGTGCCGCTCCGTGCCAGATAGTAGCGCAGGCATGTCCTGTCGACGATACCGTTCGGGTTACGGCTATACTATACGGATTTAAAGCGTTTTTAGCATTATAAGCGATCGGTCAAGGTCATCCGAATCTGGGACACCAAACCGACGTAAACAGCCATAGGTGAACGTACCCTCGTCCCAAAATCCGCTTGTGCTGCCCCCAGCCGTCGACTAGGCGTACTAATTTTATTCAAATAAAAATTCAATTCTATTTCGCTATACAGAGCATACAATTAAGAATTATAGCAGTTTTTCGTGCGGAATTTGTTTAAAAGTAAACTAAATCTTCGGTTTTTCATTTGAAAACGTCAAATACTCACTATAGTACTTACCTAGTTACCTTTTAATTCTCGATTTATTTCCACTTGTAGGTCAATAAACTATGTAAATAAATAATTAAATACCAATTAATTATTTAGTTTATTGACCTAATTAATATTAAAGGAATACATTGTATTAGATACGTATGGCACATATTGTGAGTTGCTGATGTATGTACGTAATCTTTAATAAGACGTCTTCCTGCAGATGACAATGCGTATTAAAACGATTAATAGATAGAATTTATTGTCTGCTATATGAATAGAATGGGAACGTTGCCGTAAAAAAAGGTTAAAACGGAATTAAACTCGATAAATAATTGAAATTATAAATTTATTAAATTCCACTACGACTGGCGCCATCTCGGGTGCGACGGCTGAAACGATGGAGGTCGGCTAGTCCTTCTCTAGATTCCTATAATTCTATGTGGTGAGTTACTCCGCTAGTCGCTAGCGAACTAATACAGCCACCGCCCCCGAGATGGCGGTAAATACGTCAGAATTTTTAATTTATAACGAAATTAGTTATTAGCGAGGTTTGCAAGTCCCGAACCGACGTATACGATTCAAATTACCATCAGTTTTTTATATGGAATCTTTTAAACACACGAAATCTTACCGTTCTTCTGTTTACCGAATAATGCTACTTTCTAATGGAGTCAATATGTAGCGCCTGAATATATCACCCCTCGGCAACCCAATATACACGACCGTGATTTAAGTTGCGTACGAAGGGAGGATAACCATCGCATGTCTACATTTATTTATAGTTGTATTTACCCGCTAATATGTAAATCAAACACGATATATAAATATAATTCGAAGACTTTATTGAGTATATATAATATGTATACAAGGTGATAGAGCATAGGTGGTCATCATCAACGGCCAGCTGATCTGCAAAACTACTCCGACGGTTAGGCTGCTCGCGTAACGGCCTTAGCCTTAGCCAACTTCTTATCTCTACTTAAATTGTACAGCAGGATGCAGTATTTTATTTGAACGATTGCAGTACAGACTACGTATTGTCCTCAACTACTACTACTACTACTACTATCGTATAATAAATGTAGGTACCTCTAAACATCATCATATTATCCTGCGAAACACGGTCAACAAACGGCTCAGGCAGGTTTGTGTTTGTGTTTTTTCCACAACCCTCAACTTCGCATGCTATTTTCACAGGCAAGGTACGATTTTCCGTTAGCGTTTCCGGGCCTAGATGGAAGCAGGGCTATCCACCGGCCATACTGATACCTCCGGGCCCTCAGAAAATCAACAACTAATTAAGAAAATACGAATAAAGGTATACGTAACAGATTCATTGCGAACATAACCTCGAAATCTCTATAGCATAGCCAATATACGAACCGGGAGCAGGGAAGAGCTCTGCGCTCCGCCGGACGGACCAGGGTAGTGTCACTTCGCTCTTCGAAAAAGGGCGCGAAATTTCGTCCGGCATCGCGCCTGGTGTCCAGGTAAATTGGACGTATTAACACTTCCGGCGTGCCGTTCCATGCCAGATAGTAGCGCAGGCGTGTCCTGTCGACGATACCGTTCGGGTTACGGCTATACTACACGGATTTAAAGCGTTTTTAGCATTATAAGCGATCGGTCAAGGTCATCCGAATCAGGGACACCAGACCGACGTAAACAGCCATAGGTGAACGTATCCTCGTCCCAAAATCCGCTTGTGCTGCCCCCAGCCGTCGACTAGGCGTACTAATTTTATTCAAATAAAAATTCAATTCTATTTCGCTATACAGAGCATACAATTAAGAATTATAGCAGTTCTTCGTGCGGAATTTGTTTAAAAGTAAACTAAATCTTCGGTTTTTCATTTGAAAACGTCAAATACTCACTATAGTACTTACCTAGTTACCTTTTAATTCTCGATTTATTTCCACTTGTAGGTCAATAAACTATGTAACTAAATAATTAAATACCAATTAATTATTTAGTTTATTGACCTAATTAATATTAAAGGAATACATTGTATTAGATACGTATGGCACATATTGTGAGTTGCTGATGTATGTACGTAATCTTTAATAAGACGTCTTCCTGCAGATGACAATGCGTTTTAAAACGATTAATAGATAGAATTTATTGTCTGCTATATGAATAGAATGGGAACGTTGCCGTAAAAAAAGGTTAAAACGGAATTAAACTCGATAAATAATTGAAATTATAAATTTATTAAATTCCACTTCGACTGGCGCCATCTCGGGTGCGACGGCTGAAACGATGGAGGTCGGCTAGCCCTTCTCTAGATTCCTATAATTCTATGTGGTGAGTTACTCCGCTAGTCGCTAGCGAACTAATACAGCCACCGCCCCCGAGATGGCGGTAAATACGTCAGAATTTTTAATTTATAACGAAATTAGTTATTAGCGAGGTTTGCAAGTCCCGAACCGACGTATACGATTCAAATTACCATCAGTTTTTTATATGGAATCTTTTAAACACACGAAATCTTACCGTTCTTCTGTTTACCGAATAATGCTACTTTCTAATGGAGTCAATATGTAGCGCCTGAATATATCACCCCTCGGCAACCCAATATACACGACCGTGATTTAAGTTGCGTACGAAGGGAGGATAACCATCGCATGTCTACATTTATTTATAGTTGTATTTACCCGCTAATATGTAAATCAAACACGATATATAAATATAATTCGAAGACTTTATTGAGTATATGTAATATGTATACAAGGTGATAGAGCATAGGTGGTCATCATCAACGGCCAGCTGATCTGCAAAGCTACTCCGACGGTTAGGCTGCTCGCGTAACGGCCTTAGCCTTAGCTGTCTTATCAGCGACGAAAATGATCGGCACCTGGCTTAGAAATAATGGTTTAGGAGAGGTCTAAACAATTCTCTCGCTAACAAAGCTTCCAGACAGGGCCGCAGTCGCAATAGCTAGCTGAACTCCGTAAACTATGCAGGCGGTGACGCGCACCTAACGTCCGCGTTAGCAGCCGTCTTATCATTGACGAAAATGAACGGCCCATGTGTTAGAAACAGTTTAGGGGACGTCCAAACAATTTTATAATTAACAAAATATCCAGACAGATCGGCAACAGCTAGCTGATCTACGTAAACTAATCAGGCGGTTAGGCGCGCCTGACGGCCGCGTTAGCCGTCTTATTATTGACGAAAATGAACGGGCCATGTGTTAGAAACAGTTTAGGGGACGTCCAAACAATTTTATAATTAACAAAATATCCAGACAGATCGGCAATAGCTAGCTGATCTACGTAAACTAAGGAGGCGGTTAGGCGCGCCTGACAGCCGCGTTAGCCGTCTTATTATTGACGAAAATGAACGGGCCGAAACAGTTTAGTGGACGTCCAAACAATTTTGTAATTAAGAAAATATTCAGACAGATCGGCAATAGCTAGCTGATCCACGTAAACTAATGAGGCTCTTAGGCGCGCCTGACGGCCGCGTTAGCCGTCCTATCATTGACGAAAATGAACGGCCCATGTGTTAGAAACAGTTTAGGGGACGTCCAAACAATTTTCTAATTAACAAAATATCCAGACAGATCGGCAATAGCTAGCTGATCTACCTAAACTAATGAGGCGGTTAGGCGCGCCGGACGGCCGCGTTAGCCGTCTTATTATTGACGAAAATGAACGGGCCATGTGTTAGAAACAGTTTAGGGGACGTCCAAACAATTTTATAATTAACAAAATATCCAGACAGATTGGCAATACCTAGCTGATCTACGTAAACTAATCAGGCGGTTAGGCGCGTCTGACGGCCGCGTTAGCCGTCTTATTATTGACGAAAATGAACGGGCCATGTGTTAGAAACAGTTTAGTGGACGTCCAAACAATTTTGTAATTAACAAAAAAAAAGTTTTTCTCTCGCGATATCTCCGCCATTATGGGAGATAGGACCGAAATCTCTTCGGTACGACGCCGACGCTCCAAAGGACCATCAGTAACAATCTGTAACAGTTTAAAAGGAGAGTTTAAGAATTCTACAAATGCCCGACTAGTCCGCTCGTACCTACTACCATTCGTCTCCGTCCATTTCCATTCTACATATATACGGTCCCGGCAGTACCTATGACGTAGTACGTAGTAGGAAGGGAGAGTTCAACCCTCTAAGTTATCGCAACCAACCGTCCGTCCAACCATCCATCAAGTCTGGAAGATCGGCACTACATTCGACGCCCCTGGCGGTAGCAAGCAACGCTGTAAATTCATATTCATATCTAATAGATGTGTTAACTGCTGTCTAAACTGATTGCAAATAAGAAGGAAGCGTAAAGCTATAAGCACCCACCTTTAAGTGTGAGGATGTTATCTGCAATATTACACCGTGCTAGCTGTCCGTAGGTAATGAAAAAGGCAGCAAGAAAGTTAGGGAGCATGCAGTAGCGAAATCATTACCTATGAACAACTGAAACCAACGCTAAGGTTGAGGGTTACATACGACGCTATAATGATGCGTCAGATCCTCTATAGTCTATATCTAGCATATTGTACCTAAACGTTACATTACAACATTCACGTAAACAACTTATGTCTTGTTAAGAAATAGGAAAGACCGTACAGTTCATTTGGTATATCAACTTCTTATCTCTACTTAAATTGTACAGCAGGATGCAGTATTTTATTTGAACGATTGCAGTACAGACTACGTATTGTCCTCAACTACTACTACTACTACTACTATCGTATAATAAATGTAGGTACCTCTAAACATCATCATATTATCCTGCGAAACACGGTCAACAAACGGCTCAGGCAGGTTTGTGTTTGTGTTTTTTCCACAACCCTCAACTTCGCATGCTATTTTCACAGGCAAGGTACGATTTTCCGTTAGCGTTTCCGGGCCTAGATGGAAGCAGGGCTATCCACCGGCCATACTGATACCTCCGGCCCTCAGAAAATCAACAACTAATTAAGAAAATACGAATAAAGGTATACGTAACAGATTCATTGCGAACATAACCTCGAAATCTCTATAGCATAGCCAATATACGAACCGGGAGCAGGGAAGAGCTCTGCGCTCCGCCGGACGGACCAGGGTAGTGTCACTTCGCTCTTCGAAAAAGGGCGCGAAATTTCGTCCGGCATCGCGCCTGGTGTCCAGGTAAATTGGACGTATTAACACTTCCGGCGTGCCGTTCCATGCCAGATAGTAGCGCAGGCGTGTCCTGTCGACGATACCGTTCGGGTTACGGCTATACTACACGGATTTAAAGCGTTTTTAGCATTATAAGCGATCGGTCAAGGTCATCCGAATCAGGGACACCAGACCGACGTAAACAGCCATAGGTGAACGTATCCTCGTCCCAAAATCCGCTTGTGCTGCCCCCAGCCGTCGACTAGGCGTACTAATTTTATTCAAATAAAAATTCAATTCTATTTCGCTATACAGAGCATACAATTAAGAATTATAGCAGTTCTTCGTGCGGAATTTGTTTAAAAGTAAACTAAATCTTCGGTTTTTCATTTGAAAACGTCAAATACTCACTATAGTACTTACCTAGTTACCTTTTAATTCTCGATTTATTTCCACTTGTAGGTCAATAAACTATGTAACTAAATAATTAAATACCAATTAATTATTTAGTTTATTGACCTAATTAATATTAAAGGAATACATTGTATTAGATACGTATGGCACATATTGTGAGTTGCTGATGTATGTACGTAATCTTTAATAAGACGTCTTCCTGCAGATGACAATGCGTTTTAAAACGATTAATAGATAGAATTTATTGTCTGCTATATGAATAGAATGGGAACGTTGCCGTAAAAAAAGGTTAAAACGGAATTAAACTCGATAAATAATTGAAATTATAAATTTATTAAATTCCACTTCGACTGGCGCCATCTCGGGTGCGACGGCTGAAACGATGGAGGTCGGCTAGCCCTTCTCTAGATTCCTATAATTCTATGTGGTGAGTTACTCCGCTAGTCGCTAGCGAACTAATACAGCCACCGCCCCGAGATGGCGGTAAATACGTCAGAATTTTTAATTTATAACGAAATTAGTTATTAGCGAGGTTTGCAAGTCCCGAACCGACGTATACGATTCAAATTACCATCAGTTTTTTATATGGAATCTTTTAAACACACGAAATCTTACCGTTCTTCTGTTTACCGAATAATGGTACTTTCTAATGGAGTCAATATGTAGCGCCTGAATATATCACCCCTCGGCAACCCAATATACACGACCGTGATTTAAGTTGCGTACGAAGGGAGGATAACCATCGCATGTCTACATTTATTTATAGTTGTATTTACCCGCTAATATGTAAATCAAACACGATATATAAATATAATTCGAAGACTTTATTGAGTATATATAATATGTATACAAGGTGATAGAGCATAGGTGGTCATCATCAACGGCCAGCTGATCTGCAAAACTACTCCGACGGTTAGGCTGCTCGCGTAACGGTCTTAGCCTTAGCCGTCTTATCAGCGACGAAAATGATCGGCACCTGGCTTAGAAATAATGGTTTAGGAGAGGTCTAAACAATTCTCTCGCTAACAAAGCTTCCAGACAGGGCCGCAGTCGCATTAGCTAGCTGAACTCCGTAAACTATGCAGGCGGTGACGCGCACCTAACGTCCGCGTTAGCAGCCGTAATTGAAGAAATGAACGGCCCATGTGTTAGAAACAGTTTAGGGGACGTCCAAACAATTTTATAATTAACAAAATATCCAGACAGATCGGCAATAGCTAGCTGATCTACGTAAACTAATCAGGCGGTTAGGCGCGCCTGACGGCCGCGTTAGCCGTCTTATTATTGACGAAAATGAACGGCCCATGTGTTAGAAACAGTTTAGGGACGTCCAAACAATTTTATAATTAACAAAATATCCAGACAGATCGGCAACAGCTAGCTGATCTACGTAAACTAATCAGGCGGTTAGGCGCGCCTGACGGCCGCGTTAGCCGTCTTATTATTGACGAAAATGAACGGGCCATGTGTTAGAAACAGTTTAGGGGACGTCCAAACAATTTTATAATTAACAAAATATCCAGACAGATTGGCAATACCTAGCTGATCTACGTAAACTAATCAGGCGGTTAGGCGCGTCTGACGGCCGCGTTAGCCGTCTTATTATTGACGAAAATGAACGGGCCATGTGTTAGAAACAGTTTAGTGGACGTCCAAACAATTTTGTAATTAACAAAAAAAAAAGGTTTTCTCTCGCGATATCTCCGCCATTATGGGAGATAGGAGCGAAATCTCTTCGGTACGACGCCGACGCTCCAAAGGACCATCAGTAACAATCTGTAACAGTTTAAAAGGAGAGTTTAAGAATTCTACAAATGCCCGACTAGTCCGCTCGTACCTACTACCATTCGTCTCCGTCCATTTCCATTCTACATATATACGGTCCCGGCAGTACCTATGACGTAGTACGTAGTAGGAAGGGAGAGTTCAACCCTCTAAGTTATCGCAACCAACCGTCCGTCCAACCATCCATCAAGTCTGGAAGATCGGCACTACATTCGACGCCCCTGGCGGTAGCAAGCAACGCTGTAAATTCATATTCATATCTAATAGATGTGTTAACTGCTGTCTAAACTGATTGCAAATAAGAAGGAAGCGTAAAGCTATAAGCACCCACCTTTAAGTGTGAGGATGTTATCTGCAATATTACACCGTGCTAGCTGTCCGTAGGTAATGAAAAAGGCAGCAAGAAAGTTAGGGAGCATGCAGTAGCAAAATCATTACCTATGAACAACTGAAACCAACGCTAAGGTTGAGGGTTACATACGACGCTATAATGATGCGTCAGATCCTCTATAGTCTATATCTAGCATATTGTACCTAAACGTTACATTACAACATTCACGTGAACAACTTATGTCTTGTTAAGAAATAGGGAAAGACCGTACAGTTCATTTGGTATATCAACTTCTTATCTCTACTTAAATTGTACAGCAGGATGCAGTATTTTATTTGAACGATTGCAGTACAGACTACGTATTGTCCTCAACTACTACTACTACTACTACTATCGTATAATAAATGTAGGTACCTCTAAACATCATCATATTATCCTGCGAAACACACTCAACAAACGGCTCAGGCAGGTTTGTGTTTGTGTTTTTTCCACAACCCACAACTTCGCATGCTATTTTCACAGGCAAGGTACGATTTTCCGTTAGCGTTTCCGGGCCTAGATGGAAGCAGGGCTATCCACCGGTCATACTGATACCTCCGGCCCCTCAGAAAATCAACAACTAATTAAGAAAATACGAATAAAGGTATACGTAACAGATTCATTGCGAACATAACCTCAAAATCTCTATAGCATAGCCAATATACGAACCGGGAGCAGGGAAGAGCTCTGCGCTCCGCCGGACGGACCAGGGTAGTGTCACTTCGCTCTTCGAAAAAGGGCGCGAAATTTCGTCCGGCATCGCGCCTGGTGTCCAGGTAAATTGGACGTATTAACACTTCCGGCGTGCCGCTCCGTGCCAGATAGTAGCGCAGGCGTGTCCTGTCGACGATACCGTTCGGGTTACGGCTATACTATACGGATTTAAAGCGTTTTTAGCACTATAAGCGATCGGTCAAGGTCATCCGAATCTGGGACACCAAACCGACGTAAACAGCCATAGGTGAACGTACCCTCGTCCCAAAATCCGCTTGTGCTGCCCCCAGCCGTCGACTAGGCGTACTAATTTTATTCAAATAAAAATTCAATTTTATTTCGCTATACAGAGCATACAATTAAGAATTATAGCAGTTTTTCGTGCGGAATTTGTTTAAAAGTAAACTAAATCTTCGGTTTTTCATTTGAAAACGTCAAATACTCACTATAGTACTTACCTAGTTACCTTTAATTCCCGATTTATTTCCACTTGTAGGTCAATAAATATGTAAATAAATAATTAAATACCAATTAATTATTTAGTTTATTGACCTAATTAATATTAAAGGAATACATTGTATTAGATACGTATGGCACATATTGTGAGTTGCTGATGTATGTACGTAATCTTTAATAAGACGTCTTCCTGCAGATGACAATGCGTTTTAAAACGATTAATAGATAGAATTTATTGTCTGCTATATGAATAGAATGGGAACGTTGCCGTAAAAAAAGTTAAAACGGAATTAAACTCGATAAATAATTGAAATTATAAATTTATTAAATTCCACTACGACTGGCGCCATCTCGGGTGCGACGGCTGAAACGATGGAGGTCGGCTAGTCCTTCTCTAGATTCCTATAATTCTATGTGGTGAGTTACTCCGCTAGTCGCTAGCGAACTAATAGAGCCACCGCCCCCGAGATGGCGGTAAATACGTCAGAATTTTTAATTTAAAACGAAATTAGTTATTAGCGAGGTTTGCAAGTCCCGAACCGACGTATACGATTCAAATTACCATCAGTTTTTTATATGGAATCTTTTAAACACACGAAATCTTACCGTTCTTCTGTTTACCGAATAATGATACTTTCTAATGGAGTCAATATGTAGCGCCTGAATATATCACCCCTCGGCAACCCAATATACACGACCGTGATTTAAGTTGCGTACGAAGGGAGGATAACCATCGCATGTCTACATTTATTTATACTTGTATTTACCCGCTAATATGTAAATCAAACACGATATATAAATATAATTCGAAGACTTTATTGAGTATATATAATATGTATACAAGGTGATAGAGCATAGGTGGTCATCATCAACGGCCAGCTGATCTGCAAAGCTACTCCGACGGTTAGGCTGCTCGCGTAACGGCCTTAGCCTTAGCCGTCTTATCAGCGACGAAAATGATCGGCACCTGGCTTAGAAATAATGGTTTAGGAGAGGTCTAAACAATTCTCTCGCTAACAAAGCTTCCAGACAGGGCCGCAGTCGCAATAGCTAGCTGAACTCCGTAAACTATGCAGGCGGTGACGCGCACCTAACGTCCGCGTTAGCAGCCGTCTTATCATTGACGAAAATGAACGGCCCATGTGTTAGAAACAGTTTAGGGGACGTCCAAACAATTTTATAATTAACAAAATATCCAGACAGATCGGCAATAGCTAGCTGATCTACGTAAACTAATCAGGCGGTTAGGCGCGCCTGACGACCGCGTTAGCCGTCTTATTATTGACGAAAATGAACGGGCCATGTGTTAGAAACAGTTTAGGGGACGTCCAAACAATTTTCTAATTAAGAAAATATCCAGACAGATCGGCAATAGCTAGCTGATCTACGTAAACTAAGGAGGCGGTTAGGCGCGCCTGACAGCCGCGTTAGCCGTCTTATTATTGACGAAAATGAACGGGCCATGAAACAGTTTAGTGGACGTCCAAACAATTTTGTAATTAAGAAAATATCCAGACAGATCGGCGATAGCTAGCTGATCTACGTAAACTAATGAGGCGGTTAGGCGCGCCTGACGGCCGCGTTAGCCGTCTTATTATTGACGAAAATGAACGGGCCATGTGTTAGAAACAGTTTAGGGGACGTCCAAACAATTTTATAATTAACAAAATATCCAGACAGATCGGCAATAGCTAGCTGATCTACGTAAACTAATCAGGCGGTTAGGCGCGCCTGACGGCCGCGTTAGCCGTCTTATTATTGACGAAAATGAACGGGCCATGTGTTAGAAACAGTTTAGGGGACGTCCAAACAATTTTATAATTAACAAAATATCCAGACAGATCGGCAATAGCTAGCTGATCTACGTAAACTAATCAGGCGGTTAGGCGCACCTAACGGCCGCGTTAGCAGCCGTCTTATTATTGACGAAAATGAACGGGCCATGTGTTAGAAACAGTTTAGGGGACGTCCAAACAATTTTATAATTAACAAAATATCCAGACAGATTGGCAATACCTAGCTGATCTACGTAAACTAAGGAGGCGGTTAAGCGCGCCTGACGGCCGCGTTAGCCGTCTTATTATTGACGAAAATGAACGGGCCATGTGTTAGAAACAGTTTAGGGGACGTCCAAACAATTTTATAATTAACAAAATATCCAGACAGATCGGCAATAGCTAGCTGATCTACGTAAACTAATCAGGCGGTTAGGCGCGCCTGACGGCCGCGTTAGCCGTCTTATTATTGACGAAAATGAACGGGCCATGTGTTAGAAACAGTTTAGTGGACGTCCAAACAATTTTCTAATTAACAAAAAAAGGTTTTCTCTCGCGATATCTCCGCCATTATGGGAGATAGGACCGAAATCTCTTCGGTACGACGCCGACGCTCCAAAGGACCATCAGTAACAATCTGTAACAGTTCAAAAGGAGAGTTTAAGAATTCTACAAATGCCCGACTAGTCCGCTCGTACCTACTACCATTCGTCTCCGTCCATTTCCATTCTACATATATACGGTCCCGGCAGTACCTATTACGTAGTACGTAGTAGGAAGGCAGAGTTCAACCCTCTAAGTTATCGCAACCAACCGTCCGTCCATCCATCCATCAAGTCTGGAAGATCGACACTACATTCGACGCCCCTGGCGGTAGCAAGCAACGCTGTAAATTCATATTCATATCTAATAGATGTGTTAACTGCTGTCTAAACTGATTGCAAATTAGAAGGAAGCGTAAAGCTATAAGCACCCACCTTTAAGTGTGAGGATGTTATCTGCAATATTACACCGTGCTAGCTGTCAGTAGGTAATGAAAAAGGCAGCAAGAAAGTTAGGGAGCATGCAGTAGCAAAATCATTACCTATGAACAACTGAAACCAACGCTAAGGTTAAGGGTTACATACGACGCTATAATGATGCGTCAGATCCTCTATAGTCTATATCTAGCATATTGTACCTAAACGTTACATTACAACATTCACGTAAACAACTTATGTCTTGTTAAGAAATAGGAAAGACCGTACAGTTCATTTGGTAAATCAACTTCTTATCTCTACTTAAATTGTACAGCAGGATGCAGTATTTTATTTGAACGATTGCAGTACAGACTACGTATTGTCCTCAACTACTACTACTACTACTACTACTACGTATAATAAATGTAGGTACCTCTAAACATCATCATATTATCCTGCGAAACACACTCAACAAACGGCTCAGGCAGGTTTGTGTTTGTGTTTTTTCCACAACCCACAACTTCGCATGCTATTTTCACAGGCAAGGTACGATTTTCCGTTAGCGTTTCCGGGCGTAGATGGAAGCAGGGCTATCCACCGGCCATACTGATACCTCCGGCCCCTCAGAAAATCAACAACTAATTAAGAAAATACGAATAAAAATATACGTAACAGATTCATTGCGAACATAACCTCAAAATCTCTATAGCAAATATACGAACCGGGAGCAGGGAAGAGCTATACGCTCCGCCGGACGGACCAGGTAGTGTCACTTGGCTCTTCGAAAAAGGGCGCGAAATTTCGTCCGGCATCGCGCCTGGTGTCCAGGTAAATTGGACGTATTAACACTTCCGGCGTGCCGCTCCGTGCCAGATAGTAGCGCAGGCGTGTTTATTATTGATACCGTTCGGGTTACGGCTAACTATACGGATTTAAAGCGTTTTTAGCATTATAAGCGATCGGTCAAGGTCATCCGAATCTGGGACACCAAAAATTTCGTAAACATATTTTTGAACGTACCCTCGTCCCAAAATCCGCTTGTGCTTCCCCCAGCCGTCGACTAGGCGAAATAATTTTATTCAAATAAAAATTCAATTCTATTTCGCTATACAGAGCATACAATTAAGAATTATAGCAGTTTTTCGTGCGGAATTTGTTTAAAAGAAAACTAAATCTTCGGTTTTTCATTTGAAAACGTCAAATCTCACTAAGTATTTCAACCTTTTAATTCTCGATTTAGCCACTTGTAGGTCAATAAACTATTAAATAAATAATTAAATACCAATAATTATTTAATTGACCTAATTAATATTAAAGGAATACATTGTATTAGATACGTATTAATTATGTTGTATACTGTACGTAATCTTTAATAAGACGTCTTGAATCTGATGACAATGCGTATTAAAACGATTAATTAGATAGAATTTATTGTCTGCTATATGAATAGAATGGGAACGTTGCGATATGGAAAAAAGTGAAAAACGGAATTAAACTCATAAACTAATTGAAATTATAAATTTAATAAATTCCACTACGACTGTTTCATCCGGGTGCGACGGCTGAAACGATGGAGGTCACTAGTCCTTTAAGATTCCTATAAAACCATGTCCAAGTTAATCCGCTCAGTCGCTAGCGAACTAATACAGCCACCGCCCTAGATGGCGGTAAATACGTCAGAATTTTTAATTTATAACGAAATTAGTTATTAGCGAGGTTTCAAGTCCCGAACCGACGTATACGATTCAAATTACCATCAGTTTTTTATATGGAATCTTTTTTCACACGAAATCATCCGTACTTCTGTTTACCGAATAATGCTTTTCTAATGGAGTCAATATGTAGCGCCTGAATATATCACCCTCGGCAACCCAATATCACGACCGTGATTTAAGTTGCATACGAAGGGAGTGTCCCCATCCATTACATTTCATTTCTTTGTATTTACCTTCTTAATGATTTTGTTGTTAGCATCTATATAAATATCATTCGAAGACTTTATTCGTATTGTTTGTCTTTCATACAAGTATCCAATTTTCTGCTCCATCAACGGTTAAGATCTGTAAAACTATACCGACGGTTGGTTGCACGCGTAACGGCCTTAGCCTTAGCCAACTTCTTATCTCTACTTAAATTGTACAAAAGTTTTTGTTTGAACGATTGCAGTAAGACTACGTATTGTCCTCAACTACTATTACTACTACTACTATCGTATAAAAATGTAGGTACCTACTAAACATCATTATATTATCCTTGCGAAACACGGTCAACAAACGGCTCAGGCAGGTTTGTGTTTGTGTTTTTTCCACAACCCACAACTTCGCATGCTATTTTCAAAGGCAAAGCAATTTTCCTTAGCGTTTCCGGGCGAAGATGGAAGCAGGGCTATCCACCGGCCATACGATACCTCCGGGCCCTCTGAAAATCAACAACTAATTAAGAAAATACGAATAAAGGTATACGTAACAGATCATTATCATAACCTCGAAATCTCTATAGCCAATAAGCCAATATACGAACCGGGAGCAGGAAGAGCTCTGCGCTCCGCCGGACGGACCAGGGTAGTGTCACTTCGCTCTTAGAAAAAGGGCGCGAAATTTCGTCCGGCATCGCGCCTGGTGTCCAGGTAAATTGGACGTATTAACACTTCCGGCGTGCCGTTCCGTGCCAGATAGTAGCGCAGACGTGTCCTGTCGACGATACCGTTCGGGTTACGGCTATACTACACGCATTTAAAGCGATTTTAGCATTATAAGCGATCGGTCAAGGTCATCCGAATCGAGGACACCAGACCGACATAAACAGCCATAGGTGAACGTATCCTCGTCCCAAAATCCGCTTGTGCTGCCCCCAGCCGTCGACTAGGAGTACTAATTTTATTCAAATAAAAATTCAATTTTATTTCGCTATACAAAGCATACAATTAAGAATTATAGCAGTTTTTCGTGCGGAATTTGTTTAAAAGAAAACTAAATCTTCGGTTTTTCATTTGAAAACGTTAAATACTCACAATAGCACTTACCTAGTTACCTTTTAATTCCCAATTTATTTCCACTTGTAGGTCAATAGAATATGTAAATAAATAATTAAATACCAATCAATTATTTAGTTTATTGACCTAATTAATATTAAAGGAATACATTGTATTAGATACGTATGGCACATATTGTGAGTTGCTGATGTACGTAATCTTTAATAAGACGTCTTCCTGCAGATGACAATGCGTATTAAAACGATTAATAGATAGAATTTATTGTCTGCTATATGAATAGAATGGGAACGTTGCCGTAAAAAGGTTAAAACGGAATTAAACTCGATAAATAATTGAAATTATAAATTTATTAAATTCCACTACGGCTGGCGCCATCTCGGGTGCGACGGCTGAAACGATGGAGGTCGGCTAGTCCTTCTCTAGATTCCTATAATTCTATGTGGTGAGTTACTCCGCTAGTCGCTAGCGAACTAATACAGCCACCGCCCCCGAGATGGCGGTAATTACGTCAGAATTTTTAATTTAAACGAAATTAGTTATTAGCGAGGTTTGCAAGTCCCGAACCGACGTATACGATTAAAATTACCATCAGTTTTTTATATGGAATCTTTTAAACACACGAAATCTTACCGTTCTTCTGTTTACCGAATAATGATACTTTCTAATGGAGTCAATATGTAGCGCCTGAATATATCACCCTCGGCAACCCAATATACACGACCGTGATTTAAGTTGCGTACGACGGGAGAATAACCATCCCATGTCTACATTTATTTATAGTTGTATTTACCCGCTAATATGTAAATCAAACACGATATATAAATATAATTCGAAGTCTTTATTGAGTATATATAATATGTATACAAGGTGATAGAGCATAGCTGGTCATCATCAACGGCCAGCTGATCTGCAAAACTACTCCGACGGTTAGGCTGCTCGCGTAACGGCCTTAGCCTTAGCCGTCTTATCAGCGACGAAAATGATCGGCACCTGGCTCAGAAATAATGGTTTAGGAGAAGTCTAAACAATTCTCTCGCTAACAAAGCTTCCAGACAGGGCCGCAGTCGCCATAGCTAGCTGAACTCCGTAAACTATGCAGGCGGTGACGCGCACCTAACGTCCGCGTTAGCAGCCGTCTTATCATTGACGAAAATGAACGGCCCATGTGTTAGAAACAGTTTAGGGGACGTCCAAACAATTTTCTAATTAACAAAATATCCAGACAGATCGGCAATAGCTAGCTGATCTACGTCAATTTTAATTAACAGGAATCGGTTAGGCGCGCCTGACGGCCGCGTTAGCCGTCTTATTATTGACGAAAATGAACGGCCCATGTGTTAGAAACAGTTTAGGGGACGTCCAAACAATTTTATAATTAACAAAATATCCAGACAGATCGGCAATAGCTAGCTGATCTACGTAAACTAATCAGGCGGTTAGGCGCGCCTGACGGCCGCGTTAGCCGTCTTATTATTGACGAAAATGAACGGGCATGTGTTAGAAACAGTTTAGGGGACGTCCAAACAATTTTCTAATTAACAAAATATCCAGACAGATCGGCAATAGCTGATCTGATAATCAGGCGGTTAGGCGCGCCTAACGGCCGCGTTAGCCGTCTTAATTGACGAAAATGAACGGGCCCAAACACCACACTAATAAAATATCCAGGTTTAGGCGTCGACAGATCGGCAATGACGATCTCCGTAAACTAATCAGGCCGCACCTGACGCCGCGTTAGCCGTCCTATTATTGACGAAAATGAACGGCCCATGTGTTAGAAACAGTTTAGGGGACGTCCAAACAATTTTCTAATTAACAAAATATCCAGACAGATCGGCAATAGCTAGCTGATCTACGTAAACTAATCAGGCGGTTAGGCGCGCCTGACGGCCGCGTTAGCCGTCTTATTATTGACGAAAATGAACGGGCCATGTGTTAGAAACAGTTTAGGGGACGTCCAAACAATTTTCTAATTAACAAAATATCCAGACAGATCGGCAATAGCTAGCTGATCTACGTAAACTAATCAGGCGGTTAGGCGCGCCTGACGGCCGCGTTAGCCGTCTTATTATTGACGAAAATGAACGGGCCATGTGTTAGAAACAGTTTAGGGGACGTCCAAACAATTTTCTAATTAACAAAAAAAAGGTTTTCTCTCGCGATATCTCCGCCATTATGGGAGATAGGACCGAAATCTCTTCGGTACGACGCCGACGCTCCAAAGGACCATCAGTAACAATCTGTAACAGTTCAAAAGGAGAGTTTAAGAATTCTACAAATGCCCGACTAGTCCGCTCGTACCTACTACCATTCGTCTCCGTCCATTTCCATTCTACATATATACGGTCCCGGCAGTACCTATTACGTAGTACGTAGTAGGAAGGCAGAGTTCAACCCTCTAAGTTATCGCAACCAACCGTCCGTCCATCCATCCATCAAGTCTGGAAGATCGACACTACATTCGACGCCCCTGGCGGTAGCAAGCAACGCTGTAAATTCATATTCATATCTAATAGATGTGTTAACTGCTGTCTAAGCTGACTTGCAAATTAGAAGGAAGCGTAAAGCTATAAGCACCCACCTTTACGTGTGAGGATGTTATCTGCAATACTACACCGTGCTAGCTGTCCGTAGGTAATGAAAAAGGCAGCAAGAAAGTTAGGGACATGCAGTAGCAAAATCATTACCTATGAACAACTGAAACCTACGGTAAGGTTAAGGGTTACATACGACGCTATAATGATGCGTCAGATCCTCTATAGTCTATATCTAGCATATTGTACCTAAACGTTACATTACAACATTCACGTAAACAACTTATGTCTTGTTAAGAAATACCTAGGAAGGACGGTACGGTTCGTTTGGTAAATCAACTTGTACAGCAGGATGCAGTATTTTATTTGAACGATTGCAGTACAGACTACGTATTGTCCTCAACTACTACTACTACTACTACTATCGTATAATAAATGTAGGTACCTCTAAACATCATCATATTATCCTGCGAAACACACTCAACAAACGGCTCAGGCAGGTTTGTGTTTGTGTTTTTTCCACAACCCACAACTTCGCATGCTATTTTCACAGGCAAGGTACGATTTTCCGTTAGCGTTTCCGGGCGTAGATGGAAGCAGGGCTATCCACCGGCCATACTGATACCTCCGGCCCCTCTGAAAATCAACAACTAATTAAGAAAATACGAATAAATGTATACGTAAGAGATTCATTGCGTACATAACCTCAAAAGCTCTAGAAAATAGCCAATATACGAACCGGGAGCAGGGAAGAGCTCTGCGCCGCCGGACGGACCAGGGTAGTGTCACTTCGCTATTCGAAAAAAGGGCGCGAAATTTCGTCCGGCATCGCGCCTGGTGTCCAGGTAAATTGGACGTATTAACACTTTCGGCGTGCCGTTCCGTGCCAGATAGTAGCGCAGGCGTGTCCTGTCGACGATACCGTTCGGGTTACGGCGATTCTACACGCATTTAAATCGATTTTAGCATTATAAGCGATCGGTCAAGGTCATCCGATTCGAGGACACCTGACCGACATAAACAGCCATCGGTGATCGTATCCTCGTCCCAAAATCCGCTCGTGCTGCCCCCAGCCGTCGACTAGGCGTACTAAATTTATTCAAATAAAAATTCAATTTTATTTCGCTATACAAAGCATACAATTAAGAATTATAGCAGTTTTTCGTGCGGAATTTGTTTAAAAGAAAACTAAATCTTCGGTTTTTCATTTGAAAACGTCAAATACTCACAATAGCACTTACCTAGTTACCTTTTAATTCCCAATTTATTTCCACTTGTACGTCAATAGAATATGTAAATAAATAATTAAATACCAATCAATTATTTAGTTTATTGACCTAATTAATATTAAAGGAATACATTGTATTAGATACGTATGGCACATATTGTGAGTCGCTGATGTATGTACGTAATCTTTAATAAGACGTCTTCCTGCAGATGACAATGCGTATTAAAACGATTAATAGATAGAATTTATTGTCTGCTATATGAATAGAATGGGAACGTTGCCGTAAAAAAAGGTTAAAACGGAATTAAACTCGATAAATAATTGAAATTATAAATTTATTAAATTCCATTGAAGCTGGCGCCATCTCGGGTGCGACGGCTGAAACGATGGAGGTCGGCTAGTCCTTCTCTAGATTCCTATAATTCTATGTGGTGAGTTACTCCGCTAGTCGCTAGCGAACTAATACAGCCACCGCCCCCGAGATGGCGGTAAATACGTCAGAATTTTTAATTTATAACGAAATTAGTTATTAGCGAGGTTTGCAAGTCCAGAACCGACGTATACGATTAAAATTACCATCAGTTTTTTATATGGAATCTTTTAAACACACGAAATCTTACCGTTCTTCTGTTTACCGAATAATGATACTTTCTAATGGAGTCAATATGTAGCGCCTGAATATATCACCCCTCCGCAACCCAATATACACGACCGTGATTTAAGTTGCGTAACGACGGGAGGATAACCATCCCATGTCTACATTTATTTATAGCTGTATTTACCCGCTAATATGTAAATCAAACACGATATATAAATATAATTCGAAGTCTTTATTGAGTATATATAATATGTATACAAGGTGATAGAGCATAGCTGGTCATCATCAACGGCCAGCTGATCTGCAAAACTACTCCGACGGTTAGGCTGCTCGCGTAACGGCCTTAGCCTTAGCCGTCTTATCAGCGACGAAAATGATCGGCACCTGGCTTAGAAATAATGGTTTAGGAGAAGTCTAAACAATTCCGTCGCTAACAAAGCTTCCAGACAGGGCCGCAGTCGCCATAGCTAGCTGAACTCCGTAAACTATGCAGGCGGTGACGCGCACCTAACGTCCGCGTTAGCAGCCGTCTTATCATTGACGAAAACGAACGGCCCATGTGTTAGAAACAGTTTAGGGACGTCCAAACGATTTTCTAATTAACAAAATATCCAGACAGATCGGCAATAGCTAGCTGATCTACGTAAACTAATCAGGCGGTTAGGCGCGCCTGACGACCGCGTTAGCCGTCTTATTATTGACGAAAATGAACGGCCCATGTGTTAGAAACAGTTTAGGGGACGTCCAAACAATTTTCTAATTAACAAAATATCCAGACAGATCGGCAATAGCTAGCTGATCTACGTAAACTAATCGTTAGCCGTCTTAGACGAAAATGAACGGCCATGTGTTAGGTTTAGGCCAAACAATTTTCTAATTAACAAAATATCCAGACAGATCGGACGACCGTAAACGTTAGCCGTCTCTATTATTGACGAAAATGAACGGCCCATGTGTTAGAAACAGTTTAGGGGACGTCCAAACAATTTTCTAATTAACAAAATATCCAGACAGATCGGCAATAGCTAGCTGATCTACGTAAACTAATCAGGCGGTTAGGCGCGCCTGACGGCCGCGTTAGCCGTCTTATTATTGACGAAAATGAACGGGCCATGTGTTAGAAACAGTTTAGGGGACGTCCAAACAATTTTCTAATTAACAAAATATCCAGACAGATCGGCAATAGCTAGCTGATCTACGTAAACTAATCAGGCGGTTAGGCGCGCCTGACGGCCGCGTTAGCCGTCTTATTATTGACGAAAATGAACGGGCCATGTGTTAGAAACAGTTTAGAGGACGTCCAAACAATTTTCTAATTAACAAAATATCCAGACAGATCGGCAATAGCTAGCTGATCTACGTAAACTAATCAGGCGGTTAGGCGCGCCTGACAGCCGCGTTAGCCGTCTTATTATTGACGAAAATGAACGGGCCATGTGTTAGAAACAGTTTAGGGGACGTCCAAACAATTTTCTAATTAACAAAAAAAAGGTTTTCTCTCGCGATATCTCCGCCATTATGGGAGATAGGACCGAAATCTCTTCGGTACGACGCCGACGCTCCAAAGGACCATCAGTAACAATCTGTAACAGTTTAAAAGGAGAGTTTAAGAATTCTACAAATGCCCGACTAGTCCGCTCGTACCTACTACCATTCGTCTCCGTCCATTTCCATTCTACATATATACGGTCCCGTCAGTACCTATTACGTAGTACGTAGTAGGAAGGCAGAGTTCAACCCTCTAAGTTATCGCAACCAACCGTCCGTCCATCCATCCATCAAGTCTGGAAGATCGACACTACATTCGACGCCCCTGGCGGTAGCAAGCAACGCTGTAAATTCATATTCATATCTAATAGATGTGTTAACTGCTGTCTAAGCTGACTGCAAATTAGAAGGAAGCGTAAAGCTATAAGCACCCACCTTTACGTGTGAGGATGTTATCTGCAATACTACACCGTGCTAGCTGTCCGTAGGTAATGAAAAAGGCAGCAAGAAAGTTAGGGAGCATGCAGTAGCAAAATCATTACCTATGAACAACTGAAACCTACGGTAAAGTTAAGGGTTACATACGACGCTATAATGATGCGTCAGATCGTCTGTAGTCTATATCTAGCATATTGTACCTAAACGTTACGTTACAACATTCACGTAAACAACTTATGTCTTGTTAAGAAATACCTAGAAGGACGGTACGGTTCGTTTGGTAAATCAACTTATCTCTACTTAAATTGTACAGCAGGATGCAGTATTTTATTTGAACGATTGCAGTACAGACTCATTGTCCTCTACTACTACTACTACTATACGTATAATAAATGTAGGTACCTCTAAACATCATCATATTATCCTGCGAAACACACTCAACAAACGGCTCAGGAAGGTTTGTGTTTGTGTTTTTTCCACAACCCACAACTTCGCATGCTATTTTCACAGGCAAGGTACGATTTTCCGTTAGCGTTTCCGGGCCTAGATGGAAGCAGGGCTATCCACCGGCCATACTGATACCTCCGGCCCCTCTGAAAATCAACAACTAATTAAGAAAATACGAATAAATGTATACGTAAAAGATTCATTGCGTACATAACCTCAAAAGCTCTATAAAATAGCCAATATACGAACCGGGAGCAGGGAAGAGCTCTGCGCTCCGCCGGACGGACCAGGGTAGTGTCACTTCGCTCTTCGAAAAAGGGCGCGAAATTTCGTCCGGCATCGCGCCTGGTGTCCAGGTAAATTGGACGTATTAACACTTTCGGCGTGCCGTTCCGTGCCAGATAGTAGCGCAGGCGTGTCCTGTCGACGATACCGTTCGGGTTACGGCGATTCTACACGCATTTAAATCGATTTTAGCATTATAAGCGATCGGTCAAGGTCATCCGATTCGAGGACACCTGACCGACATAAACAGCCATCGGTGATCGTACCTCGTCCCAAAATCCGCTCGTGCTGCCCCAGCCGTCGACTAGGAGTACTAAATTTATTCAAATAAAAATTCAATTTTATTTCGCTATACAAAGCATACGATTAAGAATTATAGCAGTTTTTCGTGCGGAATTTGTTTAAAAGAAAACTAAATCTTCGGTTTTTCATTTGAAAACGTTAAATACTCACAATAGCACTTACCTAGTTACCTTTTAATTCCCAATTTATTTCCACTTGTACGTCAATAGAATATGTAAATAAATAATTAAATACCAATCAATTATTTAGTCTATTGACCTAATTAGTATTAAAGGAATACATTGTATTAGATACGTATGGTACATATTGTGAGTTGCTGATGTATGTACGTAATCTTTAATAAGACGTCTTCCTGCAGATGACAATGCGTATTAAAACGATTAATAGATAGAATTTATTGTCTGCTATCCGAATAGAATGGGAACGTTGCCGTAAAAAAGGTTAAAACGGAATTAAACTCGATAAATAATTGAAATTATAAATTTATTAAATTCCATTGGCTGGCGCCATCTCGGGTGCGACGGCTGAAACGATGGAGGTCGGCTAGTCCTTCTCTAGATTCCTATAATTCTATGTGGTGAGTTACTCCGCTAGTCGCTAGCGAACTAATACAGCCACCGCCCCCGAGATGGCGGTAATTACGTCAGAATTTTTAATTTAAAACGAAATTAGTTATTAGCGAAGTTTGCAAGTCCAGAACCGACGTATACGATTAAAATTACCATCAGTTTTTTATATGGAATCTTTTAAACACACGAAATCTTACCGTTTTCCGTTTACCGAATAATGATACTTTCTAACGGAGTTAATATGTAGCGCCTGAATATCACCACGCGTCCGCAACCCAATATACACGACCGTGATTTAAGTTGCGTAACGACGGGAAATAACCATCCCATGTCTACATTTATTTATACTTGTATTTACCCGCTAATATGTAAATCAAACACGATATATAAATATAATTCGAAGTCTTTATTGAGTATATATAATATGTATACAAGGTGATAGAGCATAGCTGGTCATCATCAACGGCCAGCTGATCTGCAAAACTACTCCGACGGTTATGCTGCTCCCGTAACGGCCTTAGCCTTAGCCGTCTTATCAGCGACGAAAATGATCGGCACCTGGCTCAGAAATAATGGTTTAGGAGAAGTCTAAACAATTCCGTCGCTAACAAAGTTTCCAGACAGGGCCGCAGTCGCAATAGCTAGCTGAACTCCCGTAAACTATGCAGGCGGTGACGCGCACCTAACGTCCGCGTTAGCAGCCGTCTTATTATTGACGAAAATGAACGGCCCATGTGTTAGAAACAGTTTAGGGACGTCCAAACAATTTTCTAATTAACAAAATATCCAGACAGATCGGCAATAGCTAGCTGATCTACGTAAACTAATCAGGCGGTTAGGCGCGCCTGACGACCGCGTTAGCCGTCTTATTATTGACGAAAATGAACGGGTCATGTGTTAGAAACAGTTTAGGGGACGTCCAAACAATTTTCTAATTAACAAAATATCCAGACAGATCGGCAATAGCTAGCTGATCTACGTAAACTAATCAGGCGGTTAGGCGCGCCTGACGGCCGCGTTAGCCGTCTTATTATTGACGAAAATGAACGGGCCATGTGTTAGAAACAGTTTAGGGGACGTCCAAACAATTTTCTAATTAACAAAATATCCAGACAGATCGGCAATAGCTAGCTGATCTACGTAAACTAATCAGGCGGTTAGGCGCGCCTGACGGCCGCGTTAGCCGTCTTATTATTGACGAAAATGAACGGCCCATGTGTTAGAAACAGTTTAGGGGACGTCCAAACAATTTTCTAATTAACAAAATATCCAGACAGATCGGCAATAGCTAGCTGATCTACGTAAACTAATCAGGCGGTTAGGCGCGCCTGACAGCCGCGTTAGCCGTCTTATTATTGACGAAAATGAACGGGCCATGTGTTAGAAACAGTTTAGGGGACGTCCAAACAATTTTCTAATTAACAAAAAAAAGGTTTTTTCTCGCGATATCTCCACCATTATGGGAGATAGGACCGAAATCTCTTCGGTACGACGCCGACGCTCCAAAGGACCATCAGTAACAATCTGTAACAGTTTAAAAGGAGAGTTTAAGAATTCTACAAATGCCCGACTAGTCCGCTCGTACCTACTACCATTCGTCTCCGTCCATTTTCATTCTACATATATACGGTCCCGTCACTACCTATTACGTAGTACGTAGTAGGAAGGCAGAGTTCAACCCTCTAAGTTATCGCAACCAACCGTCCGTCCATCCATCCATCAAGTCTGGAAGATCGGCACTACATTCGACGCCCCTGGCGGTAGCAAGCAACGCTGTAAATTCATATTCATATCTAATAGATGTGTTAACTGCTGTCTAAGCTGACTGCAAATAAGAAGGAAGCGTAAAGCTATAAGCACCCACCTTTACGTGTGAGGATGTTATCTGCAATACTACACCGTGCTAGCTGTCCGTAGGTAATGAAAAAGGCAGCAAGAAAGTTAGGGAGCATGCAGTAGCAAAATCATTACCTATGAACAACTGAAACCTACGGTAAAGTTAAGGGTTACATACGACGCTATAATGATGCGTCAGATCGTCTGTAGTCTATATCTAGCATATTGTACCTAAACGTTACATTACAACATTCACGTAAACAACTTATGTCTTGTTAAGAAATACCTAGGAAGGACGGTACGGTTCGTTTGGTAAATCAACTTCTTATCTCTACTTAAATTGTACAGCAGGATGCAGTATTTTATTTGAACCTCAGACTACTACTAACTACTACTACTACTACTACTACTATATCGTATAATAAATGTAGGTACCTCTAAACATCATCATATTATTATCCTGCGAAACACAGTCAACAAACGGCTCAGGAAGGTTTGTGTTTGTGTTTTTTCCACAACCCACAACTTCGCATGCTATTTTCACAGGCAAGGTACGATTTTCCGTTAGCGTTTCCGGGCCTAGATGGAAGCAGGGCTATCCACCGGCCATACTGATACCTCCGGCCCCTCTGAAAATCAACAACTAATTAAGAAAATACGAATAAATGTATACGTAAGAGATTCATTGCGTACATAACCTCAAAAGCTCTATAAAATAGCCAATATACGAACCGGGAGCAGGGAAGAGCTCTGCGTTCCGCCGGACGGACCAGGGTAGTGTCACTTCGCTCTTCGAAAAAGGGCGCGAAATTTCGTCCGGCATCGCGCCTGGTGTCCAGGTAAAATGGACGTATTAACACTTTCGGCGTGCCGTTCCGTGCCAGATAGTAGCGCAGGCGTGTCCTGTCGACGATACCGTTCGGGTTACGGCGATTCTACACGCATTTAAATCGATTTTAGCATTATAAGCGATCGGTCAAGGTCATCCGAATCGAGGACACCAGACCGACATAAACAGCCATCGGTGATCGTACCCTCGTCCCAAAATCCGCTCGTGCTGCCCCCAGCCGTCGACTAGGAGTACTAAATTTATTCAAATAAAAATTCAATTTTATTTCGCTATACAAAGCATACAATTAAGAATTATAGCAGTTTTTCGTGCGGAATTTGTTTAAAAGAAAACTAAATCTTCGGTTTTTCATTTGAAAACGTTAAATACTCACAATAGCACTTACCTAGTTACCTTTTAATTCCCAATTTATTTCCACTTGTACGTCAATAGAATATGTAAATAAATAATTAAATACCAATCAATTATTTAGTTTATTGACCTAATTAGTATTAAAGGAATACATTGTATTAGATACGTATGGCACATATTGTGAGTCGCTGATGTGTACGTAATCTTTAATAAGACGTCTTCCTGCAGATGACAATGCGTATTAAAACGATTAATAGATAGAATTTATTGTCTGCTATATGAATAGAATGGGAACGTTGCCGTAAAAAGAGGTTAAAACGGAATTAAACTCGATAAATAATTGAAATTATAAATTTATTAAATTCCATTGACGGCTGGCGCCATCTCGGGTGCGACGGCTGAAACGATGGAGGTCGGCTAGTCCTTCTCTAGATTCCTATAATTCTATGTGGTGAGTTACTCCGCTAGTCGCTAGCGAACTAATACAGCCACCGCCCCCGAGATGGCGGTAATTACGTCAGAATTTTTAATTTAAAACGAAATTAGTTATTAGCGAGGTTTGCAAGTCCAGAACCGACGTATACGATTAAAATTACCATCAGTTTTTTATATGGAATCTTTTAAACACACGAAATCTTACCGTTTCTTCTGTTTACCGAATAATGATACTTTCTAATGGAGTTAATATATAGCGCCTGAATATCTCACCCGTCCGCAACCCAATATACACGACCGTGATTTAAGTTGCGTAACGACGGGAAATAACCATCCCATGTCTACATTTATTTATACTTGTATTTACCCGCTAATATGTAAATCAAACACGATATATAAATATAATTCGAAGTCTTTATTGAGTACATATAATATGTATACAAGGTGATAGAGCATAGATGGTCATCATCAACGGCCAGCTGATCTGCAAAACTACTCCGACGGTTATGCTGCTCGCGTAACGGCCTTAGCCTTAGCCGTCTCATCAGTGACGAAAATGATCGGCACCGGGCTTAGAAATAATGGTTTAGGAGAAGTCTAAACAATTCCGTCGCTAACAAAGCTTCCAGACAGGGCCGCAGTCGCAATAGCTAGCTGAACTCCGTAAACTATGCACGCGGTTACGTTTAGGGGACGCCAAACCTAACGTCCAATAGCTAGTTAGCAGCCGTATCATTGACGAAAATGAACGGCCCATGTGTTAGAAACAGTTTAGGGGACGTCCAAACAATTTTCTAATTAACAAAATATCCAGACAGATCGGCATAGCTAGCTGATCTACGTAAACTAATCAGGCGGTTAGGCGCGCCTGACGGCCGCGTTAGCCGTCTTATTATTGACGAAAATGAACGGGCCATGTGTTAGAAACAGTTTAGGGGACGTCCAAACAATTTTCTAATTAACAAAATATCCAGACAGATCGGCAATAGCTAGCTGATCTACGTAAACTAATCAGGCGGTTAGGCGCGCCTGACGGCCGCGTTAGCCGTCTTATTATTGACGAAAATGAACGGGCCATGTGTTAGAAACAGTTTAGGGGACGTCCAAACAATTTTCTAATTAACAAAATATCCAGACAGATCGGCAATAGCTAGCTGATCTACGTAAACTAATCAGGCGGTTAGGCGCGCCTGACGGCCGCGTTAGCCGTCTTATTATTGACGAAAATGAACGGGCCATGTGTTAGAAACAGTTTAGGGGACGTCCAAACAATTTTCTAATTAACAAAATATCCAGACAGATCGGCAATAGCTAGCTGATCTACGTAAACTAATCAGGCGGTTAGGCGCGCCTAACGTTAGCCGTCCTATTATTGACGAAAATGAACGGCCCATGTGTTAGAAACAGTTTAGGGGACGTCCAAACAATTTTCTAATTAACAAAATATCCAGACAGATCGGCAATAGCTAGCTGATCTACGTAAACTAATCAGGCGGTTAGGCGCGCCTGACGGCCGCGTTAGCCGTCTTATTATTGACGAAAATGAACGGGCCATGTGTTAGAAACAGTTTAGGGGACGTCCAAACAATTTTCTAATTAACAAAATATCCAGACAGATCGGCAATAGCTAGCTGATCTACGTAAACTAATCAGGCGGTTAGGCGCGCCTGACGGCCGCGTTAGCCGTCTTATTATTGACGAAAATGAACGGGCCATGTGTTAGAAACAGTTTAGGGGACGTCCAAACAATTTTCTAATTAACAAAAAAAAGGTTTTTCTCGCGATATCTCCACCATTATGGGAGATAGAACCGAAATCTCTTCGGTACGACGCCGACGCTCCAAAGGACCATCAGTAACAATCTGTAACAGTTCAAAAGGAGAGTTTAAGAATTCTACAAATGCCCGACTAGTCCGCTCGTATATACCTACTACCATTCGTCTCCGTCCATTTTCATTCTACATATATACGGTCCCGTCAGTACCTATTACGTAGTACGTAGTAGGAAGGCAGAGTTCAACCCTCTAAGTTATCGCAACCAACCGTCCGTCCATCCATCCATCAAGTCTGGAAGATCGGCACTACATTCGACGCCCCTGGCGGTAGCAAGCAACGCTGTAAATTCATATTCATATCTAATAGATGTGTTAACTGCTGTCTAAGCTGATTGCAAATTAGAAGGAAGCGTAAAGCTATAAGCACCCACCTTTACGTGTGAGGATGTTATCTGCAATACTACACCGTGCTAGCTGTCCGTAGGTAATGAAAAAGGCAGCAAGAAAGTTAGGGAGCATGCAGTAGCAAAATCATTACCTATGAACAACTGAAACCTACGGTAAAGTTAAGGGTTACATACGACGCTATAATGATGCGTCAGATCGTCTGTAGTCTATATCTAGCATATTGTACCTAAACGTTACATTACAACATTCACGTAAACAACTTATGTCTTGTTAAGAAATAGGAAGGACGGTACTTTGAAATCAATTATCTCTACTTAAATTGTACAGCAGGATGCAGTATTTTATTTGAACCTCAACTACTACTACTACTACTACTACTATCGTATAATAAATGTAGGTACCTCTAAACATCATCATATTATTATCCTGCGAAACACACTCAACAAACGGCTCAGGAAGGTTTGTGTTTGTGTTTTTTCCACAACCCACAACTTCGCATGCTATTTTCACAGGCAAGGTACGATTTTCCGTTAGCGTTTCCGGGCCTAGATGGAAGCAGGGCTATCCACCGGCCATACTGATACCTCCGGCCCCTCTGAAAATCAACATCTAATTAAGAAAATACGAATAAAAGTATACGTAAGAGATTCATTCCGTACATAACCTCAAAAGCTCTATAAAATAGCCAATATACGAACCGGGAGCAGGGAAGAGCTCTGCGTTCCGCCTGACGGACCAGGGTAGTGTCACTTCGCTCTTCGAAAAAGGGCGCGAAAATTCGTCCGGCATCGCGCCTGGTGTCCAGGTAAAATGGACGTATTAACACTTCCGGCGTGCCGTTCCGTGCCAGATAGTAGCGCAGACGTGTCCTGTCGACGATACCGTTCGGGTTACGGCGATTCTACACGGATTTAAATCGGTTTTAGCATTGTAAGCGATCGGTCAAGGTCATCCGAATCGAGGACACCAGACCGACATAAACAGCCATAGGTGAACGTACCCTCGTCCCAAAATCCGCTCGTGCTGCCCCCAGCCGTCGACTAGGCGTACTAATTTTATTCAAATAAAAATTCAATTTTATTTCGCTATACAACGCATACGATTAAGAATTATAGCAGTTTTTCGTGCGGAATTTGTTTAAAAGAAAACTAAATCTTCGGTTTTTCATTTGAAAACGTCAAATACTCACAATAGTACTTACCTAGTTACCTTTTAATTCCCAATTTATTTCCACTTGTAGGTCAATAGAATATGTAAATAAATAATTAAATACCAATCAATTATCGAGTTTATTGACCTAATTAATATTAAAGGAATACATTGTATTAGATACGTATGGTACATATTGTGAGTTGCTGATGTACGTAATCTTTAATAAGACGTCTTCCTGCAGATGACAATGCGTATTAAAACGATTAATAGACAGAATTTATTGTCTGCTATCCGAATAGAATGGGAACGTTGCCGTAAAAAGAGGTTAAAACGGAATTAAATTCGATAAATAATTGAAAAGATAAATTTATTAAATTCCATTGAAGCTGGCGCCATCTCGGGTGCGACGGCTGAAACGATGGACGTCGGCTAGTCCTTCTCTAGATCCCTACAATTCCATGTGGTGAGTTACTCCGCTAGTCGCTAGCGAACTAATACAGTCACCGCCCCCGAGATGGCGGTAAATACGTCAGAATTTTTAATTTATAACGAAATTAGTTATTAGCGAAGTTTGCAAGTCCAGAACCGACGTATACGATTAGAATTACCATCAGTTTTTCATATGGAACCTTTTAAACGCACGAGATCTTACCGTTTCTCCGTTCACCGAATAATGATACTTTCTAACGGCGTTAATATATAGCGCCTGAATATCTCACGCGTCGGCAACCCAATATACACGACCGTGATTTAAGTTGCGTAACGACGGGAAACCCAACCATCCCATGCCTATATTTATTTATAGCTGTATTTACCCGCTAATATGTAAATCAAACACGATATATACATATAATTCGAAGTCTTTATTGAGTATATATAGTATGTATACAAGGTGATAGAGCTTAGATGGTCATCATCAACGGCCAGCTGATCTGCAAAACTACTCCGACGGTTAACGGCTGCTCCGTAACGGCCTTAGCCTTAGCCGTCTCATCAGTGACGAAAATGATCGGCACCGGGCTTAGAAATAATGGTTTAGGAGAAGTAAACAATTCCGTCGCTAACAAAGTTTCCAGACAGGGCCGCAGCCGCCATCTAGCTGAACTCCCGTAAACTATGCACGCGGTTACGCGCACCTAACGTCCGCGTTAGCAGCCGTCCTATTATTGACGAAAATGAACGGCCCATGTGTTAGAAACAGTTTAGGGGACCTCCAAACAATTTTCTAATTAACAAAATATCCAGACAGATCGGCAATAGCTAGCTGAACTAAACCAGTTAAAGCCGTCCTATTATTGACAGAACGGCCCATGTGTTACAGTTTAGGGGACGCCAAACGATTTTCTAATTAACAAAATATCCAGACAGATCGGCAATAGCTAGCTGATCTACGTAAACTAATCAGGCGGTTAGGCGCGCCTGACGGCCGCGTTAGCCGTCTTATTATTGACGAAAATGAACGGCCCATGTGTTAGAAACAGTTTAGGGGACGTCCAAACAATTTTCTAATTAACAAAATATCCAGACAGATCGGCAATAGCTAGCTGATCTACGTAAACTAATCAGGCGGTTAGGCGCGCCTGACGGCCGCGTTAGCCGTCCTATTATTGACGAAAATGAACGGCCCATGTGTTAGAAACAGTTTAGGGGACGTCCAAACAATTTTCTAATTAACAAAATATCCAGACAGATCGGCAATAGCTAGCTGATCTACGTAAACTAATCAGGGGTTAGGCGCGCCTGACGGCCGCGTTAGCCGTCCTTATTATTGACGAAAATGAACGGGCCATGTGTTAGAAACAGTTTAGGGGACGTCCAAATAATTTTTTAGGGGACGTCCAAATAATTTTCTAATTAACAAAAAAAAGGGTTTTTTCTCGCGATATCTCCACCATTATGGGAGATAGAACCGAAATCTCTTCGGTACGACGCCGACGCTCCAAAGGACCATCAGTAACAATCTGTAACAGTTTAAAAGGAGAGTTTAAGAATTCTACAAATGCCCGACTAGTCCGCTCGTATATACCTACTACCATTCGTCTCCGTCCATTTTCATTCTACATATATACGGTCCCGTCACTACCTATTACGTAGTACGTAGTAGGAAGGCAGAGTTCAACCCTCTAAGTTATCGCAACCAACCGTCCGTCCATCCATCCATCCATCAAGTCTGGAAGATCGGCACTACATTCGACGCCCCTGGCGGTAGCAAGCAACGCTGTAAATTCATATTCATATCTAATAGATGTGTTAACTGCTGTCGTGGTAAGCGTAGCTGATTGCAAATAAGAAGGAAGCGTAAAGCTATAAGCACCCACCTTTACGTGTGAGGATGTTATCTGCAATACTACACCGTGCTAGCTGTCCGTAGGTAATGAAAAAGGCAGCAAGAAAGTTACGGAGCATGCAGTAGCAAAATCATTACCTATGAACAACTGAAACCTACGGTAAAGTTAAGGGTTACATGCGACGCTATAATGATGCGTCAGATCGTCTGTAGTCTATATCTAGCATATTGTACCTAAACGTTACGTTACAACATTCACGTAAACAACTTATGTCTTGTTAAGAAATAGGAAGGACGGTACGGTACTTTGAACAATTACAGTACAGACTATTTTATTTGTCCTCAACTACTACTACTACTACTACTATCGTATAATAAATGTAGGTACCTCTAAACATCATCATAGCGATTATTATCCTGCGAAACACAGTCAACAAACGGCTCAGGAAGGTTTGTGTTTGTGTTTTTTCCACAACCCACAACTTCGCATGCTATTTTCACAGGCAAGGTACGATTTTCCGTTAGCGTTTCCGGGCCTAGATGGAAGCAGGGCTATCCACCGGCCATACTGATACCTCCGGCCCCTCTGAAGATCAACATCTAATTAAGAAAATACGAATAAAAGTATACGTAAGAGATTCATTCCGTACATAACCTCAAAAGCTCTATAAAATAGCCAATATACGAACCGGGAGCAGGGAAGAGCTCTGCGTTCCGCCTGACGGACCAGGGTAGTGTCACTTCGCTCTTCGAAAAAGGGCGCGAAATTTCGTCCGGCATCGCGCCTGGTGTCCAGGTAAAATGGACGTATTAACACTTTCGGCGTGCCGTTCCGTGCCAGATAGTAGCGCAGACGTGTCCTGTCGACGATACCGTTCGGGTTACGGCTTCTACACGGATTTAAAGCGATTTTAGCATTATAAGCGATCGGTCAAGGTCATCCGAATCGAGGACACCAGACCGACATAAACAGCCATAGGTGATCGTACCCTCGTCCCAAAATCCGCTCGTGCTGCCCCCAGCCGTCGACTAGGCGTACTAATTTTATTCAAATAAAAATTCAATTTTATTTCGCTATACAAAGCATACGATTAAGAATTATAGCAGTTTTTCGTGCGGAATTTGTTTAAAAGAAAACTAAATCTTCGGTTTTTCATTTGAAAACGTCAAATACTCACAATAGTACTTACCTAGTTACCTTTTAATTCCCAATTTATTTCCACTTGTAGGTCAATAGAATATGTAAATAAATAATTAAATACCAATCAATTATTTAGTTTACTGACGTAATTAATATTAAAGGAATACATTGTATTAGATACGTATGGTACATATTGTGAGTTGCTGATGTACGTAATCTTTAATAAGACGTCTTCCTGCAGATGACAATGCGTATTAAAACGATTAATAGATAGAATTTATTGTCTGCTATCCGAATAGAATGGGAACGTTGCCGTAAAAAAAGGTTAAAACGGAATTAAATTCGATAAATAATTGAAAAGATAAATTTATTAAATTCCATTGAAGCTGGCGCCATCTCGGGTGCGACGGCTGAAACGATGGAGGTCGGCTAGTCCTTCTCTAGATTCCTACAATTCCATGTGGTGAGTTACTCCGCTAGTCGCTAGCGGACTAATACAGTCACCGCCCCCGAGATGGCGGTAAATACGTCAGAATTTTTAATTTATAACGAAATTAGTTATTAGCGAAGTTTGCAAGTCCAGAACCGACGTATACGATTAAAATTACCATCAGTTTTTCATATGGAACCTTTTAAACGCACGAGATCTTACCGTTTCTCCGTTCACCGAATAATGATACTTTCTAACGGCGTTAATATATAGCGCCTGAATATCTCACGCGTCGGCAACCCAATATACACGACCGTGATTTAAGTTGCGTAACGACGGGAAACCCAACCATCCCATGCCTATATTTATTTATAGCTGTATTTACCCGCTAATATGTAAATCAAACACGATATATACATATAATTCGAAGTCTTTATTGAGTATATATAGTATGTATACAAGGTGATAGAGCTTAGATGGTCATCATCAACGGCCAGCTGATCTGCAAAACTACTCCGACGGTTATGCTGCTCCCGTAACGGCCTTAGCCTTAGCCGTCTCATCAGTGACGAAAATGATCGGCACCGGGCTTAGAAATAATGGTTTAGGAGAAGTCTAAACAATTCCGTCGCTAACAAAGTTTCCAGACAGGGCCGCAGCCGCCATAGCTAGCTGAACTCCGTAAACTATGCACGCGGTTACGCGCACCTAACGTCCGCGTTAGCAGCCGTCTTATTATTGACGAAAATGAACGGCCCATGTGTTAGAAACAGTTTAGGGGGACCTCCAAACGATTTTCTAATTAACAAAATATCCAGACAGATCGGCAATAGCTAGCTGATCTACGTAAACTAATCAGGCGGTTAGGCGCGCCGGACGGCATCGTTGGCCGTCTTATTGTTGACGAAAATGAACGGGTCATGTGTTAGAAACAGTTTAGGGGACCTCCAAATGATTTTCTAATTAACAAAATATCCAGACAGATCGGCAATAGCTAGCTACGTAAACTAATGATCTACGTTAAACGGCCCATGTGTTAGAAACAGTTTAATTTTCTAATTAACAAAATATCCAGACAGATCGGCGATAGCTAGCTGATCTACGTAAACAGGCGGTTAGGCGCGCCTAACGGCCGCGTTAGCCGTCTTATTATTGACGAAAATGAACGGGTCATGTGTTAGAAACAGTTTAGGGGACGTCCAAACAATTTTCTAATTAACAAAATATCCAGACAGATCGGCAATAGCTAGCTGATCTACGTAAACTAATCAGCCGGTTAGGCGCGCCTGACGGCCGCGTTAGCCGTCCTATTATTGACGAAAATGAACGGCCCATGTGTTAGAAACAGTTTAGGGGACGTCCAAACAATTTTCTAATTAACAAAATATCCAGACAGATCGGCAATTTTCTACGTAAACTAATCAGCGATATTAGCTCCGAAAATGAACGGGCCATGTGTTAGAAACAGTTTAGGGGACGTCCAAATAATTTTCTAATTAACAAAAAAAACAGGTTTTTTCTCGCGATATCTCCACCATTATGGGAGATAGAACCGAAATCTCTTCGGTACGACGCCGACGCTCCAAAGGACCATCAGTAACAATCTGTAACAGTTTAAAAGGAGAGTTTAAGAATTCTACAAATGCCCGACTAGTCCGCTCGTATATACCTACTACCATTCGTCTCCGTCCATTTTCATTCTACATATATACGGTCCCGTCACTACCTATTACGTAGTACGTAGTAGGAAGGCAGAGTTCAACCCTCTAAGTTATCGCAACCAACCGTCCGTCCGTCCATCCATCCATCCATCAAGTCTGGAAGATCGGCACTACATTCGACGCCCCTGGCGGTAGCAAGCAACGCTGTAAATTCATATTCATATCTAATAGATGTGTTAACTGCTGTCGAAGCGTGGTAAGCGTGATTGCAAATAAGAAGGAAGCGTAAAGCTATAAGCACCCACCTTTACGTGTGAGGATGTTATCTGCAATACTACACCGTGCTAGCTGTCCGTAGGTAATGAAAAAGGCAGCAAGAAAGTTACGGAGCATGCAGTAGCAAAATCATTACCTATGAACAACTGAAACCTACGGTAAAGTTAAGGGTTACATGCGACGCTATAATGATGCGTCAGATCGTCTGTAGTCTATATCTAGCATATTGTACCTAAACGTTACGTTACAACATTCACGTAAACAACTTATGTCTTGTTAAGAAATAGGAAGGACGGTACGGTACTTGAACAATTACAGTACAGACTATGCGTATTGTCCTCAACTACTACTACTACTACTACTACTACTATCGTATAATAAATGTAGGTACCTCTAAACATCATCATAGCGATTATTATCCTGCGAAACACAGTCAACAAACGGCTCAGGAAGGTTTGTGTTTGTGTTTTTTCCACAACCCACAACTTCGCATGCTATTTTCACAGGCAAGGTACGATTTTCCGTTAGCGTTTCCGGGCCTAGATGGAAGCAGGGCTATCCACCGGCCATACTGATACCTCCGGCCCCTCTGAAGATCAACATCTAATTAAGAAAATACGAATAAAAGTATACGTAAGAGATTCATTCCGTACATAACCTCAAAAGCTCTATAAAATAGCCAATATACGAACCGGGAGCTCTGCGTTCCGCCTGACGGACCAGGGTAGTGTCACTTCGCTCTTCGAAAAATGGCGCGAAAATTCGTCCGGCATCGCGCCTGGTGTCCAGGTAAAATGGACGTATTAACACTTCCGGCGTGCCGTTCCGTGCCAGATAGTAGCGCAGACGTGTCCTGTCGACGATACCGTTCGGGTTACGGCTATACTACACGGATTTAAAGCGGTTTTAGCATTGTAAGCGATCGGTCAAGGTCATCCGAATCGGGGACACCAGACCGACATAAACAGCCATAGGTGAACGTACCCTCGTCCCAAAATCCGCTCGTGCTGCCCCCAGCCGTCGACTAGGCGTACTAATTTTATTCAAATAAAAATTCAATTTTATTTCGCTATACAACGCATACGATTAAGAATTATAGCAGTTTTTCGTGCGGAATTTGTTTAAAAGAAAACTAAATCTTCGGTTTTTCATTTGAAAACGTCAAATACTCACGGTAGTACTTACCTAGTTACCTTTTAATTCCCAATTTATTTCCACTTGTAGGTCAATAGAATATGTAAATAAATAATTAAATACCAATCAATTATTTAGTTTACTGACGTAATTAATATTAAAGGAATACATTGTATTAGATACGTATGGTACATATTGTGAGTTGCTGATGTACGTAATCTTTAATAAGACGTCTTCCTGCAGATGACAATGCGTATTAAAACGATTAATAGACAGAATTTATTGTCTGCTATCCGAATAGAATGGGAACGTTGCCGTAAAAAGAGGTTAAAACGGAATTAAATTCGATAAATAATTGAAAAGATAAATTTATTAAATTCCATTGAAGCTGGCGCCATCTCGGGTGCGACGGCTGAAACGATGGACGTCGGCTAGTCCTTCTCTAGATCCCTACAATTCCATGTGGTGCGTTACTCCGCTAGTCGCTAGCGGACTAATACAGTCACCGCCCCCGAGATGGCGGTAAATACGTCAGAATTTTTAATTTATAACGAAATTAGTTATTAGCGAAGTTTGCAAGTCCAGAACCGACGTATACGATTAGAATTACCACCAGTTTTTCATATGGAACCTTTTAAACGCACGAGATCTGACCGTTTCTCCGTTCACCGAATAATGATACTTTCTAACGGCGTTAATATATAGCGCCTGAATATCTCACGCGTCGGCAACCCAATATACACGACCGCGATTTAAGTTGCGTAACGACGGGAAACCCAACCATCCCATGCCTATATTTATTTATAGCTGTATTTACCCGCTAATATGTAAATCAAACACGATATATACATATAATTCGAAGTCTTTATTGAGTATATATAGTATGTATACAAGGTGATAGAGCTTAGATGGTCATCATCAACGGCCAGCTGATCTGCAAAACTACTCCGACGGTTATGCTGCTCCGTAACGGGCTTAGCCTTAGCCGTCTCAGGCGCGCCTGATTATCAGTGACGAAAATGATCGGCACCGGGCTTAGAAATAATGGTTTAGGAGAAGTCTAAACAATTCCGTCGCTAACAAAGTTTCCAGACAGGACCGCAGCCGCCATAGCTAGCTGAACTCCCGTAAACTATGCACGCGGTTACGCGCACCTAACGTCCACGTTAGCAGCCGTCCTATTATTGACGAAAATGAACGGCCCATGTGTTAGAAACAGTTTAGGGGACCTCCAAACGATTTTCTAATTAACAAAGTATCCAGACAGATCGGCAATAGCTAGCTGATCTACGTAAACTAATCAGGCGGTTAGGCGCGCCGGACGGCATCGTTGGCCGTCTTATTAACAAAATTGACGAAAATGAACGGGTCATGTGTTAGAAACAGTTTAGGGGACCTCCAAATGATTTTCTAATTAACAAAATATCCAGACAGATCGGCAATAGCTAGCTGATCTACGTAAACTAATCAGCCGGTTAGGCGCGCCTAACGGCCGCGTTAGCCGTCCTATTATTGACGAAAATGAACGGCCCATGTGTTAGAAACAGTTTAGGGGACGTCCAAAGAATTCTCTAATTAACAAAATACCCAGACAGATCGGCAATAGCTAGCTGATCTACGTAAACTAATCAGCCGGTTAGGCGCGCCTGACGGCCGCGTTAGCCGTCCTATTATTGACGAAAATGAACGGCCCATGTGTTAGAAACAGTTTAGGGGACGTCCAAATAATTTTCTAATTAACAAAAAAAAATGGTTTTTCTCGCGATATCTCCACCATTATGGGAGATAGAACCGAAATCTCTTCGGTACGACGCCGACGCTCCAAAGGACCATCAGTAACAATCTGTAACAGTTTAAAAGGAGAGTTTAAGAATTCTACAAATGCCCGACTAGTCCGCTCGTATATACCTACTACCATTCGTCTCCGTCCATTTTCATTCTACATATATACGGTCCCGTCACTACCTATTACGTAGTACGTAGTAGGAAGGCAGAGTTCAACCCTCTAAGTTATCGCAACCAACCGTCCGTCCGTCCATCCATCCATCAAGTCTGGAAGATCGGCACTACATTCGACGCCCCTGGCGGTAGCAAGCAACGCTGTAAATTCATATTCATATCTAATAGATGTGTTAACTGCTGTCGAAGCGTGGTAAGCGTAGCTGATTGCAAATAAGAAGGAAGCGTAAAGCTATAAGCACCCACCTTTACGTGTGAGGATGTTATCTGCAATACTACACCGTGCTAGCTGTCCGTAGGTAATGAAAAAGGCAGCAAGAAAGTTACGGAGCATGCAGTAGCAAAATCATTACCTATGAACAACTGAAACCTACGGTAAAGTTAAGGGTTACATGCCGACGCTATAATGATGCGTCAGATCGTCTGTAGTCTATATCTAGCATATTGTACCTAAACGTTACGTTACAACATTCACGTAAACAACTTATGTCTTGTTAAGAAATAGGAAGGACGGTACTTGAACAATTACAGTACAGACTACGTATTGTCCTCAACTACTACTACTACTACTACTATCGTATAATAAATGTAGGTACCTCTAAACATCATCATAGCGATTATTATCCTGCGAAACACAGTCAACAAACGGCTCAGGAAGGTTTGTGTTTGTGTTTTTTCCACAACCCACAACTTCGCATGCTATTTTCACAGGCAAGGTACGATTTTCCGTTAGCGTTTCCGGGCCTAGATGGAAGCAGGGCTATCCACCGGCCATACTGATACCTCCGGCCCCTCTGAAGATCAACATCTAATTAAGAAAATACGAATAAAAGTATACGTAAGAGATTCATTCCGTACATAACCTCAAAAGCTCTATAAAATAGCCAATATACGAACCGGGAGCAGGGAAGAGCTCTGCGTTCCGCCTGACGGACCAGGGTAGTGTCACTTCGCTCTTCGAAAAATGGCGCGAAAATTCGTCCGGCATCGCGCCTGGTGTCCAGGTAAAATGGACGTATTAACACTTCCGGCGTGCCGTTCCGTGCCAGATAGTAGCGCAGACGTGTCCTGTCGACGATACCGTTCGGGTTACGGCTATACTACACGGATTTAAAGCGGTTTTAGCATTGTAAGCGATCGGTCAAGGTCATCCGAATCGGGGACACCAGACCGACATAAACAGCCATAGGTGAACGTACCCTCGTCCCAAAATCCGCTCGTGCTGCCCCCAGCCGTCGACTAGGCGTACTAATTTTATTCAAATAAAAATTCAATTTTATTTCGCTATACAACGCATACGATTAAGAATTATAGCAGTTCTTCGTGCGGAATTTGTTTAAAAGAAAACTAAATCTTCGGTTTTTCATTTGAAAACGTCAAATACTCACGGTAGTACTTACCTAGTTACCTTTTAATTCCCAATTTATTTCCACTTGTAGGTCAATAGAATATGTAAATAAATAATTAAATACCAATCAATTATTTAGTTTACTGACGTAATTAATATTAAAGGAATACATTGTATTAGATACGTATGGTACATATTGTGAGTTGCTGATGTACGTAATCTTTAATAAGACGTCTTCCTGCAGATGACAATGCGTATTAAAACGATTAATAGACAGAATTTATTGTCTGCTATCCGAATAGAATGGGAACGTTGCCGTAAAAAGAGGTTAAAACGGAATTAAATTCGATAAATAATTGAAAAGATAAATTTATTAAATTCCATTGAAGCTGGCGCCATCTCGGGTGCGACGGCTGAAACGATGGACGTCGGCTAGTCCTTCTCTAGATCCCTACAATTCCATGTGGTGCGTTACTCCGCTAGTCGCTAGCGGACTAATACAGTCACCGCCCCCGAGATGGCGGTAAATACGTCAGAATTTTTAATTTATAACGAAATTAGTTATTAGCGAAGTTTGCAAGTCCAGAACCGACGTATACGATTAGAATTACCACCAGTTTTTCATATGGAACCTTTTAAACGCACGAGATCTGACCGTTTCTCCGTTCACCGAATAATGATACTTTCTAACGGCGTTAATATATAGCGCCTGAATATCTCACGCGTCGGCAACCCAATATACACGACCGCGATTTAAGTTGCGTAACGACGGGAAACCCAACCATCCCATGCCTATATTTATTTATAGCTGTATTTACCCGCTAATATGTAAATCAAACACGATATATACATATAATTCGAAGTCTTTATTGAGTATATATAGTATGTATACAAGGTGATAGAGCTTAGATGGTCATCATCAACGGCCAGCTGATCTGCAAAACTACTCCGACGGTTATGCTGCTCCCGTAACGGGCTTAGCCTTAGCCGTCTCATCAGTGACGAAAATGATCGGCACCGGGCTTAGAAATAATGGTTTAGGAGAAGTCTAAACAATTCCGTCGCTAACAAAGTTTCCAGACAGGACCGCAGCCGCCATAGCTAGCTGAACTCCCGTAAACTATGCACGCGGTTACGCGCACCTAACGTCCACGTTAGCAGCCGTCCTATTATTGACGAAAATGAACGGCCCATGTGTTAGAAACAGTTTAGGGGACCTCCAAACGATTTTCTAATTAACAAAATATCCAGACAGATCGGCAATAGCTAGCTGATCTACGTAAACTAATCAGGCGGTTAGGCGCGCCGGACGGCATCGTTGGCCGTCTTATTGTTGACGAAAATGAACGGGTCATGTGTTAGAAACAGTTTAGGGGACCTCCAAACAATTTTCTAATTAACAAAATATCCAGACAGATCGGCAATAGCTAGCTGATCTACGTAAACTAATCAGGCGGTTAGGCGCGCCTAACGGCCGCGTTAGCCGTCTTATTATTGACGAAAATGAACGGCCCATGTGTTAGAAACAGTTTAGGGGACGTCCAAACAATTTTCTAATTAACAAAATATCCAGACAGATCGGCAATAGCTAGCTGATCTACGTAAACTAATCAGCCGGTTAGGCGCGCCTGACGGCCGCGTTAGCCGTCCTATTATTGACGAAAATGAACGGCCCATGTGTTAGAAACAGTTTAGGGGACGTCCAAATAATTTTCTAATTAACAAAAAAAAAAGGTTTTTTCTCGCGATATCTCCACCATTATGGGAGATAGAACCGAAATCTCTTCGGTACGACGCCGACGCTCCAAAGGACCATCAGTAACAATCTGTAACAGTTTAAAAGGAGAGTTTAAGAATTCTACAAATGCCCGACTAGTCCGCTCGTATATACCTACTACCATTCGTCTCCGTCCATTTTCATTCTACATATATACGGTCCCGTCACTACCTATTACGTAGTACGTAGTAGGAAGGCAGAGTTCAACCCTCTAAGTTATCGCAACCAACCGTCCGTCCGTCCATCCATCCATCCATCAAGTCTGGAAGATCGGCACTACATTCGACGCCCCTGGCGGTAGCAAGCAACGCTGTAAATTCATATTCATATCTAATAGATGTGTTAACTGCTGTCTGCGTGGTCTAAGCGTAGCTGATTGCAAATAAGAAGGAAGCGTAAAGCTATAAGCACCCACCTTTACGTGTGAGGATGTTATCTGCAATACTACACCGTGCTAGCTGTCCGTAGGTAATGAAAAAGGCAGCAAGAAAGTTAGGGAGCATGCAGTAGCAAAATCATTACCTATGAACAACTGAAACCTACGGTAAAGTTAAGGGTTACATGCGACGCTATAATGATGCGTCAGATCGTCTGTAGTCTATATCTAGCATATTGTACCTAAACGTTACGTTACAACATTCACGTAAACAACTTATGTCTTGTTAAGAAATAGGAAGGACGGTACTTGAACAATTACAGTACAGACTACGTATTGTCCTCAACTACTACTACTACTACTACTATCGTATAATAAATGTAGGTACCTCTAAACATCATCATAGCGATTATTATCCTGCGAAACACAGTCAACAAACGGCTCAGGAAGGTTTGTGTTTGTGTTTTTTCCACAACCCACAACTTCGCATGCTATTTTCACAGGCAAGGTACGATTTTCCGTTAGCGTTTCCGGGCCTAGATGGAAGCAGGGCTATCCACCGGCCATACTGATACCTCCGGCCCCTCTGAAGATCAACATCTAATTAAGAAAATACGAATAAAAGTATACGTAAGAGATTCATTCCGTACATAACCTCAAAAGCTCTATAAAATAGCCAATATACGAACCGGGAGCAGGGAAGAGCTCTGCGTTCCGCCTGACGGACCAGGGTAGTGTCACTTCGCTCTTCGAAAAATGGCGCGAAAATTCGTCCGGCATCGCGCCTGGTGTCCAGGTAAAATGGACGTATTAACACTTCCGGCGTGCCGTTCCGTGCCAGATAGTAGCGCAGACGTGTCCTGTCGACGATACCGTTCGGGTTACGGCTATACTACACGGATTTAAAGCGGTTTTAGCATTGTAAGCGATCGGTCAAGGTCATCCGAATCGGGGACACCAGACCGACATAAACAGCCATAGGTGAACGTACCCTCGTCCCAAAATCCGCTCGTGCTGCCCCCAGCCGTCGACTAGGCGTACTAATTATATTCAAATAAAAATTCAATTTTATTTCGCTATACAACGCATACGATTAAGAATTATAGCAGTTCTTCGTGCGGAATTTGTTTAAAAGAAAACTAAATCTTCGGTTTTTCATTTGAAAACGTCAAATACTCACGGTAGTACTTACCTAGTTACCTTTTAATTCCCAATTTATTTCCACTTGTAGGTCAATAGAATATGTAAATAAATAATTAAATACCAAATCAATTATTTAGTTTACTGACGTAATTAATATTAAAGGAATACATTGTATTAGATACGTATGGTACATATTGTGAGTTGCTGATGTACGTAATCTTTAATAAGACGTCTTCCCGCAGATGACAATGCGTATTAAAACGATTAATAGACAGAATTTATTGTCTGCTATCCGAATAGAATGGGAACGTTGCCGTAAAAAGAGGTTAAAACGGAATTAAATTCGATAAATAATTGAAAAGATAAATTTATTAAATTCCATTGAAGCTGGCGCCATCTCGGGTGCGACGGCTGAAACGATGGACGTCGGCTAGTCCTTCTCTAGATCCCTACAATTCCATGTGGTGCGTTACTCCGCTAGTCGCTAGCGGACTAATACAGTCACCGCCCCCGAGATGGCGGTAAATACGTCAGAATTTTTAATTTATAGCGATATTAATTATTAGCGAAGTTTGCAAGTCCCGAACCGACGTATACGATTAAAATTACCATCAGTTTTTTATATGGAACCCTTTAAACGCACGAGATCTTACCGTTTCTCCGTTCACCGAATAATGATACTTTCTAACGGCGTTAATATACAGCGCCTGAATATCTCACGCATCGGCAACCCAATATACACGACCGTGATTTAAGTTGCGTAACGACGGGGACCCCAACCATCTCATAGCCATACTTATTTATAGCTGTATTTACCCGCTAATATGTAAATCAAACACGATACATACATATAATTCGAAGTCTTTATTGAGTATATATAGTATGTATACAAGGTGATAGAGCATAGATGGTCATCACCAACGGCCAGCTGATCTGCAAAACTACTCCGTCGGTTAGGCTGCTCGCGTAACGGCCTTAGCCTTAGCCGTCTCATCAGTGACGAAAATGATCGGCACCTGGCTTAGAAATAATGGTTTAGGAGAAGTCTAAACAATTCTCTCGCTAACAAAGCTTCCAGACAGGGCCGCAGCCGCGATAGCTAGCGGAATTCCGTAAACTATGCACGCGGTTACGCGCACCTAACGTCCGCGTTAGCAGCCGTCTTATCATTGACGAAAATGAACGGCCCATGTGTTAGAAACAGTTTAGAGGACGTCCAAACAATGTTCTAATTAACAAAATATCCAGACAGATCGGCAGTAGCTAGCTGATCTACGTAAACTAATCAGGCGGTTAGGCGCGCCTGACGGCCGCGTTAGCCGTCTTATTATTGACGAAAATGAACGGCCCATGTGTTAGAAACAGTTTAGGGGACGTCCAAACAATGTTCTAATTAACAAAATATCCAGACAGATCGGCAGTAGCTAGCTGATCTACGTAAACTAATCAGGCGGTTAGGCGCGCCTGACGGCCGCGTTAGCCGTCTTATTATTGACGAAACTGAACGGCCCATGTGTTAGAAACAGTTTAGGGGACGTCCAAACAATTTTCTAATTCACAAAAAAAAAAAGGTTTTTTCTCGCGATATCTCCACCATTATGGGAGATAGGACCGAAATCTCTTCGGTACGACGCCGACGCTCCAAAGGACCATCAGTAACAATCTGTAACAGTTTAAAAAGAGAGTTTAAGAATTCTACAAACGCCCGACTAGTCCGCTCGTACCTACCTACTACCATTCGTCTCCGTCCATTTTCATTCTACATATATACGGTCCCGTCACTACCTATTACGTAGTACGTAGTAGGAAGGCAGAGTTCAACCCTCTAAGTTATCGCAACCAACCGTCCGTCCGTCCATCCATCCATCAAGTCTGGAAGATCGGCACTACATTCGACGCCCCTGGCGGTAGCAAGCAACGCTGTAAATTCATATTCATATCTAATAGATGTGTTAACTGCTGTCTAAGCTGATTGCAAATAAGAAGGAAGCGTAAAGCTATAAGCACCCACCTTTACGTGTGAGGATGTTATCTGCAATACTACACCGTGCTAGCTGTCCGTAGGTAATGAAAAAGGCAGCAAGAAAGTTACAGAGCATGCAGTAGCAAAATCATTACCTATGAACAACTGAAACCTACGGTAAAGTTAAGGGTTACATACGACGCTATAATGATGCGTCAGATAGTCTGTAGTCTATATCTAGCATACTGTACCTAAACGTTACGTTACAACATTCACGTAAACAACTTATGTCTTGTTAAGAAATAGGAAGGACAGTACTTGAACAATTACAGTACAGACTACGTATTGTCCTCAACTACTACTACTACTACTACTACTACTACTACTACTACTACTACTACTACTACTATCGTATAATAAATGTAGGTACCTCTAAACATCATCATATTATCCTGCGAAACACAGTCAACAAACGGCTCAGGAAGGTTTGTGTTTGTGTTTTTTCCACAACCCACAACTTCGCATGCTATTTTCACAGGCAAGGTGCGATTTTCCGTTAGCGTTTCCGGGCCTAGATGGAAGCAGGGCTATCCACCGGCCATACTGATACCTCGGGCCCCTCTGAAAATCAACAACTAATTAAGAAAATACGAATAAATGTATACGTAAGAGATTCATTCCGTACATAACCTCAAAAGCTCTATAGAATAGCCAATATACGAACCGGGAGCAGGGAAGAGCTCTGCGTTCCGCCGGACGGACCAGGGTAGTGTCACTTCGCTCTTCGAAAAAGAGCGCGAAATTTCGTCCGGCATCGCGCCTGGTGTCCAGGTAAAATGGACGTATTAACACCTCCGGCGTGCCGTTCCGTGCCAGATAGTAGCGCAGACGTGTCCTGTCGACGATACCGTTCGGGTTACGGCTATACTACACGGATTTAAAGAGGTTTTAGCATTGTAAGCGATCGGTCAAGGTCATCCGAATCGGGGACACCAGACCGACATAAACAGCCATAGGTGAACGTACCCTCGTCCCAAAATCCGCTCGTGCTGCCCCCAGCCGTCGACTAGGCGTACTAATTTTATTCAAATAAAAATTCAATTTTATTTCGCTATACAACGCATACGATTAAGAATTATAGCAGTTTTTCGTGCGGAATTTGTTTAAAAGAGAACTAAATCTTCGGTTTTTCATTTGAAAACGTCAAATACTCACAATAGTACTTACCTAGTTACCTTTTAATTCCCAATTTATTTCCACTTGTAGGTCAATAGAATGTGTAAATAAATAATTAAATACCAATCAATTATTGAGTTTATTGACCTAATTAATATTAAAGGAATACATTGTATTAGATACGTATGGTACATATTGTGAGTTGCTGATGTACGTAATCTTTAATAAGACGTCTTCCCGCAGATGACAATGCGTTTTAAAACGATTAAAAGATAGAATTTATTGTCTGCTATCCGAATAGAATGGGAACGTTGCCGTAAAAAGAGGTTAAAACGGAATTAAACTCGATAAATAATTGAAATTATAAATTTATTAAATTCCACTGCAGATGGCGCCATCTCGGGTGCGACGGCTGAAACGATGGACGTCGGCTAGTCCTTCTCTAGATCCCTACAATTCCATGTGGTGCGTTACTCCGCTATTCGCTAGCGAACTAATACAGTCGCCGCCCCCGAGATGGCGGTAAATACGTCAGAATTTATAATTTATTTATTATATTAGTTATTAGCGAAGTTTGCAAGTCCCGAACCGACGTATACGATTAAAATTACCATCAGTTTTTTATATGGAACCCTTTAAACGCACGAGATCTTACCGTTTCTCCGTTCATCGAATAATGATACTTTCTAATGGCGTTAATATACATATAGCGCCTGAATATCTCACGCGCCGGCAACCCAATATACACGACCGTGATTTAAGTTGCGTAACCACGGGGACCCCAACCATCGCATGGCTATACTTATTTATAGCTGTATTTACCCGCTAATATGTAAATCAAACACGATACATACATATAATTCGAAGTCTTTATTGAGTATATATAGTATGTATACAAGGTGATAGAGCATAGATGGTCATCACCAACGGCCAGCTGATCTGCAAAACTACTCCGACGGTTAGGCTGCTCGCGTAACGGCCTTAGCCTTAGCCGTCTCATCAGTGACGAAAATGATCGGCACCTGGCTTAGAAATAATGGTTTAGGAGAAGTCTAAACAATTCTCTCGCTAACAAAGCTTCCAGACAGGGCCGCAGCCGCGATAGCTAGCTGAACTCCGTAAACTATGCGCGCGGTTACGCGCACCTAACGTCCGCGTTAGCAGCCGTCTTATCATTGACGAAAATGAACGGCCCATGTGTTAGAAACAGTTTAGGGTAGGTCCAAACAATCTTCTAATTAACAAAATATCCAGACAGATCGGCAGTAGCTAGCTGATCTACGTAAACTAATCAGGCGGTTAGGCGCGCCCGACGGCCGCGTTAGCCGTCTTATTATTGACGAAAATGAACGGCCCATGTGTTAGAAACAGTTTAGGGGACGTCCAAACAATTTTCTAATTAAAAAAATATCCAGACAGATCGGCAATAGCCGGCTGATCTCCGTAAACTGATCAGGCAGTTGGGCGCGCCTCTACAGCCGCGTTAGCCGTCTTATCATTGACGGAAATGAACGGGCCATGCGTTAGAAACAGTTTAGGGGACGTCCAAACAATTTTCTAATTAACAAAAAAAAAACGTTTTTTTCTCGCGACATCTCCACCATTATGGGAGATAGGACCGAAATCTCTTCGGTACGACGCCGACGCTCCAAAGGACCATCAGTAACAATCTGTAACAGTTTAAAAGGAGAGTTTAAGAATTCTACAAACGCCCGACTAGTCCGCTCATACCTACTACCATTCGTCTCCGTCCATTTCCATTATACATATAGGTATACTGTCCCGGCAGTACCTATTACGTAGTACGTAGTAGGAAGGCAGAGTTCAACCCTCTAAGTTATCGCAACCAACCGTCCATCCATCCACCATCCCTTCTCGTAGGATTCGTTGAGTTGTGCAAGTCTGGAAGACCAGCACGACATTCGACGCCGCTGGCGGCAGCAAGCAACGCTGTAAATTCATATTCATATCTAATAGATGTGTTAACTGATGTCTAAGCATGGTAAGCGTAACGGATTGCAAATAAGAAGGAAGCGTAACGCTATAAGCACCTATATAACCTTTAGGTTTCGCGGTGGATGTTACCTGCAATACTACACCGTGCTAGCAGCTCTCCGTAGATAATGAAAAAGGCATGCAGTAGCAACAAACATCATTACCTACGAACAGCTGAAACCTACGGTAACGTTAAAGGGTTACATCCGACGCTATAATGATACGTCAGATTGTCTATAGTCTATATCTAGCATATTGTACCAAATATAATACTAGTATTAATATAGTCAAAGAAGTGTAGTTCCATTAGGGAAGTATAGAGCGGCGCTACCGTATGCTTAGAGCCTTGAGAGTTTTAATGGGGAAGAGCAAGAGACGCACGGGAACAACTAGCGGACCAAACGAATAATTGCATTCAGTAGTTGGTTAGTAATAGACTATATTTGTCTGGTCTCACGCATCTGCTAAATTCAGCTATAGGCGGCATCTATACTTCACTTAAAGAACTATTCTTTACACGTATATATTACTTGTTCTATGATAACCACCATCACCAATAACCACACATAAGGTTTCTATCTCGTGTTTGATTTCCGTTATTCAAATATAATACACAAATTCCAGATTCCAGAGATACCACGAATGGGTCACTATATTTAGGAGTGAGTATTTGTAAACCTTCCCAATTTCATTGTTCATTCAGATATTTGTTACAGTATATATTTACAAAATGGAGTTATGTCCATGTCCTAGACTGTTGGAATGCCCATATTTACCCGGAGTGTATCCACAAATAGATTCAGCACATCAAAGTTTATTGAAAGTTATTTTCAAAAATCTCTTCTTACCCAATGATAATTTTAATGTCAGAAAAGTCGACCCTCTCCATAGAAAGGACCGACCATGTTGTGGATGGATGATTTTCTTTACACTAAATAATAGAATAAATATTAATGTATATAATGCTGTAAAAGATGCAATAGAACAAACGAAGCCAATTAATGCAAGTATTGCGCAACTGAATGCATATGGTCCTCAAAGCTTTTCCGTCATATATGATGTTATCTGTGATTGTAATTCGATGGATTTTTGAATTGAATTGACGCATTATTAAACAGATTAATTAAATAAGGTAACATGTTAAATAGATTAATAAAATAATATATGTTTTGGAATAAATATGTTGCATTGTATGTAATTTATTCTAACGATACGTTTCTTGTTGTGTTATACTCTATGCCCACGTTTGATGTTTGCATTAACGTTAGACATAATAACTAGAACTATTATGTTCAATGTTTATGTTTTAGGTTACGTTATATATTTCATGTTTAGTTCACCTTTTGGCTAGGTACTTGGTGAATATGTATTTTCTCAAAAGAGCATTTTGCCCTCCATTGATTTTCTTAATCTTCAACATTCAGGAAAATGATCACAATTCTTATTTTCAATAAAAATACTAAACAATCATAACAAAAATAACGATGATAAAATATACAGTATAAATCTACAAAGATCTCTTAATAATAAGTTTTTTCATCTTCATTTAAGGTGGGGACATTTTGAAGCCACTCAATTATATTCGAATAATTTAATTTATCATCTTCATCAACATGTAATTGAACAGATCTTTCAGTATCGTTGGACATTATGTTACTTGAACTATTACGTTTATATTACGTTCAATGTTTACATTTTATGTTACGTTTAATGTTCACCTTTACGTTTGATGTTACGTTTTATATACATGTTTACGTTCACAAAGACATGTTGATGATGATAAAATAAGTTTCGGATATTTGAACGGATCTATAGCAGATACCCTTAGGGGTGAACTTGAGGGCCACCCTCAAAATTGGTAAACAATATTAATGATTTTTCATAAATAAATTAGTAAAAACAACAGTAAAATTAGGAAATATAGTTATTTTTAGAGGTTCACGATTTCGTGGTATTTCAAAAATTGAATTTTTTTGAATAAGTGAAAATGAGTGTTTTGAGGTAAATGTGTTAAAAATGAGTATAAACAGCACTAAATTTATAAAATATGTCTCTTTTTAGTCGTTCACAATTTGGTGGTTACTCAGAAAATTGAATTTTTCTGTTGATTTTTTAGTTTGTACGAGCAAAAATGAAAGAAAATATGGTTTTTTGATATAAATGTGTTAAAATAATGATAATAATGACTAGAATTTATAGTAAAATGTGTTGTAAAATCGATAAATATCTCTAAATTTGTGCGTTCAAAATTATATGGTCCGAAACCGGCGTTTTATAGACTACTTACGTATGGTACATACATACGTAATAATCTTTAATAAGACGTCTTCCTGCAGATGACAATGCGTATTAAAACGATTAATACATAGAATTTATTGTCTACTATCCGAATAGAATGGGAACGTTGCCGTAAAAAGAGGTTAAAACGGAATTAAACTCGATAAATAATTGAAATTATAAATTTATTAAATTCCACTACTACTGGCGCCATCTAGGATGCAACGGCTGAAACGATGGACGTCGGTTCGTCCTCCTCTAGATTCCTACAATTCCCTGTGGTGTGTTACTCCGCTAGTCGCTAGCGAACTAATACAGTCACCGCCCCCGAGATGGCGGTAAATACGTCAGAATTTATAATTTATTTATTATATTAGTTATTAGCGAAGTTTGCAAGTCCCGAACCGACGTAGACGATTAAAATTACCATCAGTTTTTTATATGGAACCCTTTAAACGCACGAGATCTTACCGTTTCTCCGTTCACTGAATAATGATACTTTCTAATGGCGTTAATATATAGCGCCTGAATATCTCACGCGTCGGCAACCCAATATACACGACCGTGATTTAAGTTGCGTAACCACGGGGACCCCAACCATCGCATGGCTATACTTATTTATAGCTGTATTTACCCGCTAATATGTAAATCAAACACGATACATACATATAATTCGAAGTCTTTATTGGGTATATATAGTATGTATACAAGGTGATAGAGCATAGATGGTCATCACCAACGGCCAGCTGATCTGCAAAACTACTCCGACGGTTAGGCTGCTCGCGTAACGGCCTTAGCCGTCTCATCAGTGACGAAAATGATCGGCACCTGGCTTAGAAATAATGGTTTAGGAGAAGTCTAAACAATTCTCTCGCTAACAAAGCTTCCAGACAGGGCCGCAGCCGCGATAGCTAGCTGAACTCCGTAAACTATGCGCGCGGTTACGCGCACCTAACGTCCGCGTTAGCAGCCGTCTTATCATTGACGAAAATGAACGGCCCATGTGTTAGAAACAGTTTAGGGTAGGTCCAAACAATCTTCTAATTAACAAAATATCCAGACAGATCGGCAGTAGCTAGCTGATCTACGTAAACTAATCAGGCGGTTAGGCGCGCCTGACGGCCGCGTTAGCCGTCTTATTATTGACGAAAATGAACGGCCCATGTGTTAGAAACAGTTTAGGGGACGTCCAAACAATTTTCTAATTAACAAAATATCCAGACAGATCGGCAATAGCTAGCTGATCTACGTAAACTAATCAGGCGGTTAGGCGCGCCTGACGGCCGCGTTAGCCGTCTTATTATTGACGAAAATGAACGGCCCATGTGTTAGAAACAGTTTAGGGGACGTCCAAACAATTTTCTAATTAACAAAATATCCAGACAGATCGGCAATAGCTAGCTGATCTACGTAAACTAATCAGGCGGTTAGGCGCGCCTGACGACCGCGTTAGCCGTCTTATTATTGACGAAAATGAACGGCCCATGTGTTAGAAACAGTTTAGGGGACGTCCAAACAATTTTCTAATTAACAAAATATCCAGACAGATCGGCAATAGCTAGCTGATCTACGTAAACTAATCAGGCGGTTAGGCGCGCCTGACGGCCGCGTTAGCCGTCTTATTATTGACGAAAATGAACGGCCCATGTGTTAGAAACAGTTTAGGGGACGTCCAAACAATTTTCTAATTAACAAAATATCCAGACAGATCGGCAATAGCTAGCTGATCTACGTAAACTAATCAGGCGGTTAGGCGCGCCTGACGGCCGCGTTAGCCGTCTTATTATTGACGAAAATGAACGGGCCATGTGTTAGAAACAGTTTAGGGGACGTCCAAACAATTTTCTAATTAACAAAAAAAAAAAAGGTTTTTTTTCTCGCGATATCTCCACCATTATGGGAGATAGAACCGAAATCTCTTCGGTACGACGCCGACGCTCCGAAGGACCATCAGTAACAATCTGTAACAGTTTAAGAGGAGAGTTTAAGAATTCTACAAATGCCCGACTAGTCCGCTCGTATATACCTACTACCATTCGTCTCCGTCTATTTTCATTCTACATATATACGGCCCCGTCACTACCTATTACGTAGTACGTAGTAGGAAGGCAGAGTTCAACCCTCTAAGTTATCGCAACCAACCGTCCGTCCGTCCATCCATCCATCAAGTCTGGAAGATCGGCACTACATTCGACGCCCCTGGCGGTAGCAAGCAACGCTGTAAATTCATATTCATATCTAATAGATGTGTTAACTGCTGTCTAAGCTGATTGCAAATAAGAAGGAAGCGTAAAGCTATAAGCACCCACCTTTACGTGTGAGGATGTTATCTGCAATACTACACCGTGCTAGCTGTCCGTAGGTAATGAAAAAGGCAGCAAGAAAGTTACAGAGCATGCAGTAGCAAAATCATTACCTATGAACAACTGAAACCTACGGTAAAGTTAAGGGTTACATACGAAGCTATAATGATGCGTCAGATAGTCTGTAGTCTATATCTAGCATATTGTACCTAAACGTTACGTTACAACATTCACGTAAACAACTTATGTCTTGTTAAGAAATAGGAAGGACAGTACTTGAACAATTACAGTACAGACTACGTATTGTCCTCAACTACTACTACTACTACTACTACTACTACTATCGTATAATAAATGTAGGTACCTCTAAACATCATCATATTATCCTGCGAAACACAGTCAACAAACGGCTCAGGAAGGTTTGTGTTTGTGTTTTTTCCACAACCCACAACTTCGCATGCTATTTTCACAGGCAAGGTGCGATTTTCCGATAGCGCTTCCGGGCCTAGATGGAAGCAGGGCTATCCACCGGCCATACTGATACCTCGGGCCCCTCTGAAAATCAACAACTAATTAAGAAAATACGAATAAATGTATACGTAAGAGATTCATTGCGTACATAACCTCAAAAGCTCTATAGAATAGCCAATATACGAACCGGGAGCAGGGAAGAGCTCTGCGTTCCGCCGGACGGACCAGGGTAGTGTCACTTCGCTCTTCGAAAAAGAGCGCGAAATTTCGTCCGGCATCGCGCCTGGTGTCCAGGTAAAATGGACGTATTAACACCTCCGGCGTGCCGTTCCGTGCCAGATAGTAGCGCAGACGTGTCCTGTCGACGATACCGTTCGGGTTACGGCTATACTACACGGATTTAAAGCGGTTTTAGCATTGTAAGCGATCGGTCAAGGTCATCCGAATCGGGGACACCAGACCGACATAAACAGCCATAGGTGAACGTACCCTCGTCCCAAAATCCGCTCGTGCTGCCCCCAGCCGTCGACTAGGCGTACTAATTTTATTCAAATAAAAATTCAATTTTATTTCGCTATACAACGCATACGATTAAGAATTATAGCAGTTTTTCGTGCGGAATTTGTTTAAAAGAGAACTAAATCTTCGGTTTTTCATTTGAAAACGTCAAATACTCACAATAGTACTTATCTAGTTACCTTTTAATTCCCAATTTATTTCCACTTGTAGGTCAATAGAATGTGTAAATAAATAATTAAATACCAATCAATTATTGAGTTTATTGACCTAATTAATATTAAAGGAATACATTGTATTAGATACGTATGGTACATATTGTGAGTTGCTGATGTACGTAATCTTTAATAAGACGTCTTCCCGCAGATGACAATGCGTTTTAAAACGATTAAAAGATAGAATTTATTGTTTGCTATCCGAATAGAATGGGAACGTTGCCGTAAAAAGAGGTTAAAACGGAATTAAACTCGATAAATAATTGAAATTATAAATTTATTAAATTCCACTTGCAGCTGGCGCCATCTCGGGCGCGACGGCTGAAACGATGGACGTCGGCTAGTCCTTCTCTAGATCCCTACAATCCCATGTGGTGCGTTACCCCGCTACTCGCTAGCGAACTAATACAGTCACCGCCCCCGAGATGGCGGTAAATACGTCAGAATTTATAATTTATTTATTATATTAGTTATTAGCGAAGTTTGCAAGTCCCGAACCGACGTATACGATTAAAATTACCATCAGTTTTTTATATGGAACCCTTTAAACGCACGAGATCTTACCGTTTCTCCGTTCACCGAATAATGATACTTTCTAATGGCGTTAATATACATATAGCGCCTGAATATCTCACGCGTCGGCAACCCAATATACACGACCGTGATTTAAGTTGCGTAACCACGGGGTCCCCAACCATCGCATGGCTATACTTATTTATAGCTGTATTTACCCGCTAATATGTAAATCAAACACGATACATACATATAATTCGAGGTCTTTATTGAGTATATATAGTATGTATACAAGGTGATAGAGCATAGATGGTCATCACCAACGGCCAGCTGATCTGCAAAACTACTCCGACGGTTAGGCTGCTCGCGTAACGGCCTTAGCCTTAGCCGTCTCATCAGTGACGAAAATGATCGGCACCTGGCTTAGAAATAATGGTTTAGGAGAAGTCTAAACAATTCTCTCGCTAACAAAGCTTCCAGACAGGGCCGCAGCCGCGATAGCTAGCTGAACTCCGTAAACTATGCGCGCGGTTACGCGCACCTAACGTCCGCGTTAGCAGCCGTCTTATCATTGACGAAAATGAACGGCCCATGTGTTAGAAACAGTTTAGGGTAGGTCCAAACAATCTTCTAATTAACAAAATATCCAGACAGATCGGCAGTAGCTAGCTGATCTACGTAAACTAATCAGGCGGTTAGGCGCGCCTGACGGCCGCGTTAGCCGTCTTATTATTGACGAAAATGAACGGCCCATGTGTTAGAAACAGTTTAGGGGACGTCCAAACAATTTTCTAATTAAAAAAATATCCAGACAGATCGGCAATAGCTGGCTGATCTACGTAAACTAATCAGGCGGTTACGCCGCGCCTGACGGCCGCGTTAGCCGTCTTATTATTGACGAAAATGAACGGCCCATGTGTTAGAAACAGTTTAGGGGACGTCCAAACAATTTTCTAATTAACAAAATATCCAGACAGATTTTTTTTCTCGCGATATAGGAAACATTCATCAGGGAGTTAACCGAAATCTCTTCGGTACGACGTTAAGTCTTAAATTGACCATCATAACAATCTGTTAAAACAGTTTAACTGACTGTCCAAAAGTTAATTGCAAATAAGAAAAAAAGCGTTTTTCTATCTATAAGCAAAAACTCTTTACGTGTGAGGATGTTATCATATTCTCCACCATTATGGGAGATAGAACCGAAATCTCTTCGGTATACACCGCTCGTATATACTACTACCATTCGTCTCCGTCTATTTTCATTCTACATATATACGGCCCCGTCACTACCTATTACGTAGTAAGTAGGAAGGCAGTTCAACCCTCTAAGTTATCGCAACCAACCGTCCGTCCGTCCATCCATCCATCAAGTCTGGAAGATCGGCATCATTCGACCCCCTGGCGGTAGCAACAACGCTGTAAATTCATATTCATATCTAATAGATGTGTTAACTGTTACATACTGATTGCAAATAAGAAGATGCGTCAGATATAAGCACCCTGTAGTCTGAGGATGTTATCTGCAATACACCGTTGTCCGTAGGTAAAAAAGTTAGCAAGAAAGTTACAAGCATTCAGTAAACAAAATCATTACCTATGAAACTGAAACCTAGGAAAGTTAAGGGTTACATACGTAATGATGCGTCAGATAGTCTGTAGTCTATATCTAGCATATTGTACCTAAACGTTACGTTACAACATTCACGTAAACAACTTATGTCTTGTTAAGAAATAGGAAGGACAGTACTTGAACAATTACAGTACAGACTACTCAACTACTACTACTACTACTACTACTACTACTACTACTATCGTATAATAAATGTAGGTACCTCTAAACATCATCATATTATCCTGCGAAACACAGTCAACAAACGGCTCAGGAAGGTTTGTGTTTGTGTTTTTTCCACAACCCACAACTTCGCATGCTATTTTCACAGGCAAGGTGCGATTTTCCGTTAGCGTTTCCGGGCCTAGATGGAAGCTGGGCTATCCACCGGCCATACTGATACCTCGGGCCCCTCTGAAAATCAACAACTAATTAAGAAAATACGAATAAATGTATACGTAAGAGATTCATTGCGTACATAACCTCAAAAGCTCTATAGAATAGCCAATATACGAACCGGGAGCAGGGAAGAGCTCTGCGTTCCGCCGGACGGACCAGGGTAGTGTCACTTCGCTCTTCGAAAAAGAGCGCGAAATTTCGTCCGGCATCGCGCCTGGTGTCCAGGTAAAATGGACGTATTAACACCTCCGGCGTGCCGTTCCGTGCCAGATAGTAGCGCAGACGTGTCCTGTCGACGATACCGTTCGGGTTACGGCTATACTACACGGATTTAAAGAGGTTTTAGCATTGTAAGCGATCGGTCAAGGTCATCCGAATCGGGGACACCAGACCGACATAAACAGCCATAGGTGAACGTACCCTCGTCCCAAAATCCGCTCGTGCTGCCCCCAGCCGTCGACTAGGCGTACTAATTTTATTCAAATAAAAATTCAATTTTATTTCGCTATACAACGCATACGATTAAGAATTATAGCAGTTTTTCGTGCGGAATTTGTTTAAAAGAGAACTAAATCTTCGGTTTTTCATTTGAAAACGTCAAATACTCACAATAGTACTTACCTAGTTACCTTTTAATTCCCAATTTATTTCCACTTGTAGGTCAATAGAATGTGTAAATAAATAATTAAATACCAATCAATTATTGAGTTTATTGACCTAATTAATATTAAAGGAATACATTGTATTAGATACGTATGGTACATATTGTGAGTTGCTGATGTACGTAATCTTTAATAAGACGTCTTCCCGCAGATGACAATGCGTTTTAAAACGATTAAAAGATAGAATTTATTGTCTGCTATCCGAATAGAATGGGAACGTTGCCGTAAAAAGAGGTTAAAACGGAATTAAACTCGATAAATAATTGAAATTATAAATTTATTAAATTCCACTGCAGATGGCGCCATCTCGGGTGCGACGGCTGAAACGATGGACGTCGGCTAGTCCTTCTCTAGATCCCTACAATTCCATGTGGTGCGTTACTCCGCTATTCGCTAGCGAACTAATACAGTCGCCGCCCCCGAGATGGCGGTAAATACGTCAGAATTTATAATTTATTTATTATATTAGTTATTAGCGAAGTTTGCAAGTCCCGAACCGACGTATACGATTAAAATTACCATCAGTTTTTTATATGGAACCCTTTAAACGCACGAGATCTTACCGTTTCTCCGTTCATCGAATAATGATACTTTCTAATGGCGTTAATATACATATAGCGCCTGAATATCTCACGCGCCGGCAACCCAATATACACGACCGTGATTTAAGTTGCGTAACCACGGGGACCCCAACCATCGCATGGCTATACTTATTTATAGCTGTATTTACCCGCTAATATGTAAATCAAACACGATACATACATATAATTCGAAGTCTTTATTGAGTATATATAGTATGTATACAAGGTGATAGAGCATAGATGGTCATCACCAACGGCCAGCTGATCTGCAAAACTACTCCGACGGTTAGGCTGCTCGCGTAACGGCCTTAGCCTTAGCCGTCTCATCAGTGACGAAAATGATCGGCACCTGGCTTAGAAATAATGGTTTAGGAGAAGTCTAAACAATTCTCTCGCTAACAAAGCTTCCAGACAGGGCCGCAGCCGCGATAGCTAGCTGAACTCCGTAAACTATGCGCGCGGTTACGCGCACCTAACGTCCGCGTTAGCAGCCGTCTTATCATTGACGAAAATGAACGGCCCATGTGTTAGAAACAGTTTAGGGTAGGTCCAAACAATCTTCTAATTAACAAAATATCCAGACAGATCGGCAGTAGCTAGCTGATCTACGTAAACTAATCAGGCGGTTAGGCGCGCCCGACGGCCGCGTTAGCCGTCTTATTATTGACGAAAATGAACGGCCCATGTGTTAGAAACAGTTTAGGGGACGTCCAAACAATTTTCTAATTAAAAAATATCCAGACAGATCGGCAATAGCCGGCTGATCTCCGTAAACTGATCAGGCAGTTGGGCGCGCCTCTACAGCCGCGTTAGCCGTCTTATCATTGACGGAAATGAACGGGCCATGCGTTAGAAACAGTTTAGGGGACGTCCAAACAATTTTCTAATTAACAAAAAAAAAAGACAGATCGGCAATAGCGTTTTTTTTCTCGCGACATCTCCACCATTATGGGAGATAGGACCGAAATCTCTTCGGTACGACGCCGACGCTCCAAAGGACCATCAGTAACAATCTGTAACAGTTTAAAAGGAGAGTTTAAGAATTCTACAAACGCCCGACTAGTCCGCTCATACCTACTACCATTCGTCTCCGTCCATTTCCATTATACATATAGGTATACTGTCCCGGCAGTACCTATTACGTAGTACGTAGTAGGAAGGCAGAGTTCAACCCTCTAAGTTATCGCAACCAACCGTCCATCCATCCACCATCCCTTCTCGTAGGATTCGTTGAGTTGTGCAAGTCTGGAAGACCAGCACGACATTCGACGCCGCTGGCGGCAGCAAGCAACGCTGTAAATTCATATTCATATCTAATAGATGTGTTAACTGATGTCTAAGCATGGTAAGCGTAACGGATTGCAAATAAGAAGGAAGCGTAACGCTATAAGCACCTATATAACCTTTAGGTTTCGCGGTGGATGTTACCTGCAATACTACACCGTGCTAGCAGCTCTCCGTAGATAATGAAAAAGGCATGCAGTAGCAACAAACATCATTACCTACGAACAGCTGAAACCTACGGTAACGTTAAAGGGTTACATCCGACGCTATAATGATACGTCAGATTGTCTATAGTCTATATCTAGCATATTGTACCAAATATAATACTAGTATTAATATAGTCAAAGAAGTGTAGTTCCATTAGGGAAGTATAGAGCGGCGCTACCGTATGCTTAGAGCCTTGAGAGTTTTAATGGGGAAGAGCAAGAGACGCACGGGAACAACTAGCGGACCAAACGAATAATTGCATTCAGTAGTTGGTTAGTAATAGACTATATTTGTCTGGTCTCACGCATCTGCTAAATTCAGCTATAGGCGGCATCTATACTTCACTTAAAGAACTATTCTTTACACGTATATATTACTTGTTCTATGATAACCACCATCACCAATAACCACACATAAGGTTTCTATCTCGTGTTTGATTTCCGTTATTCAAATATAATACACAAATTCCAGATTCCAGAGATACCACGAATGGGTCACTATATTTAGGAGTGAGTATTTGTAAACCTTCCCAATTTCATTGTTCATTCAGATATTTGTTACAGTATATATTTACAAAATGGAGTTATGTCCATGTCCTAGACTGTTGGAATGCCCATATTTACCCGGAGTGTATCCACAAATAGATTCAGCACATCAAAGTTTATTGAAAGTTATTTTCAAAAATCTCTTCTTACCCAATGATAATTTTAATGTCAGAAAAGTCGACCCTCTCCATAGAAAGGACCGACCATGTTGTGGATGGATGATTTTCTTTACACTAAATAATAGAATAAATATTAATGTATATAATGCTGTAAAAGATGCAATAGAACAAACGAAGCCAATTAATGCAAGTATTGCGCAACTGAATGCATATGGTCCTCAAAGCTTTTCCGTCATATATGATGTTATCTGTGATTGTAATTCGATGGATTTTTGAATTGAATTGACGCATTATTAAACAGATTAATTAAATAAGGTAACATGTTAAATAGATTAATAAAATAATATATGTTTTGGAATAAATATGTTGCATTGTATGTAATTTATTCTAACGATACGTTTCTTGTTGTGTTATACTCTATGCCCACGTTTGATGTTTGCATTAACGTTAGACATAATAACTAGAACTATTATGTTCAATGTTTATGTTTTAGGTTACGTTATATATTTCATGTTTAGTTCACCTTTTGGCTAGGTACTTGGTGAATATGTATTTTCTCAAAAGAGCATTTTGCCCTCCATTGATTTTCTTAATCTTCAACATTCAGGAAAATGATCACAATTCTTATTTTCAATAAAAATACTAAACAATCATAACAAAAATAACGATGATAAAATATACAGTATAAATCTACAAAGATCTCTTAATAATAAGTTTTTTCATCTTCATTTAAGGTGGGGACATTTTGAAGCCACTCAATTATATTCGAATAATTTAATTTATCATCTTCATCAACATGTAATTGAACAGATCTTTCAGTATCGTTGGACATTATGTTACTTGAACTATTACGTTTATATTACGTTCAATGTTTACATTTTATGTTACGTTTAATGTTCACCTTTACGTTTGATGTTACGTTTTATATACATGTTTACGTTCACAAAGACATGTTGATGATGATAAAATAAGTTTCGGATATTTGAACGGATCTATAGCAGATACCCTTAGGGGTGAACTTGAGGGCCACCCTCAAAATTGGTAAACAATATTAATGATTTTTCATAAATAAATTAGTAAAAACAACAGTAAAATTAGGAAATATAGTTATTTTTAGAGGTTCACGATTTCGTGGTATTTCAAAAATTGAATTTTTTGAATAAGTGAAAATGAGTGTTTTGAGGTAAATGTGTTAAAAATGAGTATAAACAGCACTAAATTTATAAAATATGTCTCTTTTTAGTCGTTCACAATTTGGTGGTTACTCAGAAAATTGAATTTTTCTGTTGATTTTTTAGTTTGTACGAGCAAAAATGAAAGAAAATATGGTTTTTTGATATAAATGTGTTAAAATAATGATAATAATGACTAGAATTTATAGTAAAATGTGTTGTAAAATCGATAAATATCTCTAAATTTGTGCGTTCAAAATTATATGGTCCGAAACCGGCGTTTTATAGACTACTTACGTATGGTACATACATACGTAATAATCTTTAATAAGACGTCTTCCTGCAGATGACAATGCGTATTAAAACGATTAATACATAGAATTTATTGTCTACTATCCGAATAGAATGGGAACGTTGCCGTAAAAAGAGGTTAAAACGGAATTAAACTCGATAAATAATTGAAATTATAAATTTATTAAATTCCACTACTACTGGCGCCATCTCGGATGCAACGGCTGAAACGATGGACGTCGGTTCGTCCTCCTCTAGATTCCTACAATTCCCATGTGGTGTGTTACTCCGCTAGTCGCTAGCGAACTAATACAGTCACCGCCCCCGAGATGGCGGTAAATACGTCAGAATTTATAATTTATTTATTATATTAGTTATTAGCGAAGTTTGCAAGTCCCGAACCGACGTAGACGATTAAAATTACCATCAGTTTTTTATATGGAACCCTTTAAACGCACGAGATCTTACCGTTTCTCCGTTCACTGAATAATGATACTTTCTAATGGCGTTAATATATAGCGCCTGAATATCTCACGCGTCGGCAACCCAATATACACGACCGTGATTTAAGTTGCGTAACCACGGGGACCCCAACCATCGCATGGCTATACTTATTTATAGCTGTATTTACCCGCTAATATGTAAATCAAACACGATACATACATATAATTCGAAGTCTTTATTGGGTATATATAGTATGTATACAAGGTGATAGAGCATAGATGGTCATCACCAACGGCCAGCTGATCTGCAAAACTACTCCGACGGTTAGGCTGCTCGCGTAACGGCCTTAGCCGTCTCATCAGTGACGAAAATGATCGGCACCTGGCTTAGAAATAATGGTTTAGGAGAAGTCTAAACAATTCTCTCGCTAACAAAGCTTCCAGACAGGGCCGCAGCCGCGATAGCTAGCTGAACTCCGTAAACTATGCGCGCGGTTACGCGCACCTAACGTCCGCGTTAGCAGCCGTCTTATCATTGACGAAAATGAACGGCCCATGTGTTAGAAACAGTTTAGGGTAGGTCCAAACAATCTTCTAATTAACAAAATATCCAGACAGATCGGCAGTAGCTAGCTGATCTACGTAAACTAATCAGGCGGTTAGGCGCGCCTGACGGCCGCGTTAGCCGTCTTATTATTGACGAAAATGAACGGCCCATGTGTTAGAAACAGTTTAGGGGACGTCCAAACAATTTTCTAATTAACAAAATATCCAGACAGATCGGCAATAGCTAGCTGATCTACGTAAACTAATCAGGCGGTTAGGCGCGCCTGACGGCCGCGTTAGCCGTCTTATTATTGACGAAAATGAACGGCCCATGTGTTAGAAACAGTTTAGGGGACGTCCAAACAATTTTCTAATTAACAAAATATCCAGACAGATCGGCAATAGCTAGCTGATCTACGTAAACTAATCAGGCGGTTAGGCGCGCCTGACGACCGCGTTAGCCGTCTTATTATTGACGAAAATGAACGGCCCATGTGTTAGAAACAGTTTAGGGGACGTCCAAACAATTTTCTAATTAACAAAATATCCAGACAGATCGGCAATAGCTAGCTGATCTACGTAAACTAATCAGGCGGTTAGGCGCGCCTGACGGCCGCGTTAGCCGTCTTATTATTGACGAAAATGAACGGCCCATGTGTTAGAAACAGTTTAGGGGACGTCCAAACAATTTTCTAATTAACAAAATATCCAGACAGATCGGCAATAGCTAGCTGATCTACGTAAACTAATCAGGCGGTTAGGCGCGCCTGACGGCCGCGTTAGCCGTCTTATTATTGACGAAAATGAACGGGCCATGTGTTAGAAACAGTTTAGGGGACGTCCAAACAATTTTCTAATTAACAAAAAAAAAAAAGGTTTTTTCTCGCGATATCTCCACCATTATGGGAGATAGAACCGAAATCTCTTCGGTACGACGCCGACGCTCCAAAGGACCATCAGTAACAATCTGTAACAGTTTAAAAGGAGAGTTTAAGAATTCTACAAATGCCCGACTAGTCCGCTCGTATATACCTACTACCATTCGTCTCCGTCTATTTTCATTCTACATATATACGGCCCCGTCACTACCTATTACGTAGTACGTAGTAGGAAGGCAGAGTTCAACCCTCTAAGTTATCGCAACCAACCGTCCGTCCGTCCATCCATCCATCAAGTCTGGAAGATCGGCACTACATTCGACGCCCCTGGCGGTAGCAAGCAACGCTGTAAATTCATATTCATATCTAATAGATGTGTTAACTGCTGTCTAAGCTGATTGCAAATAAGAAGGAAGCGTAAAGCTATAAGCACCCACCTTTACGTGTGAGGATGTTATCTGCAATACTACACCGTGCTAGCTGTCCGTAGGTAATGAAAAAGGCAGCAAGAAAGTTAGGGAGCATGCAGTAGCAAAATCATTACCTATGAACAACTGAAACCTACGGTAAGGTTAAGGGTTACATACGACGCTGTAATGATGCGTCAGATCGTCTGTAGTCTCCATTTCTAGCATATTCTACCTAAACGTTACATTACAACATTCATGTAAACAACTTATGTCTTGTTAAGAAATACCTAGGAAGGACGGTACTTCGAAATCAACTTATCTCTACTAAAATTGTACAGCAGGATGCAGTATTTTATTTGAACTACAGTACAGACTACTATTGTCCTCAACTACTACTACTACTATCGTATAATAAATGTAGGTACCTCTAAACATCATCATATTATCCTGCGAAACACAGTCAACAAACGGCTCAGGCAGGTTTGTGTTTGTGTTTTTTCCACAACCCACAACTTCGCATGCTATTTTCACAGGCAAGGTACGATTTTCCGTTAGCGTTTCCGGGCCTAGATGGAAGCAGGACTATCCGCCGGCCATACTGATACCTCCGGCCCCTCTAAAAATCAACAACTAATTAAGAAAATACGAATAAAAGTATACGTAAGAGATTCATTGCGTACATAACCTCAAAAGTTCGATAGCATAGCCAATATACGAACCGGGAGCAGGGAAGAGCTCTGCGCTCCGCCGGACGGACCAGGGTAGTGTCGCTTCGCTCTTCGAAAAATGGCGCGAAATTTCGTCCGGCATCGCGCCTGGTGTCCAGGTAAATTGGACGTATTAACACTTCCGGCGTGCTGTTCCGTGCCAGATAGTAGCGCAGGCACGTCCTGTCGATGATACTGGCCGGGTTACGGCGATTCTACACTGATTTAAAGCGATTTTTGCATTATAAGCGATCGGTCAAGGTCATCAGATTCGGGGACACCAGACCGTCATAAACAGCCGTAGGTGAACATACCCTCGTCCCAAAATCCGCTCGTGCTACCCCCAGCCGACGACTAGGCGTACTAATTTTATTCAAATAAAAATTCAATTTTATTTCGCTATACAACGCATACGTTTAAGAATCATAGCAGATTTTCGTGCGGAATTTGTTTAAAAGAAAATTAAATCTTCGGTTTTTCATTTGAAAACCTCAAATACTCACAATTAATGTATGTATATATTTTCTGACCTTTATTTACATAAGTAGCACTTAAGTACCTTTTAATTCCCGATTTATTTCCACTTGTAAGTCAATAAACTAAATAAATAATTAAATACCCGTTATTTATTTATTTAGTTTATTGACCTACTTAATCTTAAAGGAATACATTGTATTAGATATGTTCGTATGTACATACGTAGTATGTTTAGAATATACATTAGTAATATGTAGTCTAAAACATAAATCATACATCGTATATTGTATCTATCATTTCAAATTTAATTAAAAAAAATGTATAAAAAAAACTTTTATTTTAACGTTACTGTATATATACATAAAATATGATGTATATATTTTTAATAAAAAATATATCAAAATTTTCGACTATTCCTAATTCAATATGTAATCTTGTAAATATTAATTGATTAATATAATAAATTCTGCCGTTTTAAAATCATTTTCCTATTTAAAATATTATATTGTATTGAATGCATTTATTTCGGCATCTTATATAAAAAAAAACAAACAGTAACCGTTGAAAAAACGCTGCAAAAAAACTGCCACGTCACCCGACCGCCCAGATGCCGGCAAATAGCAACCGGCCAACTATGCAGCGTCCGTAAGCGAACATGCTATTGCGGTAATATCGCCGACTACTCAGTTGGGCCGACCCGTTCACTCCGCTAGGTGTTGGAACGCGCGCTCAATTGTTTTCCCATATACGGAAATAAATTCGCTTAGTATAAACGGTCGTCGCGTTCGCGCGGCTTCAGTTTCCAATATGAATTGCGGATATTAATCAGGTAAATTATCTAATTCATATAACTTATAAATACCCCAATTAATGTTATACGATAAACTGCGATGAAATTCCCGTTAAAACGATCTCCAATTAAAATATTTTTTCCTTTTTTTTCAGTGTAATAATTCGGAATAGAAGCCTGCGGTTTTCGCGAATAGGAGGGGATAGACGAATTATTTAGAATGTGTCTACGGTGAGTCACATCTTTTTTAATTGAATTGAATACATTTATTATTAATTAATTCAATATTATTTTTACACGCTAAATAAGATATGGACTTATATTATGAAGTATTATTTTTGTTTTAGTTGAAGCCCTGCCACCACCCCGCCTCCCTCGAAGTCGATGATGAAGACGGCATGGATTTCGGGACATGTAAGGTAGGACAGCTTATTTATTTACCTATTGTAATGAATATGTAGTCAATAATAGTATAATTTGTTTTGTTTCGTAAAATATGAAAACACACGCAGTAGAAATTATTTTACTTTTCATGTGGTACAACATTTTGTTATCAAGATAAATCAAATTGGTGAAATTTAAACATTAATTTTTAAACCAAATATAAAATAAGAATGTTGTACATAGGTATTTCAGAGAACTAAAATAGAAAACCAACAATATATACACACATTAAATTCGGAATAAATATACAATTAAATGTATATTTACGAGAAAGTAAACTGACGATTTCCATTAGCGCTTAGAACGAGTAATCACTTGTAAAGTATTCCTACTACCTATTTATTGAAGAGATATGTATATGGAATTTCTATTAATTCTTCAATGTAAATATTAATGTAAATTTTGAGAAAAATAATTAGTATGGGGACATTAGAGTATATGTACATCAGGTTGGTGCAACCAAGATCGGAGATCGAAAATTCGACAAATGTCCGGCTAGAAATTCTTCCTTTTTTTGAAATATGTATCTCGGTAATTAAGAGAGACAGTAGCGCAATCTCTTCGGTACAACACTCAGCGCGACGAGTACAATCATTTCCACCACTCGGAGTTCGAAAATTCCACACGGTAAAAAATGTGCGTAAAATATTACTACAAATGTAAAAAAGAATACTGCAAGTTGTAGTAAAATACCAGATTATTACAAGTTGTAGTATATTTTTCTAGCCATTTGTAGGTAAAAAATTGTAATAAATTGTATTACTATTTGCAAAACTAATTTATGTTTGCATTTACGTTAAATTATCGCTACTTTGTAGTAAACGTCTTAACATATGATCCAATAACTTTTTTACAAAATTGTAGTATTTATTTACGTAAAACTGTACTACTGTTTAAAACATAGTAGTAGTAAAATTTTATACAAGTTTGTAACAACAATATTTGCAAACTACAATAACTTGTAGTAAAGGTTTGCAATATAATTGTATGTAAAATACAATAACTTTTTATAATTTTATCGATTTAATACTATATTAAGTACACGTGCAAACTTTATTACTAAAGTAGTATACACATTCCTGTAAATAACTTATATTGACAAAAATGAGTGTACTTCTTTAGTACTATAGCTTGTCTGCAACTGAATTCTAAAGGAGAACCATTTTAGAATTAATAGGTAGTTACTTACGTACATAGTATGTAAGTACATGCGTCGTCGTAATCAGTAATCAGTAGGACATACCGATTAAGAATTGTAGATTGTAACAAGTGTAAATAAAATATCGAAGCGGATATAACATTTTTATTAGAACATCTGTATACACATTATATTCGAAATTTTGCAAACATTGGTATTGATTCTAATTAAATAGCATGCTTAAGCGTTACATAAAATGTTTTTTTTAACAAAGAAAAGAGGACTATGATCGTGTAATTGCTCATGTAGCACACAAACAATATCGTTAGTAAGTTCCAACTCGAAGCATTGCAAGTGCTGATTCATCCATAATTCCTTCGTCTAAACAATTACATATAATGTTGGATCATACAATTAGATTAGTTAATATTGTGCTTATATACCTTAGTGTAGTTTTCTTGTAGCAAACACTCTAAACACTGTTTTTCTAACACGATCTAACCCTACGAAAAGCTACCGGCGCCATAGTGGATTTCTGTCACTGAAATGACCGGTTAGTTGTATACGTTAAATGCGCAAAAAATTGATACAATTTGCAAATACAAGTATTAAATTTTGCGAGATAGTTTTCGATTTATGTTGCGTCAATTTTTTTCAATTCTTTGTTGGAAATAGATTTGCATTATTTTTTCTACAAAAGAATGAAAAAATTTGCTACATTATTGCGAATAAAAGGTAAATAATTTCAGCAATCGTCACTACAAAAAAATATTTGTAAAGTTGTAATAATAAGTACTTCGCGATTTTTTACCGTGCACAATTGCCTGGCTAGAAATTTTTCCTTTTTTTGAAATATCTCTGCAATTAAGCGAGCTAGGAGCGAGATCTCAACGGTACAACACTCAGCGCGACGAGTAAAATCTTTTACATCCATCGGAGATCGAAAAATCGACAAATGCCCGGCTAGAAATTTTTGTTATTTTTGTAATATCTCCGCAATTAAGGGAGATAGGAGCGAGATCTAAACGGTGCAACACTCAGCGCGACGAGTACAATTCTTTACACCCATCGGAGATCGCAAATTCGACAAATGCCCAGCTAGAAATTTTTTTTATTTTTGTAATATCTCCGCAATTAAGCGAGCTAGGAGCGCGATCTCTTCGGTACAACACTCAGCGCGTTGGAATGCCATCTTTAATCCGAAATCTCATTTACCAAAACTAAAATAGCAATGTGTACGCCATTTTTGGTTTTTGACCATGCATGAACACATTACAGAGAATACGTAGCGTAGTAATCGCATTTTTCAAAATCTTCCCCGCGGGTAAGTTACAACGGACAGAAAATCTCCTCTTAGTAAAAGACGGCGCATAATTGTTTCGGACGCCTATCTTCAAATATCTTGTTTATATACTTATACAATCACCGTACTTTTAATTAACCCTGTATAGTGCACATAGTTCCTAATAGGGCGAAGCGTGCACAGAAACGTTTTACGAAATAATTACAAATAAGTATATCCATCGTATAAGAAAATATATCGTCCCTACCTGTGAGTAAGATTTAATTAAAACAGAAAATGTTCGTCAGAATAAAATCACCAATTAAAAAAGTATAAACCGTAATTAAAGCGGAATCATATGTGTGTGTATGTACGTACATATAGAAATTTGTTTAAATAAACATTTAATTACGTCCCGTAAAACACCATTTTAAATATTATTTTCCTTCTCGTAGGTACAACTAATGTGTTTTAATGTTTTTATTGCAGCGATAAAAACGCTAGCGGTCGGGGACTATCCCTCAGTAACTTTTCAACTGCGGTACGGTATAGACGGGATAGTTCATGATAAATACGCTCGGTGGCCGTTAAATAGTGAGTTCATAGCGTAATGAGAAATTAGCGGTAATTTTTCAATTTTTTCGCGCTATCGCGCGGTGCAGTGTAGTGCCATAGCAAGACATAAAATAACAGGATTACGCCAGAAATATTGTCACCACGGTTGATCGCAAACAGCAAAAGGTAGGTGACTTTAGTTCTCAGAGCGAAACAGTAAAATATACATACGGGGTGTATAGAAAGTTCAGCATCAAATCGTTATATCTCAAACCATAAAACGCACGTCCAAAATATCGGATACAAAAGCATTTATTAATATTTGGTATGACATAATAATTATTGTGTGTAATAATGTAACGTATACTTCTGTAAATAAGAATCAATTTCATATATAGGAGATCTTTATCGTAAAACATCTTACTGAACGTATCTTAATACGTATTTACTTGAATATAGCCTAATTTAAAATGAAAGTTCGCTAATTTGTTGCCATTATAACGTATAACAAACTATATAAAATTAATTATTATTTAGTAAATAGATATACTTTAAGTACTTTGTGAATGCGTTGTTTTATAAACAGTTTATGTTTTCAATTAACCTCATGAGTTTTACACAAAGACAATTACTACATTTATTTAGTTGTTGTCTCTAATAAAGTGTAATCGGGACTTGGCACTAACTACTTGAGAAACTACATTCGTATAAATCTATCCCAGTAAATTTATTTTTAATTTGTAAAATAATGTTACTAATTAAATAATTCAGTAAGATTAGACTTGTAACCTTCAATATATTGTAGCTGTATACCGGGCGGTCCATTTATTGGGGCCTCCCTAAAAATTTGGAAGCAGTCAATTTTATGAAAAAAGTTTCAAGTAAAAGATTTACTACAAGAAGTGTCCTATCTGTCAATTATTTTTTTTTATGAAACATGGCATTTCTTTTACAAAGTCGGAGAAAGAAGGATGTAATAATTGTGAGTAGAAAAGTACTAAGACTCATGTGGCCTAAAATTAAGATTCAGCAAAATATTCAAGCGAAACAAAATACCTATGAATCGGAAATAATACATGAAAAACATAGTATTTTGATAGCATTATGTGGACAAATTACAAAATAATTAATAACATTCAGAATTAAGGATTAATTTTTAACAATAAGTCATATTTGAAATATCGGATGTAGGTAATTACGAAGGAATTACGGGTATAATTTTGTTGCTTATATTGGATATTAATACAAAGTGCGTATGAATTAGGTGTTTGGGTTATTTGTTGCCCTTTAATCCGGTAGCACCATGGCGTAAGCTAATTCATTTTGTATTTATAATCCTTTGAAACTGCGATAAATACTGTTACAACCTCGGTAACAGTTTTGGATTTTCATGAAAAATGAGGTCGAAATCTTGTTTTTTTTCGGTTTTTTCGAAATATCTCGGCAACTAAGAGAGATAGAGCCGAAATCTCTTCGGTACAAGACTCAGGACGCCGAGTACAATCTGTTCCACCCATCGGACTTTAAAAATTCGACAAATGCCCGGCTAGCAAATTTTTCGGTTTTTTCGAAATATCTCGGCAACTAAGAGATAGAGCCGAAATCTCTTCGGTACAAGACTCAGGACGTCGAGTACAATCTGTTCCACCCATCGGACTTTTAAAAATTCGACAAATGCCCGGCTAGCAAATTTTTCGGTTTTTTCGAAATATCTCGGCAACTATGAGAGATAGAGCCGAAATCTCTTCGGTACAAGACTCAGGACGCCGAGTACAATCTGTTCCACCCATCGGACTTTAAAAATTCGACAAATGCCCGGCTAGCAAATTTTTCGGTTTTTTCGAAATATCTCGGCAACTATAAGAGATAGAGCCGAAATCTCTTCGGTACAAGACTCAGGACGCCGAGTACAATCTGTTCCACCCATCGGAGTTTAAAAATTCGACAAATGCCCGGCTAGCAAATTTTTCGGTTTTTTCGAAATATCTCGGCAACTATGAGAGATAGAGCCGAAATCTCTTCGGTACAAGACTCAGGACGCCGAGTACAATCTGTTCCACCCATCGGACTTTAAAAATTCGACAAATGCCCGGCTAGCAAATTTTTCGGTTTTTTCGAAATATCTCGGCAACTATAGAGAGATAGAGCCGAAATCTCTTCGGTACAAGACTCAGGACGTCGAGTACAATCTGTTCCACCCATCGGACTTTAAAAATTCGACAAATGCCCGGCTAGCAAATTTTTCGGTTTTTTCGAAATATCTCGGCAACTATGAGAGATAGAGCCGAAATCTCTTCGGTACAAGACTCAGGACGTCGAGTACAATCTGTTCCACCCATCGGAGTTTAAAAATTCGACAAATGCCCGGCTAGCAAATTTTTCGGTTTTTTCGAAATATCTCGGCAACTATAGAGAGATAGAGCCGAAATCTCTTCGGTACAAGACTCAGGACGCCGAGTACAATCTGTTCCACCCATCGGACTTTAAAAATTCGACAAATGCCCGGCTAGCAAATTTTTCGGTTTTTTCGAAATATCTCGGCAACTATGAGAGATAGAGCCGAAATCTCTTCGGTACAAGACTCAGGACGTCGAGTACAATCTGTTCCACCCATCGGACTTTAAAAATTCGACAAATGCCCGGCTAGCAAATTTTTCGGTTTTTTCGAAATATCTCGGCAACTATGAGAGATAGAGCCGAAATCTCTTCGGTACAAGACTCAGGACGCCGAGTACAATCTGTTCCACCCATCGGACTTTAAAAATTCGACAAATGCCGGCTAGCAAATTTTTCGGTTTTTTCGAAATATCTCGGCAACTATGAGAGATAGAGCCGAAATCTCTTCGGTACAAGACTCAGGACGCCGAGTACAATCTGTTCCACCCATCGGAGTTTAAAAATTCGACAAATGCCCGGCTAGCAAATTTTTCGGTTTTTTCGAAATATCTCGGCAACTATGAGAGATAGAGCCGAAATCTCTTCGGTACAAGACTCAGGACGCCGAGTACAATCTGTTCCACCCATCGGACTTTAAAAATTCGACAAATGCCCGGCTAGCAAATTTTTCGGTTTTTTCGAAATATCTCGGCAACTATGAGAGATAGAGCCGAAATCTCTTCGGTACAAGACTCAGGACGTCGAGTACAATCTGTTCCACCCATCGGACTTTAAAAATTCGACAAATGCCCGGCTAGCAAATTTTTCGGTTTTTTCGAAATATCTCGGCAACTATGAGAGATAGAGCCGAAATCTCTTCGGTACAAGACTCAGGACGCCGTACAATCTGTTCCACCCATCGGACTTTAAAAATTCGACAAATGCCCGGCTAGCAAATTTTTCGGTTTTTTTTTTTCGAATATCTCGGCAACTATGAGAGATAGAGCCGAAATCTCTTCGGTACAAGACTCAGGACGCCGAGTACAATCTGTTCCACCCATCGGACTTTAAAAATTCGACAAATGCCCGGCTAGCAAATTTTTCGGTTTTTCGAAATATCTCGGCAACTATGAGAGATAGAGCCGAAATCTCTTCGGTACAAGACTCAGGACGCCGAGTACAATCTGTTCCACCCATCGGACTTTAAAAATTCGACAAATGCCCGGCTAGCAAATTTTTCGGTTTTTTCGAAATATCTCGGCAACTATGAGAGATAGAGCCGAAATCTCTTCGGTACAAGACTCAGGACGCCGAGTACAATCTGTTCCACCCATCGGACTTTAAAAATTCGACAAATGCCCGGCTAGCAAATTTTTCGGTTTTTTCGAAATATCTCGGCAACTATAAGAGAGATAGAGCCGAAATCTCTTCGGTACAAGACTCAGGACGCCGAGTACAATCTGTTCCACCCATCGGAGTTTAAAAATTCGACAAATGCCCGGCTAGCAAATTTTTCGGTTTTTTCGAAATATCTCGGCAACTATGAGAGATAGAGCCGAAATCTCTTCGGTACAAGACTCAGGACGCCGAGTACAATCTGTTCCACCCATCGGACTTTAAAAATTCGACAAATGCCCGGCTAGCAAATTTTTCGGTTTTTTCGAAATATCTCGGCAACTATGAGAGATAGAGCCGAAATCTCTTCGGTACAAGACTCAGGACGTCGAGTACAATCTGTTCCACCCATCGGACTTTAAAAATTCGACAAATGCCCGGCTAGCAAATTTTTCGGTTTTTTCGAAATATCTCGGCAACTATGAGAGATAGAGCCGAAATCTCTTCGGTACAAGACTCAGGACGCCGAGTACAATCTGTTCCACCCATCGGACTTTAAAAATTCGACAAATGCCCGGCTAGCAAATTTTTCGGTTTTTTCGAAATATCTCGGCAACTATGAGAGATAGAGCCGAAATCTCTTCGGTACAAGACTCAGGACGCCGAGTACAATCTGTTCCACCCATCGGACTTTAAAAATTCGACAAATGCCCGGCTAGCAAATTTTTCGGTTTTTTCGAAATATCTCGGCAACTATAGAGAGATAGAGCCGAAATCTCTTCGGTACAAGACTCAGGACGCCGAGTACAATCTGTTCCACCCATCGGACTTTAAAAATTCGACAAATGCCCGGCTAGCAAATTTTTCGGTTTTTTCGAAATATCTCGGCAACTATGAGAGATAGAGCCGAAATCTCTTCGGTACAAGACTCAGGACGCCGAGTACAATCTGTTCCACCCATCGGACTTTTAAAAATTCGACAAATGCCCGGCTAGCAAATTTTTCGGTTTTTTTTTCGAAATATCTCGGCAACTAGAGATAGAGCCGAAATCTCTTCGGTACAAGACTCAGGACGCCGAGTACAATCTGTTCCACCCATCGGACTTAAAAATTCGACAAATGCCCGGCTAGCAAATTTTTCGGTTTTTTCGAAATATCTCGGCAACTATGAGAGATAGAGCCGAAATCTCTTCGGTACAAGACTCAGGACGCCGAGTACAATCTGTTCCACCCATCGGACTTTAAAAATTCGACAAATGCCCGGCTAGCAAATTTTTCGGTTTTTTCGAAATATCTCGGCAACTATGAGAGATAGAGCCGAAATCTCTTCGGTACAAGACTCAGGACGTCGAGTACAATCTGTTCCACCCATCGGACTTTAAAAATTCGACAAATGCCCGGCTAGCAAATTTTTCGGTTTTTTCGAAATATCTCGGCAACTATGAGAGATAGAGCCGAAATCTCTTCGGTACAAGACTCAGGACGCCGAGTACAATCTGTTCCACCCATCGGACTTTAAAAATTCGACAAATGCCCGGCTAGCAAATTTTTCGGTTTTTTCGAAATATCTCGGCAACTATGAGAGATAGAGCCGAAATCTCTTCGGTACAAGACTCAGGACGCCGAGTACAATCTGTTCCACCCATCGGACTTTAAAAATTCGACAAATGCCCGGCTAGCAAATTTTTCGGTTTTTTCGAAATATCTCGGCAACTATGAGAGATAGAGCCGAAATCTCTTCGGTACAAGACTCAGGACGCCGAGTACAATCTGTTCCACCCATCGGACTTTAAAAATTCGACAAATGCCCGGCTAGCAAATTTTTCGGTTTTTTCGAAATATCTCGGCAACTAAGAGAGATAGAGCCGAAATCTCTTCGGTACAAGACTCAGGACGCCGAGTACAATCTGTTCCACCCATCGGAGTTTAAAAATTCGACAAATGCCCGGCTAGCAAATTTTTCGGTTTTTTCGAAATATCTCGGCAACTATAGAGAGATAGAGCCGAAATCTCTTCGGTACAAGACTCAGGACGCCGAGTACAATCTGTTCCACCCATCGGAGTTTAAAAATTCGACAAATGCCCGGCTAGCAAATTTTTCGGTTTTTTCGAAATATCTCGGCAACTATGAGAGATAGAGCCGAAATCTCTTCGGTACAAGACTCAGGACGCCGAGTACAATCTGTTCCACCCATCGGACTTTTAAAAATTCGACAAATGCCCGGCTAGCAAATTTTTCGGTTTTTTCGAAATATCTCGGCAACTATGAGAGATAGAGCCGAAATCTCTTCGGTACAAGACTCAGGACGCCGAGTACAATCTGTTCCACCCATCGGACTTTAAAAATTCGACAAATGCCCGGCTAGCAAATTTTTCGGTTTTTTCGAAATATCTCGGCAACTATGAGAGAGATAGAGCCGAAATCTCTTCGGTACAAGACTCAGGACGCCGAGTACAATCTGTTCCACCCATCGGAGTTTAAAAATTCGACAAATGCCCGGCTAGCAAATTTTTCGGTTTTTTCGAAATATCTCGGCAACTATAAGAGATAGAGCCGAAATCTCTTCGGTACAAGACTCAGGACGCCGAGTACAATCTGTTCCACCCATCGGACTTTAAAAATTCGACAAATGCCCGGCTAGCAAATTTTTCGGTTTTTTCGAAATATCTCGGCAACTATGAGAGATAGAGCCGAAATCTCTTCGGTACAAGACTCAGGACGCCGAGTACAATCTGTTCCACCCATCGGACTTTAAAAATTCGACAAATGCCCGGCTAGCAAATTTTTCGGTTTTTTCGAAATATCTCGGCAACTATGAGAGATAGAGCCGAAATCTCTTCGGTACAAGACTCAGGACGCCGAGTACAATCTGTTCCACCCATCGGACTTTAAAAATTCGACAAATGCCCGGCTAGCAAATTTTTCGGTTTTTTCGAAATATCTCGGCAACTATGAGAGATAGAGCCGAAATCTCTTCGGTACAAGACTCAGGACGCCGAGTACAATCTGTTCCACCCATCGGACTTTAAAAATTCGACAAATGCCCGGCTAGCAAATTTTTCGGTTTTTTCGAAATATCTCGGCAACTATGAGAGATAGAGCCGAAATCTCTTCGGTACAAGACTCAGGACGTCGAGTACAATCTGTTCCACCCATCGGACTTTAAAAATTCGACAAATGCCCGGCTAGCAAATTTTTCGGTTTTTTCGAAATATCTCGGCAACTATGAGAGATAGAGCCGAAATCTCTTCGGTACAAGACTCAGGACGCCGAGTACAATCTGTTCCACCCATCGGACTTTAAAAATTCGACAAATGCCCGGCTAGCAAATTTTTCGGTTTTTTCGAAATATCTCGGCAACCAGAGATAGAGAGCCGAAATCTCTTCGGTACAAGACTCAGGACGCCGAGTACAATCTGTTCCACCCCATCGGACTTTAAAAATTCGACAAATGCCCGGCTAGCAAATTTTTCGGTTTTTTCGAAATATCTCGGCAACTATAAGAGATAGAGCCGAAATCTCTTCGGTACAAGACTCAGGACGCCGAGTACAATCTGTTCCACCCATCGGACTTTTAAAAATTCGACAAATGCCCGGCTAGCAAATTTTTCGGTTTTTTCGAAAAATATCTCGGCAACTATGAGAGATAGAGCCGAAATCTCTTCGGTACAAGACTCAGGACGCCGAGTACAATCTGTTCCACCCATCGGACTTTAAAAATTCGACAAATGCCCGGCTAGCAAATTTTTCGGTTTTTTCGAAATATCTCGGCAACTATGAGAGATAGAGCCGAAATCTCTTCGGTACAAGACTCAGGACGCCGAGTACAATCTGTTCCACCCATCGGAGTTTAAAAATTCGACAAATGCCCGGCTAGCAAATTTTTCGGTTTTTTCGAAATATCTCGGCAACTATGAGAGATAGAGCCGAAATCTCTTCGGTACAAGACTCAGGACGCCGAGTACAATCTGTTCCACCCATCGGACTTTAAAAAATTCGACAAATGCCCGGCTAGCAAATTTTTCGGTTTTTTCGAAATATCTCGGCAACTATGAGAGATAGAGCCGAAATCTCTTCGGTACAAGACTCAGGACGCCGAGTACAATCTGTTCCACCCATCGGACTTTAAAAATTCGACAAATGCCCGGCTAGCAAATTTTTCGGTTTTTTCGAAATATCTCGGCAACTATGAGAGATAGAGCCGAAATCTCTTCGGTACAAGACTCAGGACGCCGAGTACAATCTGTTCCACCCATCGGACTTTAAAAATTCGACAAATGCCCGGCTAGCAAATTTTTCGGTTTTTTCGAAATATCTCGGCAACTATGAGAGATAGAGCCGAAATCTCTTCGGTACAAGACTCAGGACGCCGAGTACAATCTGTTCCACCCATCGGACTTTAAAAATTCGACAAATGCCCGGCTAGCAAATTTTGTTTTTTCGAAATATCTCGGCAACTATGAGAGATAGAGCCGAAATCTCTTCGGTACAAGACTCAGGACGCCGAGTACAATCTGTTCCACCCATCGGACTTTAAAAATTCGACAAATGCCCGGCTAGCAAATTTTTCGGTTTTTTCGAAATATCTCGGCAACTATGAGAGATAGAGCCGAAATCTCTTCGGTACAAGACTCAGGACGCCGAGTACAATCTGTTCCACCCATCGGACTTTAAAAATTCGACAAATGCCCGGCTAGCAAATTTTTCGGTTTTTTCGAAATATCTCGGCAACTATGAGAGATAGAGCCGAAATCTCTTCGGTACAAGACTCAGGACGCCGAGTACAATCTGTTCCACCCATCGGAGTTTAAAAATTCGACAAATGCCCGGCTAGCAAATTTTTCGGTTTTTTCGAAATATCTCGGCAACTATGAGAGATAGAGCCGAAATCTCTTCGGTACAAGACTCAGGACGCCGAGTACAATCTGTTCCACCCATCGGACTTTAAAAATTCGACAAATGCCCGGCTAGCAAATTTTTCGGTTTTTTTTTTCGAAATATCTCGGCAACTATAAGAGATAGAGCCGAAATCTCTTCGGTACAAGACTCAGGACGCCGAGTACAATCTGTTCCACCCATCGGACTTTAAAAATTTCGACAAATGCCCGGCTAGCAAATTTTTCGGTTTTTTCGAAATATCTCGGCAACTATGAGAGATAGAGCCGAAATCTCTTCGGTACAAGACTCAGGACGCCGAGTACAATCTGTTCCACCCATCGGACTTTAAAAATTCGACAAATGCCCGGCTAGCAAATTTTTCGGTTTTTTCGAAATATCTCGGCAACTATGAGAGATAGAGCCGAAATCTCTTCGGTACAAGACTCAGGACGCCGAGTACAATCTGTTCCACCCATCGGACTTTAAAAATTCGACAAATGCCCGGCTAGCAAATTTTTCGGTTTTTTTCGAAATATCTCGGCAACTATGAGAGATAGAGCCGAAATCTCTTCGGTACAAGACTCAGGACGCCGAGTACAATCTGTTCCACCCATCGGACTTTAAAAATTCGACAAATGCCCGGCTAGCAAATTTTTCGGTTTTTTCGAAATATCTCGGCAACTATGAGAGATAGAGCCGAAATCTCTTCGGTACAAGACTCAGGACGCCGAGTACAATCTGTTCCACCCATCGGACTTTAAAAATTCGACAAATGCCCGGCTAGCAAATTTTTCGGTTTTTTCGAAATATCTCGGCAACTATGAGAGATAGAGAGCCGAAATCTCTTCGGTACAAGACTCAGGACGCCGAGTACAATCTGTTCCACCCATCGGACTTTAAAAATTCGACAAATGCCCGGCTAGCAAATTTTTCGGTTTTTTCGAAATATCTCGGCAACTAAGAGAGATAGAGCCGAAATCTCTTCGGTACAAGACTCAGGACGCCGAGTACAATCTGTTCCACCCATCGGACTTTAAAAATTCGACAAATGCCCGGCTAGCAAATTTTTCGGTTTTTTCGAAATATCTCGGCAACTATGAGAGATAGAGCCGAAATCTCTTCGGTACAAGACTCAGGACGCCGAGTACAATCTGTTCCACCCATCGGACTTTAAAAATTCGACAAATGCCCGGCTAGCAAATTTTTCGGTTTTTTCGAAATATCTCGGCAACTATGAGAGATAGAGCCGAAATCTCTTCGGTACAAGACTCAGGACGTCGAGTACAATCTGTTCCACCCATCGGACTTTAAAAATTCGACAAATGCCCGGCTAGCAAATTTTTCGGTTTTTTCGAAATATCTCGGCAACTATGAGAGATAGAGCCGAAATCTCTTCGGTACAAGACTCAGGACGCCGAGTACAATCTGTTCCACCCATCGGACTTTAAAAATTCGACAAATGCCCGGCTAGCAAATTTTTCGGTTTTTTCGAAATATCTCGGCAACTATAAGAGATAGAGCCGAAATCTCTTCGGTACAAGACTCAGGACGCCGAGTACAATCTGTTCCACCCATCGGACTTTAAAAATTCGACAAATGCCCGGCTAGCAAATTTTTCGGTTTTTTCGAAATATCTCGGCAACTATGAGAGATAGAGCCGAAATCTCTTCGGTACAAGACTCAGGACGCCGAGTACAATCTGTTCCACCCATCGGACTTTAAAAATTCGACAAATGCCCGGCTAGCAAATTTTTCGGTTTTTTCGAAATATCTCGGCAACTATGAGAGATAGAGCCGAAATCTCTTCGGTACAAGACTCAGGACGCCGAGTACAATCTGTTCCACCCATCGGACTTTAAAAATTCGACAAATGCCCGGCTAGCAAATTTTTCGGTTTTTTCGAAATATCTCGGCAACTATAGAGAGATAGAGCCGAAATCTCTTCGGTACAAGACTCAGGACGCCGAGTACAATCTGTTCCACCCATCGGACTTTAAAAATTCGACAAATGCCCGGCTAGCAAATTTTTCGGTTTTTTCGAAATATCTCGGCAACTATGAGAGATAGAGCCGAAATCTCTTCGGTACAAGACTCAGGACGCCGAGTACAATCTGTTCCACCCATCGGACTTTAAAAATTCGACAAATGCCCGGCTAGCAAATTTTTCGGTTTTTTCGAAATATCTCGGCAACTATGAGAGATAGAGCCGAAATCTCTTCGGTACAAGACTCAGGACGCCGAGTACAATCTGTTCCACCCATCGGACTTTAAAAATTCGACAAATGCCCGGCTAGCAAATTTTTCGGTTTTTTTTCGAAATATCTCGGCAACTATGAGAGATAGAGCCGAAAAATTCGGTACAAGACTCAGGACGCCGAGTACAATCTGTTCCACCCATCGGACTTTAAAAATTCGACAAATGCCCGGCTAGCAAATTTTTCGGTTTTTTCGAAATATCTCGGCAACTATGAGAGATAGAGCCGAAATCTCTTCGGTACAAGACTCAGGACGCCGAGTACAATCTGTTCCACCCATCGGACTTTAAAAATTCGACAAATGCCCGCCCGGCTAGCAAATTTTTCGGTTTTTTCGAAATATCTCGGCAACTATGAGAGATAGAGCCGAAATCTCTTCGGTACAAGACTCAGGACGCCGAGTACAATCTGTTCCACCCATCGGAGTTTAAAAATTCGACAAATGCCCGGCTAGCAAATTTTTCGGTTTTTTCGAAATATCTCGGCAACTATAGAGAGATAGAGCCGAAATCTCTTCGGTACAAGACTCAGGACGCCGAGTACAATCTGTTCCACCCATCGGACTTTAAAAATTCGACAAATGCCCGGCTAGCAAATTTTTCGGTTTTTTCGAAATATCTCGGCAACTATAAGAGATAGAGCCGAAATCTCTTCGGTACAAGACTCAGGACGCCGAGTACAATCTGTTCCACCCATCGGAGTTTAAAAATTCGACAAATGCCCGGCTAGCAAATTTTTCGGTTTTTTCGAAATATCTCGGCAACTATGAGAGATAGAGCCGAAATCTCTTCGGTACAAGACTCAGGACGCCGAGTACAATCTGTTCCACCCATCGGACTTTAAAAATTCGACAAATGCCCGGCTAGCAAATTTTTCGGTTTTTTCGAAATATCTCGGCAACTATGAGAGATAGAGCCGAAATCTCTTCGGTACAAGACTCAGGACGCCGAGTACAATCTGTTCCACCCATCGGACTTTAAAAATTCGACAAATGCCCGGCTAGCAAATTTTTCGGTTTTTTCGAAATATCTCGGCAACTATGAGAGATAGAGCCGAAATCTCTTCGGTACAAGACTCAGGACGCCGAGTACAATCTGTTCCACCCATCGGACTTTAAAAATTCGACAAATGCCCGGCTAGCAAATTTTTCGGTTTTTTCGAAATATCTCGGCAACTATGAGAGATAGAGCCGAAATCTCTTCGGTACAAGACTCAGGACGCCGAGTACAATCTGTTCCACCCATCGGACTTTAAAAATTCGACAAATGCCCGGCTAGCAAATTTTTCGGTTTTTTCGAAATATCTCGGCAACTATGAGAGATAGAGCCGAAATCTCTTCGGTACAAGACTCAGGACGCCGAGTACAATCTGTTCCACCCATCGGACTTTAAAAATTCGACAAATGCCCGGCTAGCAAATTTTTCGGTTTTTTCGAAATATCTCGGCAACTATGAGAGATAGAGCCGAAATCTCTTCGGTACAAGACTCAGGACGCCGAGTACAATCTGTTCCACCCATCGGACTTTAAAAATTCGACAAATGCCCGGCTAGCAAATTTTTCGGTTTTTTCGAAATATCTCGGCAACTATGAGAGATAGAGCCGAAATCTCTTCGGTACAAGACTCAGGACGCCGAGTACAATCTGTTCCACCCATCGGACTTTAAAAATTCGACAAATGCCCGGCTAGCAAATTTTTCGGTTTTTTCGAAATATCTCGGCAACTATGAGAGATAGAGCCGAAATCTCTTCGGTACAAGACTCAGGACGCCGAGTACAATCTGTTCCACCCATCGGACTTTAAAAATTCGACAAATTTTCGGCTAGCAAATTTTTCGGTTTTTTCGAAATATCTCGGCAACTATGAGAGATAGAGCCGAAATCTCTTCGGTACAAGACTCAGGACGCCGAGTACAATCTGTTCCACCCATCGGACTTTAAAAATTCGACAAATGCCCGGCTAGCAAATTTTTCGGTTTTTTTCGAAATATCTCGGCAACTATGAGAGATAGAGCCGAAATCTCTTCGGTACAAGACTCAGGACGCCGAGTACAATCTGTTCCACCCATCGGACTTTAAAAATTCGACAAATGCCCGGCTAGCAAATTTTTCGGTTTTTTCGAAATATCTCGGCAACTATGAGAGATAGAGCCGAAATCTCTTCGGTACAAGACTCAGGACGCCGAGTACAATCTGTTCCACCCATCGGACTTTAAAAATTCGACAAATGCCCGGCTAGCAAATTTTTCGGTTTTTTCGAAATATCTCGGCAACTATAAGAGATAGAGCCGAAATCTCTTCGGTACAAGACTCAGGACGCCGAGTACAATCTGTTCCACCCATCGGACTTTAAAAATTCGACAAATGCCCGGCTAGCAAATTTTTCGGTTTTTTCGAAATATCTCGGCAACTATAAGAGATAGAGCCGAAATCTCTTCGGTACAAGACTCAGGACGCCGAGTACAATCTGTTCCACCCATCGGAGTTTAAAAATTCGACAAATGCCCGGCTAGCAAATTTTTCGGTTTTTTCGAAATATCTCGGCAACTATGAGAGATAGAGCCGAAATCTCTTCGGTACAAGACTCAGGACGCCGAGTACAATCTGTTCCACCCATCGGACTTTAAAAATTCGACAAATGCCCGGCTAGCAAATTTTTCGGTTTTTTCGAAATATCTCGGCAACTATGAGAGATAGAGCCGAAATCTCTTCGGTACAAGACTCAGGACGTCGAGTACAATCTGTTCCACCCATCGGACTTTAAAAATTCGACAAATGCCCGGCTAGCAAATTTTTCGGTTTTTTCGAAATATCTCGGCAACTATGAGAGATAGAGCCGAAATCTCTTCGGTACAAGACTCAGGACGCCGAGTACAATCTGTTCCACCCATCGGACTTTAAAAATTCGACAAATGCCCGGCTAGCAAATTTTTCGGTTTTTTCGAAATATCTCGGCAACTATGAGAGATAGAGCCGAAATCTCTTCGGTACAAGACTCAGGACGCCGAGTACAATCTGTTCCACCCTTCGGACTTTAAAAATTCGACAAATGCCCGGCTAGCAAATTTTTCGGTTTTTTCGAAATATCTCGGCAACTATGAGAGATAGAGCCGAAATCTCTTCGGTACAAGACTCAGGACGCCGAGTACAATCTGTTCCACCCATCGGACTTTAAAAATTCGACAAATGCCCGGCTAGCAAATTTTTCGGTTTTTTCGAAATATCTCGGCAACTATGAGAGATAGAGCCGAAATCTCTTCGGTACAAGACTCAGGACGCCGAGTACAATCTGTTCCACCCATCGGACTTTAAAAAATCGACAAATGCCCGGCTAGCAAATTTTTCGGTTTTTTCGAAATATCTCGGCAACTATGAGAGATAGAGCCGAAATCTCTTCGGTACAAGACTCAGGACGCCGAGTACAATCTGTTCCACCCATCGGACTTTAAAAATTCGACAAATGCCCGGCTAGCAAATTTTTCGGTTTTTTCGAAATATCTCGGCAACTATGAGAGATAGAGCCGAAATCTCTTCGGTACAAGACTCAGGACGCCGAGTACAATCTGTTCCACCCATCGGACTTAAAAAAAATCGACAAATGCCCGGCTAGCAAATTTTTCGGTTTTTTCGAAATATCTCGGCAACTATGAGAGATAGAGCCGAAATCTCTTCGGTACAAGACTCAGGACGCCGAGTACAATCTGTTCCACCCATCGGACTTTAAAAATTCGACAAATGCCCGGCTAGCAAATTTTTCGGTTTTTTCGAAATATCTCGGCAACTATGAGAGATAGAGCCGAAATCTCTTCGGTACAAGACTCAGGACGCCGAGTACAATCTGTTCCACCCATCGGACTTTAAAAATTCGACAAATGCCCGGCTAGCAAATTTTTCGGTTTTTTCGAAATATCTCGGCAACTATGAGAGATAGAGCCGAAATCTCTTCGGTACAAGACTCAGGACGTCGAGTACAATCTGTTCCACCCATCGGAGTTTAAAAATTCGACAAATGCCCGGCTAGCAAATTTTTCGGTTTTTTCGAAATATCTCGGCAACTATGAGAGATAGAGCCGAAATCTCTTCGGTACAAGACTCAGGACGCCGAGTACAATCTGTTCCACCCATCGGAGTTTAAAAATTCGACAAATGCCCGGCTAGCAAATTTTTCGGTTTTTCGAAATATCTCGGCAACTATGAGAGATAGAGCCGAAATCTCTTCGGTACAAGACTCAGGACGCCGAGTACAATCTGTTCCACCCATCGGACTTTAAAAATTCGACAAATGCCCGGCTAGCAAATTTTTCGGTTTTTTTTTTATCTCGGCAACTATGAGAGATAGAGCCGAAATCTCTTCGGTACAAGACTCAGGACGTCGAGTACAATCTGTTCCACCCATCGGAGTTTAAAATTCGACAAACAATGACCAGCTCAAAACGGGTACAAAATGGTCAAGGAACTAAGTTGAAATATCTCGGCAAAAGTGGGAATGCCACACTTTAGAGGCCGAAGCTGAAGTACCACAACTAAAATAGCAATGTGTACGCCATGTGGTATTTTGACAACAATCTAAAATGCTTACGCCGACCTCAACAATTCGACAAATGGTCCTAATTTTTCGGTTTTTTGAATACATATAGACAATTAATAGTTCGCCTTTCAGGAACAGCCCAGATCACATTACAGAGAATACGAAGAGTAGTAATCGCATTTTTAGGAAAATCTTTCCCTCCGGTAACGTTAGGACAACGTGACATTAAAATCTCCTCTTAATTAAAACGGCGAATAGTTGTTTCGAACCCTACCTTCAAATATCTTGTTTATACTTATTCATATTAATCGCGTTAGGAGACCGAACACAATAATTATAATAACCGTCACCGTACTTTTAATTAACCCTGTATAGTGCACATAGTACCTAATACGCTGAGAGGGCGAAGCGTGCACAAAAACATTTTAAGAAACATAATTTATTACAAATAAGTAAGTATATCGTATCATATCGTATAAGAAATTATATCGTCTCTACCTGTTAATAAGATTTAATTAAAACAGAAAATGTTCATCAGAATAAAATTACCAATTAAAAAAGTATAAACCGTAATCAAAGCGGAATCATATGAGTGTGTACCTACATATATACCTAAATTTGTATAAATAAACATTTAATTACGCCCCGTAAAACATACCATTTTAAATATTATTTCCCTTCTCCTACAATTAATGTGTTTTTAATGTTTTTATTGCAGCGATAAAAACGTTAGCGTTCGGAGACTTTTCTTCAGTAACTTCTCAACTGCGGTACGGTATAGACGGGACAGTTCGTGATAAAGACGGTCGGTGTTCGTTAAATGTATCTAGTGAGTTGGTAGCGTAATGAGAAATTAGCGGTAATTAAAACAATACGAAAACAATTCGGGCTTATCAAATGTAACCGTTCGCGCAGTGTAAAATTACGCCAGAAATATTGTCACCGCAAGGTTAATCGCAAACAGCAAAAGGTAGGTGACTTTAGTTCTCAGAGTAGTAATAGTAAAATATAAATGTATACAGGGTGTATAGAAAGTACAGAATCAAATCCTTATATCTCAAACCATAAAACGCATGTCGAAAATATCGGATACAAAAGCATTTATTAACATTACGTATTACATAATTGTGTGTAATAATTAATAATGAAACGTAATCATAAGTAATCGAGGATCATCAGTGTCTTATATAGGAGGCCTTCACCGCAAAACCTCTTATTGAACGCTTCTTAATATGTACTATTTATTTAAATTTAGCATAATTTTAAATGAACGTTCAGTAATTTGTTTCCATATTATCGAATAACAAACTTATATTTTTAATACCTAGTAAGTAGATACTTTGAGCAGGTATGTACTTTGGGAATGCGTTTGTTTTATAAATAGTTTTCGTTTTCAAAGATCCTAATGGATCTTATCTACAGTGTGTTTCAATTTTCATGGGGACACCTAAATAACTTTTTTAATTTGAAATCAATCAATATAAAATTTTTATCAGTTTCATTAATTATTTCCAATTTAGATTAAGCGTGTCTTACTTATTCCTTTGATATAAGGTTTCATCGAGTTATAGATACCGAATATTTCAGAAGTTATAGTCAATTTTGTCTGAAAATCATTGCGCGTTTACCGTCCTGTGTATTCCACATAAACCATTAGCTTAAAATTATTTTCTCACTCGAAAAACTTATTTATATGGTCGCAGCAGTTTTATAGAAACGTAAGATTTTGTCAATATTGCAAGAACTGTGTACAGGGTGATTCAAAACACAAATGCAATATTCTCCCATTTTATTTAAAGGAATTACCCTGTATTTTGTATTAAGAAAGCAAAGGACATTATATGTAGTTTTATTGTTATTAACCACTCCCTATATCTAAAATCGATAATATGTGAGATATTTAAAATTTTTTTTGCGCTGCTTTTGCAAAATAATTGCAATATGTCAAATTATCAATTCCTTTACTCCATCAATGGTTAATGCAATTAGCATACTCTCTGCTGTTGACGTAGCTATAGTTTCATATCTAACTTGCCTCTCCGGTGAATTAGGAAATTTCCTCTCCTTATCACATACTCAGAAAAAGAATTTACATATTTCAAATCTTGGTTATCCGGCGATATCTCGGCGATTATAAGAGATAACTCTTCGGTACAACGTTCAGGACGTTGAGTACAATCTTTTCCACCCCTCGGTGATCCAAAATTCGACATGTCCAACAAATCTACAATTACGAAAAATCCCCCCTCCCACCCCTTCGCTCCCCCTCCCTCCCCCTCCCCTCCTCCCTCCCCTCCCCTCCCCCTCCCCCTCCACTCTGTTCCCCTCCCCTCCCCCCACCCTCCCCTCCCCCCTGGATTTTTGCTTTGGATTGGATGCAATTGGATACAAATATAGGTACTCTCGCGATATGCTGGCTATTAGGATAGACAGGATTGAATTGGGCAACTAAGAGAGGTGGGATCGAGAATTTTACGGTATAACACTTAGGACACTCCCTCCCTCCAATCTCGCCTCCCATAACCTCATCCTCTACTTGCTTTCCCTCCTTGATAGAAGAAAAACTCCCCAAAAGTTCTACTGACAAATATAGGATTTTCGCTAAAAATCAGGTACAAATTTTTAAATGGGTATTTCGCTATATCCTGGTCATTAGGACAGATAAGAGCGAAATGTTTTCGGCCCTTTCCCCCCCTCCAAAGTTATGTCAAATCTGATGACAAATTAGAGTTATATCGTAGTTATAACATCGACATCCGTTCTGCAGCTCTCCTCACCATTACATTCACTCCCCCGAAGAGTTAACGAAATAACGATTGCGGGAAACTAAGGGGAAAAATAGAAAAGAATTGAAAATTGAGGAATAAATGCCGAAATCGTGATGCGGTCATCACAGAGTATTTGATAATATTGATTTACGTTGTATAGGGACGATGATGCCGACAGAGGAGATCGAGGCGAGGTTAGGTAATAGGATGTAAGGGAGAAGTTCGGAGGACACGTAGCAGCGATATTAAGAGGAACAGGTGGGCAGGAAACCTAGGGGACGAATACCAACGTCACGTCGGGGTAGTAAGTGCCGCGCGAGGAGGGGTTGGTAAAATTAAAAAGAATTAAGGGGGTGGGTCCCTGTGGATAGGAAATAGGGGGTGGTCCGGGTCCCTGTGGATAGGGGGTGGTCCGGGTCCCTGTGGATAGGGGGTGGTCCGGGTCCCTGTGGATAGGGGGTGGTCCGGGTCCCAAATGGATAGGGGGTGGTCCGGGTCCCTGTGGATAGGGGGTGGTCCGGGTCCCTGTGGATAGGGGGGGTCCCTGTGGTCCGGGTCCCTGTGGATAGGGGGTGGTCCGGGTCCCTGTGGATAGGGGGTGGTCCGGGTCCCTGTGGATAGGGGGGTGGTCCGGGTCCCTGTGGATAGGGGGGTGGTCCGGGTCCCTGTGGATAGGGGGTGGTCCGGGTCCCTGTGGATATAAGGTCCCTGTGGATAGGGGGGTGGTCCGGGTCCCTGTGGATAGGGGGTGGTCCGGGTCCCTGTGGATAGGGGGGGGTCCCCCTGTGGATAGGGGGGGTGGTCCGGGTCCCTGTGGATCGGGGGTGGTCCGGGTCCCTGTGGATAGGGGGTGGTCCGGGTCCCTGTGGATAGGGGGGTGGTCCGGGTCCCTGTGGATAGGGGGGTGGTCCGGGTCCCTGTGGATAGGGGGGGGTGGTCCGGGTCCCTGTGGATAGGGGGGGTGGTCCGGGTCCCTGTGGATAGGGGGGTGGTCCGGGTCCCTGTGGATAGGGGGTGGTCCGGGTCCCTGTGGATACGGGGGTGGTCCGGGTCCCTGTGGATCAACGGGTCCCTGTGGATAGGGGGGTGGTCCGGGTCCCTGTGGATAGGGGGTGGTCCGGGTCCCTGTGGATAGGGGGTGGTCCGGGTCCCTGTGGATAAAATTGGTCAAATCCCTGTGGATAGGGGGTGGTCCGGGTCCCTGTGGATAGGGGGGTGGTCCGGGTCCCTGTGGATAGGGGGGGTGGTCCGGGTCCCTGTGGATCAGGGGTGGTCCGGGTCCCTGTGGATAGGGGGTGGTCCGGTCCCTGTGGATAGGGGGGTGGTCCGGGTCCCTGTGGATAGGGGGATGGTCCCTGTGGAAATCCCTGTCCCTGGATAGGGGGTGGTCCGGGTCCCTGTGGATAGGGGGGTGGCAGGTATCGCGGCGGCGGGGGATGGTACACTTCCGAGGGGATCGGGGGTCGGTACTGAATTTCGTCGATATTTCTCATTAACCCCCACTCAGAGTCGAGTGCTTTTAATAGAGTGTCTTTTATTAAATTAGGATACGTTTATAAAGAACTATGATGTTGTAAAAATTCCCAACTTTACTATTTTACGAAATATACCTCCCTCAATCTTGTATTCTTATATACTGGCTAAAATCAATAATCAAAAAAAGCGGTAGATGAGGTGCCAAATCGGTAGGGTTGGCTACCCTGTTGAATACAATCTTTTCCATGCCTCAGAGATCAAAAATTCGACATGTAGAACAAATCTACTATTACTAGAATTCTTGCCCCCTCCTTACCCCCCCCTCCTCTGTCTGTCGTCTCTCTATCCTTCGTGGTGGTCCTAGTCTTACAAGATTGGAAGGAAAAAAAAATTATATGGAAACAAAAATTTAAAAAAAAATGAAAAAAAAATGAATATTAAAAATATTAGGACTGTAAGCACCCCCCCCCTCCCTCCCCCTCCTCCTCCCCCTCCTCTCCTCTGTCTGTCGTCTCTCTGTCCTTCGTGGTGGTCCTAGTCTTTCAAAATTGGAAGGAAAAAAAAATTATATGGAAACAAAAATTTAAAAAAAATTGAAAAAAAAATGAATATTAAAAATATTAGGACCGTAAGCACCCCCCCCCTCCCCCCTCCCCCTTCCCCTCCTCTCCTCTGTCTGTCGTCTCTCTGTCCTTCGTGGTGGTCCTAGTCTTTCAAAATTGGAAGGAAAAAAAATTATATGGAAACAAAAATTGAAAAAAAATTGAAAAAAAAATGAATATTAAAAATATTAGGACCGTAAGCACCCCCCCTCCCCTCCCCCCCCTCCCCCTCCCTCCCCCTCCTCTCCTCTGTCTGTCGTCTCTCTATTTTTCGTGGTGGTCCTAGTCTTTCAAGTTTGGAAGGAAAAAAAATTATATGGAAACAAAAATTGAAAAAAAATTGAAAAAAAATGAATATTAAAAATATTAGGACCGTAAGCACCCCCCTCCCCTCCCCCCTCCCCTCCCCCTCCCCCCCTCCTCCTCTGTCTGTCGTCTCTCTGTCCTTCGTGGTGGTCCTAGTCTTTCAAGATTGGAAGGAAAAAAAATTATATGGAAACAAAAATTTAAAAAAAATTGAAAAAAAATGAATATTAAAAAAATTAGGACTGTAAGCACCCCCCCCCCCCCCCCCCCCCCCTTCCCCCCTCCCCTCCTCTCCTCTGTCTGTCTCTCTCTGTCTTCGTGGTGGTCCTAGTCTTTCAAAATTGGAAGGAAAAAAAAAATTATATGGAAACAAAAATTGAAAAAAAATTGAAAAAAAAATGAATATTAAAAATATTAGGACTGTAAGCACCCCCCCCCTCCCCCCCCCCCCCCCCTCTCCCCCCCTCCTCTCCTCTGTCTGTCGTCTCTCTGTCCTTCGTGGTGGTCCTAGTCTTTCAAAATTGGAAGGAAAAAAAATTATATGGAAACAAAAATTTAAAAAAAATTGAAAAAAAATGAATATTAAAAATATTAGGACTGTAAGCACCCCCCCCCCCCCTCCCCCTCCTCCCCTCTCCTCCTGTCTGTCGTCTCTCTGTCCTTCGTGGTGGTCCTAGTCTTTCAAGATTGGAAGGAAAAAAAAAATTATATGGAGACAAAAATTTAAAAAAAATTGAAAAAAAATGAATATTAAAAAAATTAGGACTGTTAGCACCCCCCCCTCCCCCCCCCCCTCCCCCTCCTCTCCTCTGTCTGTCGTCCTCTGTCTTCGTGGTGGTCCTAGTCTTTCAAAATTGGAAGGAAAAAAAAATTATATGGAAACAAAAATTTAAAAAAAATTGAAAAAAAAATGAATATTAAAAATATTAGGACTGTAAGCACCCCCCTCCCCCCCCCCCCCCTCCCCCTCCTCTCCTCTGTCTGTCGTCTCTCTGTCCTTCGTGGTGGTCCTAGTCTTTCAAAATTGGAAGGAAAAAAAAATTATATGGAAACAAAAATTTAAAAAAAAAATGAAAAAAAAAATGAATATTAAAAATATTAGGACTGTAAGCACCCCCTCCCCCCCCCCTCCCCCCCCTCCTCTGTCAGTCGTCTCTCTGTCCTTCGTGGTGGTCCTAGTCTTTCAAAATTGGAAGGATAAAAAAATTATATGGGAGACAATAATTTAAAAAAAATGAAAAAGAATGAATATAAAAAAAATTAGGACTGTTAGCACCCCCCCCTCCCCCCCTCCCCTCTCTCCCCTCCTCTCCTCTCTGTCCTCGTGGTGGTCCTAGTCTTTCAAAATTGGAAGGAAAAAAAAATTATATGGAAACAAAAATTTAAAAAAAATTGAAAAAAAAATGAATATTAAAAAAATTAGGACTGTAAGCACCCCCCCCCCCCCCCCCCCCCCCCCCCCCCCCCCTCTCCTCTGTCTGTCGTCTCTCTGTCCTTCGTGGTGGTCCTAGTCTTTCAAGATTGGAAGGAAAAAAAATTATATGGAAACAAAAATTTAAAAAAAATTGAAAAAAAAATGAATATTAAAAATTTTAGGACTGTAAGCCCCCCTCCCCTCCCCCCTCCCTCCCCCCCTCCTCTCCTCTGTCTGTCGTCTCTCTGTCCTTCGTGGTGGTCCTAGTCTTTCAAAATTGGAAGGATAAAAAAATTATATGGAAACAAAAATTTAAAAAAAATGAAAAAAAAATGAATATTAAAAAAATTAGGACTGTTAGCACCCCTCCCTCCACATCCCCCCTCCCCCTCCTCCCTCTGTCTGTCGTCTCTCTGTCCTTCGTGGTGGTCCTAGTCTTTCAAAATTGGAAGGAAAAAAAAATTATATGGAAACAAAAATTTAAAAAAAATTGAAAAAAAAATGAATATTAAAAAAATTAGGACTGTTAGCACCCCCCCTCCTCCTCCCCACCCCCCCCCCTCCCCCCTCCCCCCCCTCTCCCTCTGTCTGTCGTCTCTCTGTCCTTCGTGGTGGTCCTAGTCTTTCAAAATTGGAAGGATAAAAAAATTATATGGAAACAAAATTTTAAAAAAATGAAAAAAAAAATGAATATAAAAAAAATTAGGACTGTTAGAATCTCCCCCCCCTCCCCCTCCCCCCTCTCCTCTGTCTGTCGTCTCTCTGTCCTTCGTGGTGGTCCTAGTCTTTCAAAATTGGAAGGATAAAAAAATTATATGGGAGACAATAATTTAAAAAAAATGAAAAAGAATGAATATAAAAAAAATTAGGACTGTTAGAATCTCCCCCCCCCCTCCTCTCCTCCTCTGTCTGTCGTCTCTCTGTCTATCGCGCTTGTCCTAGTCTTTCAACATTGGAAGGAAAAAAAAATTATATGGCGAAAAACATTAAACAAAAAATGAAGAATGAAAATTAAAAAAAATTGGACTGTTAGAAACTCCAATCTAGGTCGTTAAATATTGTATTATTAGTTTGAATAATAATTGTATGTTGTAAATAATATCATGATTATTTATTTCGTGTTGGTATTCAGCAGCGCCATCTCGTAGTAGCGAGAGACAGCAGTGCCATCCGCCGTCGTCGTCGTCTTCGGCTAGCGGTCTTCCTTATATTTGCTTCCGATACTGGCCGGTAGATGGCGGTACAAATGCTAGTAATTTTTATGTAAAATACTAAGATAATTGTATGTATGTATGTATATTTATAAATATACCGTACTTGGATTTGATTGTTTGAAGTGAAATAAAAATTTTGTTCTTGCTCATGTTGTTGTTGTTGTTGTTGTTATTGTTGCTGTATAGTATAGTACCTGATGTATGTATAGAAGTAGAGGTATATAGATCATTAAAATCATATGATATGATAAAGAAAGACATTACAACAGCCTTTAGAAGTTGGTACATGTAGTAAGAAGGATGTATGTATGTTACATACATCCTTCTTACTACTACTGTACATACACACAGTGTATGTTCAGTTTGTCTGTCTATGTACATATGTACCATCTTTGGCAATTTAAATGCAAGTTTTTTATCGGGGAATGTTGATTTTGTAAATAGATGGCTTCGCTTTAAAGTAGTAGTAGTATGTAGTTAGTTCATCAAAGCAGTAGGTACTCTCTTTTAGAGACACATTAAATTCGCTTCAATGTATAGCCTTATTATTAATATACTATTATATTGAGTAAATGATGGAAATTTCTCGCTGATAAATTCGCATTTAATTTGCCAAAGATGATGGTACCTACCTGCTACGTGTGCCGATATTATTGTTGTCTCCGACACATACATAATATTATGTAATGTTAAATCTTCCTTTTTCACTCCGACGACATACAAATACGCACACGACGCGCATATGCATTGGTACAATAATACATACTCTAAGTAATTAAAAAAAAATCATTACTACTTTTTTATTAGACCGCATCAACAACCGCGCCCGTAATTTATTACATCACATGGATAATAATTGTGGTTATTAATTTTTGTTTCGCTAAATTCGGCAAAAAGGTTCTAAAATTGCGAAAAAAAAAATATATTTGTTTTTGCTACAAATTTTGAGATTTGAAAACGTACGTATAAAACGTAGATTTCATAAACGCATCAACAATTTTATAACACGACGACGACGACGACGACGACGACATGTAGTTAGGTAGGTATGTATGTATTGTAATGGTATGTATGTACATTACATTAAAAATAGAATTAGGTCTATGTTGGAAAATATCAGACGTGCAAATTGGGTTGCCTAATGTTTAAAAAAATTATAGTAGATTTAAATTTAATGAAATTTAAATGAAAAATAAGATTTATTATGTTTAGTTTAGTTAAGGAAATAATTATGTTTGTAAAATTGTAAACACAAAAACACAAAATACCCACAACAATTATTCCACCGAACGTCTCGTTGACAGTTGCAAAAGGTTATATAAATATGTGAATGAATCGATAAAACTTGTTCAAAAATATGTTTTTCCAAACCAAGGGTGAAATCAAGTTCTTCTTATTTATAAATAAATTCCTTTATTTAAAATTTATTTCATCTTAGTGATTTTCTTAATATAAATAAGTTGCTAAAACGTCCAATTCGAATGTTTGTTACCATGAAAATAGAAAAACAGAAAAAAAAGGCAGTATGATTTTATGTCTCGAAGAGAACTTGTCGATTTTTGACCCAAAGTAAAAACAACCTGAAATAACAACAATTTAACATTAAATATTCAAAATTTATATTGACTAGGTAACTGTCAAAATTCCATTATCTATCTATTCCGTACTGATTCATCCCAATTTTGCAGAATTTTACATCCTTCAATACGAGAAATCCTACCAGCTTGGTATCAAAGGACATTACTATCCTCAGGTATCCAGAGATAGACCTAAACCCTTCATTCCTTCTACTAGAATCCATAGCAAGAAAACCCTGAAACCGAACGTCATCTTCGGAAAGATTTGAGATATGTATTTTTAGTTTAATAATTTCTTTTTCCTCATTCTAATAAGTGTCTCGGTAAAACCCATATTGATCCCAGTTACAACCCAAACTAAAAAAAAAAAATCATAATTCAAATAAGAATATTATACTAGTAGACAAAAAGAAAACAAACCACTTATTTACTCAACATTTTGAACAATAGGTACTTACCCTAGATCATAACCAATTTAATATTAAGTTTCACTTAATAATAGTTCATTAATAGTATTAATTAGTTTAGAATACTTTTTTTTACGTGTTAAAACCTTGATTGCAAAACATTTCATTATCTATAACTTCCATGTTTTTTTGTATTCAACCAATTGTATACAGTAGGTATTCTTTATTATCTACATAACAAAATAAAGATTGTTGGCGCTACATTTAATTTTTTTTTAATTATATTTCGAACCCTTCAACGCCCGAGATTAGAGTCATGTTCTCATAATAAATTAACAAATCCTTTTTCACAGAGAAGGAAAACATTACAGTATAATATTATTGTTGATGTTAGATTTTAGATGTCGACGTGTTATTAAAAACAACAATACGTTTTACGCAACGACCACATACATACATATTTGTAGTAGTAGGTATAGTATGTTGTGTAGTAGGTACACGCATCAGTCTGTTCCAAAATTAATGTCGCGCTCCGAAGACTAAACAAACCCATAGGTAAATTATGTATGTATGTATGTATGTATGTATGTATGTATGTATGTATGTATGTATGTATGTATGTATGTTTCCCATACGATTTTTCGTTAGTGAATACTAATATAGGTATATTGTAGGTAGGTCTTAGTGTAGATATGTACAACCTATAAATGCGGGCGGCGGTGCAAACCGCAAATATCGCTTAAACTTCATGCACCCCATTTGCGTTAGCAGTTATAACGGCATAGGGGGTGACATTAATTTTGGAATAGACTGTACATACGTATGTACGTAATTATACATATACTATTACGTAAAAAATACGTTAAAAATACATCAACTGCGTATATTATCGTATAATATACAATAAAAACGATATATATGTAGGTATAGATACTACTACTACTACTACGTCGGTCGTCGAACGACCAAACGCGCATAATAGGCAGCAGTAGTGGTAGATACTACAGCTCGAACGATAATAAATTAGCGAAGACTTTACGCAAGCGTTGTTGCATAGCGTAAAATTGCGTTTCGATAAAATTCTCCAGAAATACTTTCAAAGCCATCGATACGTGCGCCTCCGTCACCTGATGCTCCTCCAGATGGACCTTCGCGCAAGCCTCGGCCAAGCGGATGAGCGTCTCTACCGTCCTCGCGCTTACTTTATGGGTTAGATGATTGTGATGCGCCGACGTCGTTTCCTCCCTCAACTTTGCGTATACGGACGGGATCGTGTCCGGGTCGATGTTGTCCATTCTAGGTTCGAGGCGTTTGGCATGCGCGATGTATAACTCGAATAATTCTCGCGGTATCAAGTCTTCTTCGGCGTCGTCGTCGTCGTCGTTTCCGATAATTCGACGCCGGGTGTCCTCTAATATGATTCCGCACGACCGCTTGAGCTACTTCGGTATCATCCTTTAACGTGCTATACATGACGCATACGACGTCGAAACGCGATAACAGCGGCGACTTGAGTTTTACGTTGTACGTTAAGGGCTTCTCGCGATCGTAGAAATTATGTACGGGTACGCAGGCCGCCATTACGGTGCATCGCGAATCCAGCTTAGTCACGAAACCGCATTTCGCGATCGAGATGGTCTGCTGCTCCATGGCTTCGTGGATGGAACCGGCATCGTTATTTTTTATCTGTTGATGATGATGATGATGATGATGATTATGATAATTAAGAATAAGACAGACAGCAGACTTACCAGATGGATATCGTCTATTATACATAGACCGTTATCGGCTATCGCTAGAGCGCCGCTGTCTAGGGACCAGTGTTTCTGCCCTTGCGCGCGACGTACGGACGCCGTTAAGCCGACACCGCTGCTTCCTTGACCCGTCGTGTACACCGCCAAGGGGGAAACTCGCTGCGCCGCTTTTAATAGCTGCGTTTTACCGACCGCGATGTCTCCGCATAACAGTAAATGCGCGTCGCCTCTAATACGCAGGGTGCCTTACGACACAAAAAGAAAAAAAAATAAATAAAATAAAAATAAATTGGTTGGTTTACTATATCTATGTTGTATATGTACATATGTATGTATGTATGTATGTATGTATGTATGTATGTATGTATGTATGTATGTATGTATGTAAAAATAATCGAGTCAAAGCATTATACGTTATGCAACTTATTATACATACTACCCTAACATCAAGAATAATAATTAATGTTTAGTGTCAATTGTGAAATACATCAAATATTATTATTATTATTTTCCCTATTGTGCCATTATCTAAGTTACAACACAGTTTCACAAATGTATTCCAAGCAGGAAAAAATGTAAATGTGCTTATGGTATCAAAACCATCAAAGAAGTAGTCTACAAATGATGAGCGACTTATTTTCTTTAGAATTTCCCCGTATAGACCAATACCTACACGTTCGACAATTTTAAGAGTATATAATAGATTTAAAACAGAAGTATATGTGTCGCTGCTGACCATAATAAAAAAATGAATAGAACGAAAACAGTGTTAACGAGCGAAATGAAATTTAACATTTTGGTTTTCGTAGAAGAGAATCCTTCTAAATCGTTAAATTTTATCCCGCCAGAGTTTACTATATGTATATCACCCTCGAGTGTGCGCAATGTAGTTAAAATTGAAAAATTTCGGTGTTACAAATTGCAAAGCTAATTGCAATAGCTATTTGTAAACCGCTTTGACAAAACCTCTCGAACTGAGTTTTGCGAAGATATGTTTGATTTACTAAACCAAAATGAAGATTTGTTATTAACAACACAGGAATTGAAAACCAGGATTACACAGAAGAATGCAATAGTCTCAGAATATGTATCTATCACCAAATAAAATAACCAATTCTATACGAAATTTTTATTATCGTTTAGGTTATTGTTTAGAACAAGAGTGGGGGTCATTTTGAAAAATACTTATAATAAAAACATTTAAATATTTAATTCCTTATGTATATTATTAATAAATGACCTATTCTTTGTCTGCTTTTAGAGTTTAAACACATTTGCATTTTTCCCTTAGAACACAATACAGTAGAGTATTATTAAAAATGTACTGCAAATTATTTTGAAACGCGAAAGAATATTTGAGGTATTTCGAGTATGAATAATAATGGGTTGCCTATCGTATAATGCTTTGACTCAATTATTTTAAAATGCAACATAGGGATATGTTGCATAGTAAAATAATAGCACTGTATGTATGTATGTATGTATGTATGTATGTATGTATTATTATTGGTTGCGTATACATAATATTATAGTTATTAGAAAATAATATTATAAAAATATCTGATGACAAAAATAAACAACAACAAAAAATTATTCTACCTTTCTTTTTAGCTACGCCCGAAACTAAGCACAATACCATCGCCCTCTTTACCCGATCGAATCCTCTGATGGACGGCGCTATCGACGCGACGAGTCTTGCGAAGATACGGCCGTCATCCTTGAGCCGTCGTATCAGGTCTAAATAATCGCTACCTGCTGCTGCCGATGGGGCTATTAGTAACGCTAGTCGCCCCCCCACTCGTTCGTAACTCTCGACGTTGTTAATGACGAACGCCGTATCGTAATAAGGGCACATATCGCCGTCGACCAGTTCGTTTACCCTAGCAAGGAAACCGGTGAAGGACATGGTCCGGCCGACGAGCTGATTCCCCCCCGTACGTACCAGGTCGTCTCCTAGGAGTATTCCGCGTATCGTTCGCGGGACGGCTTTCCTCTTGGTATTCGACGACGCGTCTTGCAGCGTAAGCTCTCCGTACTCTACTAATACGACGTGGTCGTCGTCGTCGTCGTCGTGCTTCTTCTTTGTTTTCCGTAATAGTAGCAGCAGACGTCCGCATTTCGGGCACCCGGTCGCGATCGGTCTGGCGTAGTACACGTACGGCCCCACGTTAATCCGGCACCTTTGACATCTCAACGTCACCTTCGTAACGAACTCGGGACCTCCTTCTCCGATGGATATTCTCGTTACCGTACAGATCACTCTGGCGAGACAGTTGGTACGTACGACCCTTATTAGGTTGTCTACGCTCTCCGCGAGCGGCAACTCCGTAATACGCACGGAGTAATCCTTCGCCATCGTCGTCCGATACGTCATCGTCGTCGTCGTCGTCGTCGTCGTCGCTTGGTGCAGGGCTTTCGCGAATATCCGTAGGACTTGCTGCGCGGCGCCGTCGATCAACAACGTCGCGATATCCGCTTCTTCGTCGGCCAATTTGACGTAACTGATGACGATGCTGGACTGATGATGATAATGTATCATAAACAAAGACAAAAAAAAAATATTATATCAGTTTTGGGTGTATTATTTAAAATTGTTGTTGTTGTTGTTGTTGTTGCTGTTGTTGTGATTGTTGTTGTTGTACAACGTACCACCTACGTGTAGATTGTGTGTATAATAATAATAGCAGCAGCAAATAAGAGATAGATTTATTTCCATGCCGACGCGATGCTGGCGTGTATTAACAATAATTATAATAATAAGAGAATAAACAAAGTACCTTATTTTCCGCGCACATATCTTGTATGCACGCTCGGTGGTGCGTTATCATATAATTAACCATTCGATTTTGGATATCCGTCGCCGGCCCGATCATATTCGCCCACTCGGCCTTCGAAAAATCCCTCGGATGCGCTATATATCTTGTCGATTGCTGCTGCTGCTGCTGCTGCTGCTGATGATGCTCTTCCATCATCATCGATTGTTCGGATGTAGGCGATGATGATGATGATGACGACGACGACGACGATGAGCCGGCAGCAGTAGCCCACCAGGTCGAAGATGAGGTCGACGGTGATTCGTCGTACATCGAAGTCGACGGTGATTCGGACATTTTTGTAACGCAGGTAATAAGTACTACGATATAATAAATACCACAGTAAATAATAATAATCGTAAACGCTTCTGTAGGTATTTACGCAAAAAAAAAAAATATATATATATATACAGGGTGTAGCTTGTCCAAAAATTTCAAAAAAAGTCTCTATCGACTTACCTGCTACCTACTTCTAAGATGCGCACCATTTTCGAGATACGGGGTGTTTAATTAAAAAAAAAAAACCATTGCTGGATATATGTATGTATGTACAATGTACAGTGTGACCAGTGAAGTCCGCATCATATGGGATTTTTCTTTATTAATAGATTTATTCTAAATTTGAGTTTGGCATCAATTTCTGCTTCGATCAAGATGAAAATTAACAAAAAAAAATAATAGTCACGTGATTCGCATTATCTGTGAAATTCTATTTTTTTTCAGAAAAAAATCAAAAGTGGGGTTATTTCTCAAAATATCGAAAAAAGTTATTAGAAAAAGTTTTTCTAAATCCAATTTTTAGCCCATACGCAAAATTTCAGTTGTGTAAGATAATTTACATTTTTTGCTAAATTTTTGTAAATCGCACCACTGTTGCGAAATAAGACTCAACGCAACCTACATAAATCTTCTTAGTTTTAACAATGCTTTATTCCAGACACATTTTCTTTAACGCAGCACCATATTCAATGTGCGTTTTTCTACGAAATGTAAATAGGGCTATTAAAATTTGGCCACATGTGATGCAAGGTTTATTTGTTTTTGACCCTGTATAAGGAAGGTAACCTCATAAATAAAAAAATATTTTTGAAAATGTAGTTTGTGTCGAAAAGTAATACACAATAATATTAATACAGACAAGTACCTACCAGCGCGTCACAAGTAAAGCCTACGTTGAGTCATATTTCGCAACAGTGGTGCAATTGGCAAAAAATCTAAATTATCTTATGCAACTGAAATTTTGCATACGGGCTAAAAATTGCATTTAGAAAAACTTTTTCTAACTTTTGAATTTTTTTTGGAAAAAAATTTGAATTTCACAGATAATGCGAATCACGTGACTTATTTTTTTGGTTAATTTTCATCTTGATCGAAGCAGAAATCGATGCCAAACTCAAATTTAGATTAAATCTATTAATAAAGAAAAATCCCATATGATGCGGACTTCACTGGTCACACTGTATATCCACAACTAAACAAAAAAAAAACACAGCTTCTGTTACGATTTTCTAGTTATTATAATAACGCTATAATAAGCTAAGTTGCGTGCGAGATAAATAAAATGAAATTTTAAGTCGTACGACCTATAATAATTATTGCGGTGGTGAAGATTCCGATGAGCGGAAGGGGTCGTAGCGGTAGTATGTATGTTGTTATTCTCCCCAACTTCTACGCCGCCGGAAAAAGTACCTACTGTGTTTAGAGTCGTTAATAATTAGGAATAAAAATTTTCCCGCACACAACTTTGTTTATTATAGGTATACATACATATATACCTACGTACAACAATAATAATAATAATAAATGTTACAAAACTTGTATGTTTTTTGGCTTTACGATAAACCCCCGGTTCCGGAGATTTTTCCTAAAGACGAATTTTCTTTAATTAAACTTCAACACCCCCACGTTTCTCGAAAATGGTGCATTTTAGAGGTGTAGAGTTGATAGAAATTTTTTTTTTGATATTTGGACAAATTTTACGACACCCTATATGTAGTAGTATATGATGACAAAAAGTCACGTACTAGCGCATACATACGGTAATAATAAACGACGCTGTTTAAGTACGCTACAAGACAGATAAATGAAAAAAAAAATAGAGATCCCTAAACCTTATTACCGTAATAATAATATTATACTTTACGCAACCGAAACTGGTAGGTAGGTAGGTAGGTAATGTCATCATCGTAGAGCGCGTAAACATTACATATACATACATACATATAGTAGAGCACCACCGAAATACCGAAGAAATACTAAATGGATTTTGTATTCGTTCAAAAACACAAGTAGCTAGGTATGTATGTATGTATGTATGTATGTATGTATGTATGTATGTATGTATGTATGTATGTACATTGTACTTACAAAGACGAGATTTACACTTTTTGAATAATATTAGAGAATTAATATTTTGTACTTACATATACAAAAACAAAAAGTACTTGACGAAAAACAAAACAGCGGATGACGAATCTGAACACTGCTTCTACTATTACCGATGATGTCGTCGTTGATCCTTATGCGGATGGGGAGAAGACACACTAGGTAATACTAGTGCAACTTTGATTTTTAGCTATAACGTTGAAAAAACGGAGCGAAAAACGGTATTCTATAATAACCGATTGATGGCGAGATTTTACTCACGAACCTATACGCATCAGCCGACGACGGCGAGGGGGATGCTATTGTAATAATCTTCTGGTGCTGACGACGATAGCGCATCTGATCTAATTTCAACATATTATGTAGTAGTAGTAGTAGTAGTAGTAGGTAAATCCCCTGAATTTTCCTATTAACTAATTAAAAATAATTTCCAAATATACGGAACTAAAACGATATAGACGTTGTTGTTGTTGTTGTTGTTGTTGTAGGTAATAAATCTTGAATCGTGAACTTACACAAGGATAGATAATTGAAGTTGCTTTATTGTAAAGCAGCAAAAATAAGTAGTACATAATAATATATTGCATGTAATATGTAACTGCAAAATTTTGTAACGCGCACACCCCAAAAGAGAAACAAAGACGACATGTTAGTTTGTTAGATTTCGACAAAAAGGATTTAAAAACGATACGGTTTACGCGATGAACAGCTATTCGATAATAATAAATATGTAGGTATGTGTGTGTGTGTGTGTGTGTGTGTGTGTGTGTGTGTGTGTGTATAGTATGTACCGGTAGGTATTGTACTAGTACGTATAAGTAAATAAAATTTAAAAATACGTCGATTGCATACAGTACATGTTGTATACCTAAAAAAAAAAAAACAATCAATTATGCTTTTTATATAATTATTTAATACGATTGCAAGGTTGGCACATAACAATTATTTATTGTCTAGGTAATCAGCGCCATCTCGTAACGAGAAGTCGTGACCGATGTCGGGGGTCGTCCGGCAGCGATCTTCCTTACCCAGGCTTCCGCTACAAGTCGATAGATGGCGCCACAAAAACTCGAACTTCCTTTAAAATTAACATAAAATATTAACAATATTATTATTAATTATTATTATAATATATATATATATATATATATATATATATATATAATATAATATAAGTATTTAGTAGTTGTAAGTGATGTAATTATTTTTGTTTTGCATGTTGGTAGGAGGACTATGAATAGATAATAATGTTTAAACAATCTCGGTAAATAATTTAAAAACGAGACGATTTAGCGAAGGGGGACACATACAGTTAGATTCGTAGTGAAATGTAGAAAATTCCCTCCAAATTTCAAGTCTCTGCGTGCTCTCTCCGAAAAGTACATTTCGTCTATAGGATTTGGTCGGCCGAAATCTGGGTTTCCACTTTTATTTTTAAGGATGGAAACCCGTCCGAAGCGACTTTCGTTTCCTATATACGAAATGTACTTTTCGGGAGGGCACGGAAACGGCTGAAATTTAACGAGAATTTATTACAATTCGGTACAAACTAACCGCGTGTGACCCGATTTGCGAAATTGTCTCGTTGCGATTTTATTTACGAAACCGTTTACGTCCTCCTAGAATTGTTCGATTTTGGCGCTGCGCGCGACCAACATCAAGAAACAAATTAATTGTGTACATTTGTAGTAGTAGTGTGTATACATGTAGGTAGGTTAAGGTACATTTTAGTTGATTTTAGCGAGGTATTAATAAATATTTGTATTATTACATACATATAAAAAAAGTTGGAAATAAGAGGCCATTTTTGAAGTGTTTCATCGTGTATTATTATTATTTGTATAGAATAGAGGCAGCGAAGAGGTTCTAAGGTTAGTAGTAATGATGTATTATTACACAACAATTATAGAAGAGTATACATAAGACATAAGTTGTAGTAGGTATATAGTAAACCCTAGACGGAGGAACAATTTCAACAAATCTCACACACCACGGCAGTAATATATTACGGGGGTTACAGAATCGTGTACGTAATAAAGGACTATATATCGGTACAGTATAGTAGTAATAATTAATAGGCGATAGTTAACCACAAGAATAATACTGTTAACCTTAGGTACAGCAGCAGCAGCAGCAGCGAACAGCTTCGACCAGGATGATATTCCAGAAGATTATAAAGCCGTGTGCTTGCTGTCGTGTCGTCCTCAGTTTAATAAGAGATGTATAAGGGATCGTACGGGATATTCTCTTCGATGTAGGAAACGGGCCTAAAGTTGCCGATGGAAGAACGTTTACGTATCTTGCGATGGGATGATATCATCATTGCCGATAATAACAGTCTAAGCAGCACGGTATATGAAAACAAGTGTAGTAGTAGTAGTAAGCGTAGTGTTTCCAATCCGTAGAGCTAAAATTAAACCGTAAGGATAATAGCGAATTAATAAAAATCGTTTAGTTTAGAAATATAGGTACATATGTTCGATATACATACCCATATCGGAGGATTTCCGGATGGTCGTCTAGCTATATTAGTTAGGTACGTTGTTGTTGTTATTATTATTATTATAATTATTATTATTAACAGTGGTCCTTTAGTAGATATTATAAGAAGAAGAAGAAGAACAACAACAAATTAATAACCGTTATTAATGGATCAGAGGAAGATGAGGGGGGAAGACGATAATGATGTGCGCGTATAAATAATATTAACCTACAAAACTATGAAATTAATAGGTCTAAGTATTCAGCGCCATCTCGTAACGAGACGTCGTGACCGATTTCCCGTGTTATCGGCCAGTGATCATCCTTACCCAAGTATCCGTAACCCACCGGTAGATGGCGCCACTAAAAATCGTCGTTACGTAGCTAAAATACAACATTATATTATTAACAATTACTACGTATAAATCTATTAATTTATACGTAGGTAAGTATACGTACTTTAATTAGGATTTACAGCTATATAAATTCGTGTACGTATTCGTATATAATCGTGTAATAGTCTTCTTCGTCGCGTTATTAGTTTAATAAGACTCCTCCGATGAATTTGAAAAAAAGAATAGGGGAATAACCCGGCGGTAAATGTTAGTACGTACGTACTTACTTACCTACGATATTATTAGCTAACGTCAGTGTCGATAGGCGCTCGTATTCCGAATAGTACCTAGTATAATAATAGCGTCTTCTATATATCCCCGGTGTCCGTCTCTCTTCGGGAATTAGAAAGGTAGGTGTCCTCCTGTATATATATATATGTATTAACGATTTACGATTAACGATAAATTATCCTAACCGTAAAAATGTAACGTAAGAAGCGTACGAAAATTACCTATATCCGAAATAGGTAAACGGAGTTAGACGGACGGTCCGCCGTAGCCGCACGGTAAGCTCCTCGCCTCGCGATCCGAAGGACCGAGGTTCGTTCCGCCGTAGAGAGAAGAGAGTATTACGGCGATATATTTTTGTTTTTGTTGTCGTTTTTATCGACGAAATCGGGAGAGCGATATAAAGTTATAGGAATAAGGTAGATGAGAGGTAGTAGGTAGGTACATACCTACGTACGCTCATACATTTGCCGAGTCTACAAGATTTTTCTAATATGGAATTAAAATTAATTATTAAAGCAAATGTTATTTTGTCTAGTGTATCTATGTATTATGTGTATTTCCCTACTAAAATCAATAGTAAGATCGAACGTTTATTAAAATCTCGCATTAGGTTCCACCATGTAGCTTAAACTGAGTCGAAAAAAAGAAGAAGAAACCGATTTGATCCGATTTATTTTATCCACTTGTAATTAAACGCAGATCCCACACGTTTGAAAAAATTTAAATTAACCAATATGCAAATCTAATATTCAGATATACAGGGCGATCCAAATTAAGTGTTCATCATTGATAACTTTGATATTTTTCAAGGTACAAGACCGTTTAAATTAGCAAACTTGTACCGCTTTTAACCACCTCCTCTTTAAGATGGAAGAGAGAATAAATAAAAGAAATGCGCAGCGCGTTTTCGAGTTTTGCCGATAAAAATGTGGTTTTTTTTTTTTGTCGAATGGAAACCCCCGGATATTACATCCTTTTCCGCTAGAATTTTAATTTTTAAACAAAAAATCTTATAAGACATTTTTTACAGCGATTAAAAATACCCGAGTTATAATGAATAAACGAAAACGGCTAAATAAGTTTTATAAACTTTATTTTATACATAAACTAATCATTAAAAGAATCATCATCAATAATAATAATTACCGATTTTTTCATAGAAGATGTTCAAGAAAAATACCACCTTGTCGTTTTTTATTAATTAGTCATTATAACTGAAGTATTTTTAAACCCAGTAGTAAAAAATTTCTTATAGGATTTTTCGTTTAAATATTAAAGCTCTAGCAGACAACGATATAATATACAGGGGTTTCCATTTGAAAAAGAAACATATTTTACGGCAAAACTCGAAAACGCGCTGTTCATTTATTTTTTATTCCTCCGTCTTAAAGAACGTTAAAAGTAAGTACTGCAAGTTTGGTAATTTAAACAATCTGGTATCTTTAATAAAACAATTAAGTTACCGATGATGATGATGATGATGATGATGATGAACACTTAATTTGGATTGCCCTGTATATTCAATGATTTTAAAGATTAAGCAATATTATGTTATAAAATTATATTTTATAATGACAACTACACAACTAGGCATTAACGTAATCAGGTTTTTGTGACTAACTAACTAACTAACTAACTTACTAAGTAAGTAACTGCGTTATCATCTGTCTACTCTATTTAAAACCATATTTAGAAAATATTGCATTTCGTAATAATTATTGACGAGCTCTAGGGAAAACGATACTTAAGGGAACATCTTATCGCGAGGCCGGGAGGGGGGGGCTATAATGTCGAAACGGACCGTACCTAATTGCGAAATCCGTCTGCGCCTTCAGAAACGACATGCACGAATTATATCTCTACAAACGGCTCTTCATAACGAAACGGCGTCCGAGGAACGAGAGAGAATGGCGTTTCGCCACGCTGCCGCAATATCTGCAGTTATCGCTAATAAGGACGGCGCGGAGAAACTGGAGCAAGCGACGGAGGCTGACGAGAGGCAAAGCCACGAGAGTAAGTAGTGAAGTAGTTGTAGTAGTAGTAGTAGTAGTAGTAGTAGTAGAAGTAGTCTTTAAACGACCACCGCCCCGCCGTAATAATATTATCGTTATCGAACCGTAGGTATACCGATTAAAGAGAGCCCTCCTTCGCGCGAGGGAACAACTTAGCGTACTGAAGTTGGTACTAAAATATCCGGAGGATTGCCAAACGATATGGGAGCGGTATCCGAAATGCGCGGCGAAAATCCTGGAGCTGAAGGACAGATACGTGGCACGCGAGGCGATAAACTACATCCGCGCGATAGAAAGTAGTACGGAGCAGCTTCGGGCCGAATACTTGGAGGCTTACGAAAAGCTGAAGAGCGGACGCGGTCGACGGTTCGGATTCGCCTTCCGCTTCGGGGACGACCTAAGAAGAAAGGTGAGGATACGATTACGAGATTTTTTTAGAAATCCCGGCGTGATGGAAGCCGTACGCGCTACAATAAAGAATCGACGACGCGGAGACGTAATATGGAAGGTGTTAGGTGTGTATTAATTAAATAATAATAATAAAGGAATACGTAGCACGCGTACAGTGTGATGTAAAAGTAACGTAATAAAACTAGTACGAAATATAGGAACGCGCATTTTTATTATGTGATCGTACCGAGCGTAATATACAGGATGAGCGCCTAACCTGAGCTGTACCCGTACCACATTATTTAGGAAGAAAAAAAAAAAAAAAAAACATCTTACGGTCCTAGGACCTAAACGGGTAAGGGGCGGTAAGGGAGCCGAAATAAGTAGTAAACTAAGAAAGATATCCCGAAAAACGTAAGAAGTCAAAGTGTAAGTACGAACAAGTAACAAGACGTAGTAATAAACAAAAAAAAAAGAGCAGGGGCGTCCGTCACGACGAGACGTAAGCGTTAAAGCTGATATAGCGAGACGGAAGTTGGAATAGTAATAATTGTTAATTATTTATTTCGTGTAGGTCTTCGGCAGCGCCATCTCGTAGTAGCGAGAGACAGCACGAGCCATCCGTCGTCGCCGGCTAGCGATCTTCCCTATCCATGCTTCCCATATTGGCCGGTAGATGGCGCCACTTGTACTAGTAATTTTTTTTAGGTAAAATACAAATATTTATAATTATTATTAATTAAATTGTACGTATGTGGTATGTTATATATATGTATATTTATATGAGTATACTGTATTTGGATTTGTTATAAGTGAAATAAAATTTTTGTTTTTGCGCATGTTGTTGCTGTACCTACATAGGTATGTATCTATCTAGGTTTGATATAGATCATTAAAATCGCAAATGATAAATGTAAATAGACATTACAGTCTTTAGAAGTACATATAGTAGTTTGTCTTTGTGGTTCTTCGCGTTAAAACATGATAATTTTTATTTTAGACGACCGCAAGACAGGATAACTTACACATGGATAGACAATAATTATTATGGTTTTTTTTTCTAAATACGAGGCTCTAAAAAATATTGCCAAACACTGAGTTTTTGTAGCTCGAATTTGAAAAATTTAAAAACGTACCTAAACAACAACAATTTTGTCCGAATACATACACAAAAGACGGGCAAATAACATTTTAAATGTCGTCAAAATTTTTAAAAGCAATATGTCGTTTCATGCAAAGAGGTGAAGAAATAATATAAAAACATCAACTAGGTATATATTACATATACGTCGTCGTCGTATTCATATACCTTATAGTCAACTGTATGTTTGTTATTTAATTATTTAATACGATTGCAAGGATGGTACATAAAAATTATTTATTGTCTAGGTAATTAGCGCCATCTCGTAACGAGAAGTCGTGACCGATGTCGGGGGTCGTCCGGCAGCGATCTTCCTTACCCAGGCTTCCGCTACAAGTCGATAGATGGCGCCACAAAAACTCGAACTTCCTTTAAAATTAACATAAAATATTAACAATATTATTATTAATTATTATTATAATATATATATATATATATATATATATATATATATATATATATATATAATATAATATAATATAAGTATTTAGAAGTTGTAAGTGAAGTAATAATTTTTTGTTAGCATGTTGGTAGGAGGAGTATGAATAGATAATAATGTTTAAACAATCTCGGTAAATAATTTAAAAACGAGACGATTTAGCGAAGGGGGACACATACAGTTAGATTCGTAGTGAAATGTAGAAAATTCCCCGTAAATTTCAAGTCTCTGCGTGCTCTCTCCGAAAAGTACATTTCGTCTATAGGATTCGGTCGGCCGAATTCTGGGTTTCCACTTTTATTTTTAAGGATGGAAACCCGTCCGAAGCGGCTCTCGTTTCCTATATACGAAATGTACTTTTCGGGGAGAGCACGGAAACGGCTGAAATTTAACGAGAATTTATTACAATTCTGTACAAACTAACCGCGTGTGACCCGATTTGCGAAATTGTCTCGTTGCGATTTTATTTACGAAACCGTTTACGTCCTCCTAGAATTGTTCGAATTCGGCGCGGCGGGGCGACCAACACCAAGATACAAATTAATTGTGTACATTTGTAGTTGTGTACATACATGTAATGTACATTTTAGCATGGGTAGTAATAAATATTAGTATTACATAAAAAAAAAAAATAGTAAGAAATAAGAGGCGACGTTTGAAGTGTTTCATCGTGTATATTATTATTCGTATAGAATAGAAGCAGTGAAGGCGTTCTAAGGTTAGTAGTAATGATGTATTATTATTACAACAATTACAGAAGAGTACATGACAGTTGTAGTATACAGTAAACCGTAGACAGAGGAACAATTTCAACAAATCTCACACACCACAGCAATATATTACGGGTTACAGAATAGTGTACGTAATAAAGGAATATATCGGTACAGTATAGTAATAATTAATAGGCGACAGTTAACGACAAGAATAATTGTTAACCTTAGGTACAGCAGCAGCAGCGAACAGCTTCGACCTGGATGATATTCCAAAATATTATAAACTGTGAGCATGCCGTGTCGTCCTCAGATTCATAAGAGATGTATAAGGGATCGTACGGGATATTGTCGATGTAGAAACCGTCCTAAAGTCACCCACGGAAGAATGTTGACTTATCTTGATCGGATATCATCGTTGATAATAACAGTTTAAGTAGCATAGTGTATGAAAAAATGTAGTAAGTGTGTTTTGAATCTGTAGAGCTAAAATTAAAGCGTAAGTAATTAATAAAAATCGTTCGATTTAGAAATATATTCAATATACTAACGTATCAGATATCGGGAAGGTCGTCTAGCTATTTAGGTACATTATTATTAGAGGTCCTTTAGTAGATATACGCGAAGAACAAATTAATAACCGTTATTAATCGAAGATGAGGGTGACGGTAACGATGTACACATAATAAAATTAACCTGCAGTTATGAATTTAATAAATCTAGCTATTCAGCGCCATCTCGTAACGAGAAGGGGTCACCGATATCCGCCGTTGCCGGCCAGCGATCTTCCTTACCCAAGTTTTCGTAACCCACCGGTAGATGGCGCCACTAAAACTCGATTTTATCATAAAATATAAATAAAATATTTATAATATGTTATCGTTACTAATTCGTTACATTCGTATTTTTAAATGAGTCTTTAATAGTTAAATAAATCAGATTTCACATGTCGCTAGATGTAGTAATAGTAGTAGCACGTAAGAAAAATAATCTGAGGTATGATAGAACATCGATCGAAGTAAACATATAGGCGAAACTTATAAAATAACAGTAGTAAGAAAGGTTAAAGACAAATAAGACATACATTTTAATTATGCATAGCTGTTATAAATAATACTCGTTCCACCACTAAATTCCATAGATAAATGTATAACTTATATGCACAAAATAGCGAACGGAATGTACGGACCAGCTCGTAGCTCAACGGTAAGGCGTTCGCTTGGCAGGCGAGAGGTACCGGGTTCAAAACGCGCTCGGTCACAGTTTTTTTTTTTCGTATTTCTGAAGGAAGGAGTAATACATAATGAAGGGATAAGATATTAGGGATGCAGTAACGGCGAAACAACGTAGTAATATTTAAAAATTTCTTATATAAATATGTAAGTAGAGAATGCATTTTATACAGGATATATGTGACGTTGTTGGTCGTACACAGGAACGCGAAAAACTATCATGTAACGTATCGTATAAAGGATCGGTAAGCTAGAAACAGGAAATATTAAAGAAGTAAGGAGAGATATCCCGAAAAAATACCGAACGGATAAGGGAAATTATATACAGGGCGAATCTTAAGTGAACGTTAATACATAAGGGGACGATCGTTAGGGCCATGATAAAAAGGGGAAGAAGGCAAAGGAATGTATGACTACAACGTAGTAATTTAGGAGATACAGGACGGCTAAGATCTGAATAGGAAATAGTTAATGGCATGTAAAAGACGATGATATGAGGTAAACGTGTACTATGCAGCAAGAGGTATTATGGAGAGCGCCAAATACGACGTTAAACACCATCAGAGGTATTTCAGGTATCTACGTAGACGGACGCGGTATGAAGTTTAATTTGTAAATCATATAGATGTAAGGAGATGCAATGAGGATTAGAGATAGAAGATGAGATTAGCGATAGAACGAAAGTAGTAGGTATATAGACGTCGGTGCAAAGGTAAGAAAAAAAGGAAGAGACACCCTTGTTACGATAGTGTAGTAAGTGCCGCGCGTGGAGGGGGTGGTAAGTTTTCGTAAAACGAGGGGCGGGGGGTGGTAGGTCAGGAGGGGTCCGGGGAGCGGGGGGTGGTAGGTCAGGAGGGGTCCGGGGAGCGGGGGTGGTAGGTCAGGAGGGGTCCGGGGAGCGGGGGGTGGTAGGAGGGGTCAGGAGGGGGTCAGGAGGGGTCCGGGGAGCGGGGGTGGTAGGTCAGGAGGGGTCCGGGGAGCGGGGTGGTAGGTCAGGTCCGGGGAGGGGGGGGTGGTAGGGTCCGGGGAGCGGGGGTGGTAGGTCAGGAGGGGTCCGGGGAGCGGGGGGTGGTAGGTCAGGAGGGGTCCGGGGAGCGGGGGTGGTAGGTCAGGAGGGGTCCGGGGAGCGGGGGTGGTAGGTCAGGAGGGGTCCGGGGAGCGGGGGTGGTAGGTCAGGAGGGGTCCGGGGAGCGGGGGTGGTAGGTCAGGAGGGGTCCGGGGAGCGGGGGTGGTAGGTCAGGAGGGGTCCGGGGAGCGGGGGTGGTAGGTCAGGAGGGGTCCGGGGAGCGGGGGTGGTAGGTCAGGAGGGGTCCGGGGAGCGGGGGTGGTAGGTCAGGAGGGGTCCGGGGAGCGGGGGTGGTAGGTCAGGAGGGGTCCGGGGAGCGGGGGTGGTAGGTCAGGAGGGGTCCGGGGAGGTCAGGTCAGGAGGGGTCCGGGGAGCGGGGGGTGGTAGGTCAGGAGGGGTCCGGGGAGGTCAGGAGGGGTCCGGGGAGCGGGGGGTAGGTGGTAGGTCAGGGAGGGGTCCGGGGAGCGGGGGGTGGTAGGTCAGGAGGGGTCCGGGGAGCGGGGGGTAGGTCAGGAGGGGTCCGGGGAGCGGGGGTGGTAGGTCAGGAGGGGTCCGGGGAGCGGGGGTGGTAGGTCAGGAGGGGTCCGGGGAGCGGGGGTGGTAGGTCAGGTCCGGGGAGGGGGGTGGGTAGGTCAGGAGGGGTCCGGGGAGCGGGGGTGGTAGGTCAGGAGGGGTCCGGGGAGCGGGGGTGGTAGGTCAGGAGGGGTCCGGGGAGCGGGGGTGGTAGGTCAGGAGGGGTCCGGGGAGCGGGGGTGGTAGGTCAGGAGGGGTCCGGGGAGCGGGGGTGGTAGGTCAGGAGGGGTCCGGGGAGCGGGGGTGGTAGGTCAGGAGGGGTCCGGGGAGCGGGGGTGGGTAGGTCAGGAGGGGGGTCCGGGGAGCGGGGGTGGTAGGTCAGGAGGGGTCCGGGGAGCGGGGTGGTAGGTCAGGAGGGGTCCGGGGAGCGGGGGTGGTAGGTCAGGAGGGGTCCGGGGGAGCGGGGGGTGGTAGGTCAGGAGGGGTCCGGGGAGCGGGGGGTGGTAGGTCAGGAGGGGTCCGGGGAGCGGGGGTGGTAGGTCAGGAGGGGTCCGGGGAGCGGGGGTGGTAGGTCAGGAGGGGTCCGGGGAGCGGGGGTGGTAGGTCAGGAGGGGTCCGGGGAGCGGGGGTGGTAGGTCAGGAGGGGTCCGGGGAGCGGGGGTGGTAGGTCAGGAGG